>OU744725.1:50093074-50693074 GCA_916613615.1 Steromphala cineraria
GATTTAAAGCCTGCATGATTACAAATTCGGCAGTCCTTCTATTTAAAAAAAAACAGCATTCACGGATTAGGCTAATAATGATGTAATTGGAATCAATAATACATGCTCAAAATGTTTTTGTTGGTCATGGAAAGTTAAAACAAAGTAAAGGGACTAAGAAGGAATATCACACATACCTTTGATGGCGTCGTACCCGTTGATAACGACCATGAGTCTAGTAGTGAAGTACAACCGGAACACTGGTCCGTACTTCCGGGCGAAATTCATAAAGTTAACTTCAGGTCTCAGTCCGAAATCCTTCAGGTTGCCCCATATCAAGTGGCCGGGTGGACCGGGCGGGAGGTTCCGGGGCCGCAGGAAGTACCAGGCTAAGAGGAACACCGCACCGGAAACCAGGACTGTCGTCACATCCGGCACCAGACAGCACCACATCTCGGTTCTTGCTCTATTCTTCTACACGTCAACGATAAGCACCCGTCTACTTTGGTATTCACACCGCGGGAATACCTGTGTCTGTATTGTCAGATTTTCATATGAATATAATAATATCTATATCAAAATGACATACTACATCTCGGCACAGCAACCGGCTACTTTAATGTTAACACCTCGAAAATCCTTCTGTTCCTGTCGAGGGTGTGTATATAAAATTTGATTCAGTAAAGGTGCCCTCGTTAGGAATCATATATGCCAAAATTACAGATGGTCATGGTGGTGTTAACAAGAGCGCACTAATAGGAGTTCCTGGAACACGCTTGGTAGCCTAGTCAACATATTCAACAAGTCACACGGATTGTATATATGATATAACCACTGTTGAAAATGTTGTATATTGTATTTTACCAGTATTCGTTTAGGTTGATAGTGTTCAATATGATGTAAAACCAGTATTGATATACTTTAAATGTTGATTATTTTGTTAATAATACCCGCTTCCGAGCGATTATGGCAAATAAACTTGTGAGGGCGCACACAGGAACCTGATATCGTAAAAAAAAATGTAGGTAAAACGTAGATAAGAAAGACCTACCCCCTCTATACGTTGATAAGAAAGACCATATAGAGGGGGTAGGTCTTTGTTATCTACGTTTTACCTACATTTTATTTACGATATCAGGTTCCTGTGGGGCGCAGCTATCTGATCAGTGTACGTTTTATATGAATATCTATATCAAAATAAAATAGTTTATGTAATGTAAGTCAAATAATAAACCTATCTCCTCGCGTTATGGCATTAAATTCTGCTCGGGTCGCGCCCTAGCGAGGTTATTTGCCATAACCGTTCGGTACCGGGTTATTATATACGACAAACCTACAAAAGGATCGTCCAAGGGATGAAAGATGTATGGATGGCTTCCATCGGTTTGTGGTGTTAAACGTAATGTACAACAACCACTTTCATAGTATTGCTTATGGTATAAAGCCAATATATATTGGTTGGACTTCGTTTAGGGGAGGTCGAGGCAAAGTCGGCAGGTGAGGCAAGTGAACTGGGAGGTCATTTAAATACTAAAACCATATGGTGTGTGTCACAATGTGACAGATGTTGGTTAAAGATAGCACATTTTCCTGCAAGACATCACAACTGAGATATTTGCACGCAGCTTGTAGATAACAATCTTCCTACGCAAAGCTAAAACGCCAGTCAATCACTTTTATGCCTTGCTGCCGACCCTTGAGTTTTCTGTGCTTGCTCTCTAGCTAACTATGAGAGAAAGAAAAATTCTGATCAGAACGTAACTGGAAGTTGGTATCAATCGGCTGAAGGGGCGCTGATATCAGCACAGAAAACTCAGGGGTCGACAGCAAGGAAGAAAACTGCATGACAGTTCGACGTTTTAAACTTTGCGTAGGAAGAGGATAGATAACAGACCAAAGGCTAGATAGTTGTCGTATAGGATGTATGCAGAGTGAAATCAATTGATACATGAACTTTTTTCAGATTTCAAGATGAGCTGAATTTGTCATGATAAGTACAAATTAAAATATTTAGCTAAGAATAGAGAGATATATCAATCAATCTTATTATGACACGCCAGTACGTCCAAAATGATCGCTTATGTTTACAACCAATCAAAATGTGACAATGTATAAGGACTTATACTAACCAGGTTATCACATAACGTATATATAAATTGAAAGTGCTGACATATAAACTGACAAATACACGCGATAGTAGCATGTTCTCCTTCTTACCTCAGTAATAGAGTCAGTATGCCTTGTGAAGATATGTTCTCGGCGCCTACCAAGTATCGACCCCCTTTAAATGCATTTGCTAAACACGGAACTATACAGGACGGTTAACCGTCACTGCGCTGAGGAGGTGTTGCGCAACCATTGGACACAATATAGAGTTTTTACTGTACCCTCTCTACAGACATGCGACCTACAGACACGTGTGACTAATTAGTACTGTGGAATTTATGGAGAAATAAGGATTTCGTTGCTGTGGTCCGGTAAATAATAAATAACTGAGCGGTGTGGGGAACTTCGATTACCTCCCTTCACGTTATCTTCACGTTAAACCAGGCTTCAGGCTTTATCAACAAAGCTATGCGCTGGAATATTATATACATTTTTCGCCCAGGTGTCACACTTTATATACGTTTTAAATTTACAGTTAGTAAACTATGTTATACTTTAACTAATTAAGCGAGTCAGTGAATAAATTTTAGCATATATATTCAGTTATAACTTACATTATAATTGATAACCAACTATAGTGTGTTAGAAAGAAGTATCGAAAAGATATTTAAGAATGCCTTGTGTAATAATCTACCTGAGTTACATCATGATGTAATACACAATGCTATGACTAACCTGATGACATCACAAAACTGTTATAGCATTCAACAATATACATCTACTGTTAAACTCATAAACTTACATGCCAAATATGTAATTGTTGAATTTAATGTTATTGTGTCGGTTCATAAACAGAATTTGTTGAGGAATTTACTCCACAACAAACACTTATTTGATACATGCTAAGTTTCCTTTTCAAACAAAAACGCCACAAACAATCCATTGGTAATTTATCAATAATGGATAAAACGATTTCAGACAGCAGTTCAGTTTCGTGATGAAGTCTATCCATTTCGTACTACGTCATAGGAATGAGATCACTGACGACGGTTTGCCAATTCCTCAACTAACTTATTGTGAAGAATTGCCGATTATTGCTTTTATATTGATCTCCTTATTCTAAGACTTTACACCTTACAAAAATTCCGTGATTTACTCTTCACCAAACATTACTGAGGCATCAAGAATACTTGCTCAGAGATTTATGCACACATTCTAGGTAACCATACATTAAGAAATACTGTAGGCAGATTAACCTAAAATGCATGACCTTAAATCTGTTCATTGATCAGATTCCTTGAACACAACACCAAAACTATATATACAAATTAGACAAGATGCAATGATCCAAATTTTATGTTTCTTATTTTTTAGGAGTATAGGTTGGCCATTTCCTCTTACTGATTTGAGAAATCGGCAATACTACTAAGCACGGAGGAATGATTTGTTACAGAATATCCTTTTAAAAATGGGAGTCCTTATATAATATTATAGATGTTACATACATGACAGTAGAAAGTGTGTTTCCAAGGAGGGATTCCTGAAATCTTTACAACGTTTTCTTTCGACAAAGAGTTTAATGTCAATACGACCTGGTGGATGCATGCTCATTATACTATAGAATTATCAACTTAAAATTTATTCAAAATTGACTTGCAAAAGTAATCAATAGAAATAGAAATTATTCAACTTTATTGTCAAATACCGTAACCATCTTCTCCCTGATAATTGTTCGCAAGTTTTCACCAAATCCGAAATGTTTTTATACATTTCATTCACATACTGTGGTCAATCCTAAGTGAGTATTTCCTCTAATAATCATTTTAGTAAACTACGATGATACGAACTGTCAACATTTACACAGTTATGTACTGTAATCTGAGTTGAAACTATTTAGTTACTTATATATAATCAATTGGATCTTTAAAGAAGATTGTTAACGCCATGCCGATGTTGTTCCGGCTGGGCTTGGACAGTCCTGAAGACACTATTGGAGCTGGAAAAAGATGCAATGATGTTGTTGTTGTTGACAATAAGGTGTAATAACAGGGAAGACGACTTCATCGATTGGAAATATATCTAGAAGTGAAGAATTTGCACGTTCAGTACAAAAATATTGATAGCTTTTAGTTCTTTTGAACAATACTTTCTGAACGAAGTGATTTTCAACAATTGAGGTGTTTAGTGAAAATATAATCCTTATCCATTCTGCTGTTCGTCTGCGCGTTGATTCCAATTGAAGTTTGTTATTGAATACATGTATTTTAAATTTATAATCTTCATTATCTATACAGACATCCGACCCAGTTGATTGATATTTCCTTTGGGAATACACCATTATTGAATCCAAGAGATATTCTAAAGGATTTGCCATAAAAAAGGCAATAAGAAACGAAACTGGATTATATCTTAAGGACATTACCAAATAAGCAGTAAACAACGATTATATGCCTTTATTTCTACACCGTCAAAACATCAAAGACGTTGGTTCAACAGAATATAGTGCATACAGCTCAACCTTGATTAACAATCCAACAAACTTAGAGGGACACTCAGCCCCTCGTAAGACTTTTGTTGTCTCGATGCGTGTAAAGATACCGCATATATGTAGTTGTTGATTGAATTTAACACTCGGCTTGGAAGTTCGTCCATTTAATGTAAAACATGTGACAATTAAAGTCTTCATTTAAATCGAACAACAGTCTAATAATTGCTGCATTTACAAAATGATTTGATTTATTTCAATAATTAATCTGATGGTGGGGGCTTGCTTTTTACTTTTTTTACACAGAAAAGGCAATAAATTGTCAGAATTATTATTTCTTGTCATAAAGACTAGTATGTTTCTTAATAGTCTACAGGGTCAACTATTTCAGCTTCCCCCTCCTCTCTGCTTCCTTCATGAGGGGCACAGAGCTCGCCTATTTCTCCCTTGTTCTCAAGTTCCCTCCCCTGCCCTTCGGTTGGCACAGTTTCCTCTGCATCCTCCCCTTCAGCACCATCTGCTATCCTTCCAATATCTAGCTCCAGGGTCAGTCTGCTCTCTCGCTCTTGCTCCTGCTCCTGCTTCTGCGCTCCCTCCTCCTCCTCCTCCTCCTCCTCCTGCTCCTCCTCCTGCTCCTCCACGTCCTGCTTCCCGTCCTCAGCCTCCTCAACCCCCTCCTTCTCTACATCGCCTGCCCACTGATCTTCTGCAACTGGTTCACTATGACCACTCTTGCTGCTCTTGAAGCGCCCGGTCTTCTTGCTGCGAGCTGACATTGTCTTGCTAAGGCCGGACGGCGAGCGCACCATCAGATAATCGTCCAAATCTCGATGAACGGCCACGTCAGAGTAGCGGGAGTCCGGGGTCTTGCTGGAGGTGTGGTTCATCTGCAACATCATCCTCAGTAGCACTGTGTCAGTGCAGTGGGACGGGAAGCCGCTCATCGGAGGGATATGCACCGCCAGGGGCCGCTCTGACACTGGTTGCTGGTAGATCCTGTTGAAGTGGATGTAGCTTGACACAGAGTTGAACTGATACTGAGGGTCACTCTTTAACAGAGTCCGGCGTTCTTGGCGTTTAATCTTTCTGTAAGGATTGTTGTGACTTGTCTTTGTGTCTTTCTTGACAAACTGTGTGAAATGTTTGAGTTTGATAGCCTCGTCCTGAGTTCCAATTGGCAGACGAATGCTTTGATTAACGTGCAAACACCTGTTCAGTGACTTTGGGTCGGAGTTGCCAATTATTGGAGTGGATTCTCTTGGCACGTTTCGTGTCCAGCGTTTGTGAGATCGAAAAGGGGTGTCGAGATGGGGGTATATGTCATCAAAGCCAGACTGCAGTAGATCCCTCTCTTGTCCCTTCATCCTGTGTCCGGTGAGCTCGAATCCTCCTGATGACCTGGCAGGTCTCCTAGGAGTGGACCCATGTGTAGGAGGACGGGCGGGCCCAAGCATGAAGCACGGCGAGGAAAAGGCAGACAAGTCACTTTCGTCCTTCACCTTGGTCTGTCTTCTGCCCCTGCTCACCTCAGCACTAGCACTTGTTAGAGGCTCACTGTGTGCTTTGCCGATATGAACCTTTATCTGCCGCTCGATGCTTATGTCTTGTGTGTATGATCTAGGGGGGAGTTCTGGGGCTAGTCTGCTGTCGATTGTCTGTGAAGTTTCGGGTCTTAATGTTCTATTCCTTTTCTTTTGCACTGGTTTCCCCTTCAAAATAAACTGAATTGATGATAACTCAAAATCACTGTCCATTGTGCTCAATCCTTTATTGGCAGTGCGCATGCGCATGAGTACTTCCGCACGCCTTGCTGCTGGGTTTGCAGAACTAGAGAGGAAGTCTTTGTTTTGTCTTTGGTTAGTCATAGAGAATCCATTTCCATTCGGAATCCAAGGACTGTCCGCCTGAGCTTTCGGAGTCTTTGGTTGAGGCAAACTTGAAGAGGCGAAGGAACTCTCCCGCGATGGGGAAATGCCTTGCACACGAAGTCGTTCTATAACGTTAGTCATGGTCGCTTCGCTCGGGTATCAACTTCTGGGCTCCATGGTGCTGGTAATCTGGTTAGGAGATAAAAAGCTTTGATGAAACATGCATATCGGTATAAATTGAAATATCTGACTATCAAGAGATCGAGTACAGGTGGATATTGCCGCTTGGATCTAGAGAAACAAACCGACCTCTACAGTACAGAGTCCTTTTCATTGAAATGTTGTAAATACTATTCAATTGTTATAATCAAATCATGATAAATGAATGATAAGTTTTCAATTAGATAAGATTAATTAAAGTACCATAAAACACCTTCACATTACTTGCTCTTGCAGTTATGCCTTAGCTTATATTTGTTGCATAATAAATCCAGATTGAGTTTCTTACTTTGGATTGTCGTAAGGCTCTTAACAAAATATGTAAATCACACGGAAACTTTGAGAGAGTTGTAGATTGGCAGTGGATTAAATTGTTGAAAAATGGCGTCATCAAATGAATTCTCAATAATGTATTTATACTTTAAATCGGATAGAAATAAGCACGAGGAAAATAATTAAGGGAGAAATGTCGTTATTCGAAGACGGATTTCTTGAAACGTTTGCTAATCGTTTATTCATTAAAGTTACATATTTGAGAAATGCAATTGTCTCGTGAAAACGCCTCGGAGATACTCCCAACTGTTATAGTACAATCTCGTACCGTCACAAGTAAATATGGTCTGTTCATGTACGCTTGATTTCTTAGAACACAGAGATTCGAACTCTCAATTTGTCTAAACGTTGTATTTAGACTAACAATGACGGTTAATTATTTATTAGAATCGTGTCTCTTTGTTTGAATGCCCTATGTATTGTTCCGTGTGTGCGGTAGGCTACAGTGTCCCTTGATGGATTATAGCTAGTATGTTGCGGTGTTCAGTGACACATCACTACAAGTTGGTCTCTACACAGGCAACGGGGTGTGAAGCCAGCACAAAGACGGTGCAAGATGACACCCTTCTATCTAGAGAGTCCATGGCGGATCTCCCAGCTCTACAAGCACCCATCCGGACTACTCACTGGCAGAAATCGAATATCAAACAGATAGTCAATGATTCAATGGTTGAAAATAGATAAGAAGGATTATTAAAGTTAAAGAAATAGTCAGTTTGTTGTTGGGATCACACCTGAACATTATTTGGATCAGAATATTCTTGGCTCCATTTTATCACATACGTGTTAGAATATATGGAATACGTTAATCACAGGATACTTACCATCAAAGAGAGAGAATCTTCACATTTGAATTACTCCAATGACAGTATAAGTTTAGCTGTCCTAAGGTGTCATTGTTGGCAGGCGAGGAGGTAGAGTTGCGGTGTTGAGGGGGCCATACTGTATCCAAGCGCGTGACTTGGCGGCACCGACCTGCCGGATAATCGGGTGTATATATATAAGTATCAAAGCAAGGTTGTTACTTTACGTGTGGAGCCGATCATTACAACACCTTTGTATTCCGCCAAACCGTGACGACCTGCTAATTTCAAGCCCGACGTCACGAACTCGGTTGGAATCACTGCCAAAAGTTTTTGTGTCGTAAAAATCTTCTGCTTGGTGCGATATATCGGTTCTGGGTAAACGTTCAATAAATGAGGGGTTTTTCGAAAATAACTCGTCTGTTTAAAGATAATATGCGGTTTGTAGTGAATGTAAATCAGTTTTTCTCTAAAAAAGAACTGATGTTATATAAATTTTTAGGTTTAGGTTATTTTAGGTTCCTTTTGATTTTTTCTATGGATAAACATATTTATCGTTTTAGTGACATTATAATGTTATTATTCCAATAAGTACCATAATGAGAGCTACACATCTATTATTAGGATTATATTCATATGTTCTAAATCTCAATTGCAACCATTCTGATGATACTGTGTCTACTGAAGTCAATGCTTATGTAGAGCGATGTATGTCTTAATTACCAGAACAAACCCACCATCGGGTAGGATCAACTTACTGGCCAAGTATATGTCATGTGACAAAGCCGTGACTTAGCCACAACACTTACAACATAAATCTATAATACGATCTCTCTGGAGGAGATTAATAACAATTACTGAAGATTTAATCGTATTATCGAATGCGATTAAGAGTCTCTAAATGCACACCGAGAGAATTCAATGCAGATTATAGGAGAGTGTGGCTGGCCCTAGATACAACCTGACACTACAACTTGTACATGCACGGATAATCATCAACTCCTCGTTGTTTCCAACTTATATTGTTTTCATACAGAAATGTATAAAAGGGTTGAAGTAGTGGGGAGTCTGATGATATGATCCAATGGTAGTTCCAATCTTAGTTGATGGACAAAAGAACAAATATACCACCATATCACAGAGGTTAATGATGTCAACGAATTTATCAGAGACATAATCGTAATTCATACATCACGTGGTGTGGTTATCAGGTCAATATCAGAGGTTTACTTGTTCGTATAACCAGACGTGCGATGGTTATATTGTATAACATAACCTCTTCACATCCAGGGTGCGTTTGGTCGAGGTGTTCTCGGTTCGATATACCAGAAACAATGTCGGCTTCGCCTCACTTGTTTGTGGTATCGCACCTCGAAATAACTTAATTACAACCACTGTCTTTTAGTGTACATCAAGGTACCCAACACCTTGAAATGTTGACTTTTTATCAAAGTCCTATTTACATAATACTTAATATCAAAACAATTTTGAAACGTGATTTATTAACAGATTTATAACTTATTTTCTTATTAAATGCATCACATGGTTATTTCATTTCGTAATATCCTTGGCATCCATGATGAATGCAGACCATCATTTTTATCATTACACTCACACACAAATCGTTCGCGATTAGCTGAAAAGTTTCAGCAAGTAGAACACAGAATCCATGTGAGTCCCAACTTCAAGCAATGATCCCAATCTTCTGAAAAGCTGAAATCTGTTTCATTCATATGCCTATTGTGAATTATCCATAATAAGTTCGATTTTAATGTTGTTAGAAGTCAATCAAATGTCGTATGTAGTCCCTGAAACAAAAGTGTAACGTCAGTTGTTGAATTAAAAACACCGGTGATCTTTGTAAATTGCTTATCAATGCTTGACTTTATTACTTAATGTTGATCTCACTCTAGGTATAAATAATTTCGCTTATTCCTTTTTTTACAATTACTTTTGAATAATAGTTTAATATATTTGTTCAATTTATTGAAATGAAAATTTTTTACATTACAAACTGTTTGAAATGACTAAGCCTGTTTGTCGTTTATTACAGGGGGGAGGATCACAAAACATTATACAGCCATCAGGGGAGGGTCATGAAAACATTATACTGTCATCAGCGAATGGTCACAAAACATTATAAAGCCATCAGGGGATGGTCACAAGACATTATACAGCCATCAGGGGATGGTCACAAAACATTATACAGCCATCAGGGGAGGGTCACAAAACATTATTCAGTCTTCAGGGGAGGGTAAAAAAACATTATACAGTCATCAGCGGATGGTCACAAAACATTATACAGCCATCAGGGGAGGGTCACAAAACATTATACAGTCATCAGGGGAGGGTCACAAAACATTATAAAGCCATCAGGGGAGGGTAAAAAAACATTATACAGTCATCAGGGGATGGTCACAAAACATTATACAGCCATCAGGGGAGGGTCACAAAACATTATACAGCCATCAGGGGATGGTCACAAAACATTATACAGCCATCAGGGGAGGGTCACAAAACATTATACAGCCATCAGGGGATGGTCACAAAACATTATACAGCCATCAGGGGATGGTCACAAAACATTATACAGCCATCAGGGGAGGGTCACAAAACATTATACAGCCATCAGGGGAGGGTCACAAAACATTATACAGCCATCAGGGGAGGGTCACAAAACATTATAAAGCCATCAGGGGAGGGTAAAAAAACATTATAAAGCCATCAGCGGATGGTCACAAAACATTATACAGCCATCAGGGGATGGTCACAAAACAATAAAAAGCCATCAGGGGATGGTCACAAAACATTATACAGTCATCAGCGGATGGTCACAAAACATTATACAGCCATCAGGGGATGGTCACAAAACATTATACAGCCATCAGCGGATGGTCACAAAACATTATACAGTCATCAGCGGATGGTCACAAAACATTATACAGCCATCAGGGGATGGTCACAAAACATTATACAGCCATCAGGGGAGGGTCACAAAACATTATACAGCCATCAGGGGAGGGTCACAAAACATTATACAGCCATCAGGGGAGGGTCACAAATCATTATAAAGCCATCAGGGGAGGGTAAAAAAACATTATAAAGCCATCAGCGGATGGTCACAAAACATTATACAGCCATCAGGGGATGGTCACAAAACAATAAAAAGCCATCAGGGGATGGTCACAAAACATTATACAGTCATCAGCGGATGGTCACAAAACATTATACAGCCATCAGGGGATGGTCACAAAACATTATACAGCCATCAGGGGATGGTCACAAAACATTATACAGCCATCAGGGGAGGGTCACAAAACATTATACAGCCATCAGGGGAGGGTCACAAAACATTATAAAGCCATCAGGGGAGGGTAAAAAAACATTATAAAGCCATCAGCGGATGGTCACAAAACATTATACAGTCATCAGCGGATGGTCACAAAACATTATACAGCCATCAGGGGATGGTCACAAAACATTATACAGCCATCAGGGGAGGGTCACAAAACATTATACAGCCATCAGGGGAGGGTCACAAAACATTATACAGCCATCAGGGGAGGGTCACAAAACATTATAAAGCCATCAGGGGAGGGTAAAAAAACATTATAAAGCCATCAGCGGATGGTCACAAAACATTATACAGCCATCAGGGGATGGTCACAAAACAATAAAAAGCCATCAGGGGATGGTCACAAAACATTATACAGTCATCAGCGGATGGTCACAAAACATTATACAGCCATCAGGGGATGGTCACAAAACATTATACAGCCATCAGCGGATGGTCACAAAACATTATACAGTCATCAGCGGATGGTCACAAAACATTATACAGCCATCAGGGGAGGGTCACAAAACATTATACAGCCATCAGGGGATGGTCACAAAACATTATACAGCCATCAGGGGATGGTCACAAAACATTATACAGCCATCAGGGGAGGGTCACAAAACATTATACAGCCATCAGGGGAGGGTCACAAAACATTATACAGCCATCAGGGGAGGGTCACAAAACATTATAAAGCCATCAGGGGAGGGTAAAAAAACATTATAAAGCCATCAGCGGATGGTCACAAAACATTATACAGCCATCAGGGGAGGGTCACAAAACATTATACATCCATCAGGGGATGGTCACAAAAAATTATACAGCCATCAGGGGAGGGTCACAAAACATTATAAAGCCATCAGGGGAGGGTAAAAAAACATTATAAAGCCATCAGCGGATGGTCACAAAACATTATACAGCCATCAGGGGAGGGTCACAAAACATTATACATCCATCAGGGGATGGTCACAAAAAATTATACAGCCATCAGGGGAGGGTCACAAAACATTATAAAGCCATCAGGGGAGGGTAAAAAAACATTATAAAGCCATCAGCGGATGGTCACAAAACATTATACAGCCATCAGGGGAGGGTCACAAAACATTATACATCCATCAGGGGATGGTCACAAAAAATTATACAGCCATCAGGGGAGGGTCACAAAACATTATAAAGCCATCAGGGGAGGGTAAAAAAACATTATAAAGCCATCAGCGGATGGTCACAAAACATTATACAGCCATCAGGGGAGGGTCACAAAACATTATACAGCCATCAAGGGATGGTCACAAAACAATATAAAGCCATCAGGGGATGGTCACAAAACATTATACAGCCATCAGGGGAGGGTCACAAAACATTATACAGCCATCAGGGGATGGTCACAAAACATTATACAGCCATCAGGGGATGGTCACAAAACATTATACAGTCATCAGCGGATGGTCACAAAACATTATACAGCCATCAGGGGAGGGTCACAAAACATTATAAAGCCATCAGGGGAGGGTCACAAAACATTATACAGTCATCAGCGGATGGTCACAAAACATTATACAGCCATCAGGGGAGGGTAAAAAAACATTATACAGCCATCAGGGGATGGTCACAAAACATTATAAAGCCATCAGGGGAGGGTCACAAAACATTATACAGTCATCAGCGGATGGTCACAAAACATTATACAGCCATCAGGGGAGGGTAAAAAAACATTATACAGCCATCAGGGGAGGGTCACAAAACATTATAAAGCCATCAGGGGAGGGTCACAAAACATTATACAGCCATCAGGGGATGGTCACAAAACATTATACAGCCATCAGGGGATGGTCACAAAACATTATACAGCCATCAGGGGATGGCCATGAAAACAATTACAGGAAGGGAAGGTCATATTAGAATAGACAAGAAACAAACATCTTTGTTTGAAAGAGGTGGTAAAACTTCAATGTTAAACCTTTTTAGTTATAAAAGTTCAAAAATTCTTTTACTTTGAGTAGTTCAGGATTTGAAGTTCGAAATAAGAATTTCCTAAGTAAATTAGTATTGAAAACTACATGAGTTCTGTCCCATGAATATAGAAAGCAGCACTGAACTGACCTGATAGCTTTTTGGTGACAATTTACGATATAAATACATTTAACTCTGATAAAGACGTATTATGTATTGAGAGAAACAGTTAACCATGCATAATAACATTATATTACTAATGATTAATCATTATGTTAGCCTTAATCTGAGAGTGACACTTTTAAATAAAGATATTTTAACATCCGTTTGAACCTAAAACTTTATCAAATTCATAAATTGTATACTTTATTGGTGGATATATCTGTACAAAGTCGTATGTTTCAAACTCATCATATAAAGCAGAGAAAATATAGATATACAATTAATTTCAAAGTTGATATTTGAATTATTACAAAATATGTTTGTATGTAGCAATCAGTATGTCCATACATGCGTTAGTAGCATTTTACCTCTCATAGTTTATAATTAGTTGCTTATTTTTCAATTATTATGAAACCTGACCTATCACCGTTATTTTTAATGATCGATAGATGTGCCTTTTGTACCTTCAAACATAGTCTTTAGATTTCAACCTCTCTCTTCCCTTCTTAAGATTTTATAAAGTAATTTGTTCCAATCATAGACTCAGACAATTAATATATACAAATGTTCAAATGCAACGGAACCTGACAAATATGACCACTATGATCCCTATGTCCCTTATATGTTTTTGCCATATACCTTTGTTAATATTGAACCGATTTCGTAGCACCGATTTCAGAAGTTGTTTGAGGTGTTTATGATTTGTTTAATGTGATTTTAAATTGTGTAAGCTCAGTTGAGGTTTGGGGAGAGGAATTTTCCACATAATATTAATGATTGTTTATCAAAATTATCTAAAAGTTTATCTAAAAGCAAAAAACGAAGCAATTTTTTATGAAGTTATTACATAACCTTTTGCCATTAAAAAAGTGGGAGGGTCAGACCTTAAACCAGTTTGAAGTCTGAGATTGATAGGTTAAAATGGTTCATTAAAAACATTATCACTTTAATGTGTAGATTTTCACTTTGATTCTTGTACTCTGTGTTTACAAAGAACAAATATCCATTATTTTATCAGTGAATCTACGAGGAAGTCATTTTGTCCCAGGCATATCTCTCAAACTATACGTTTACTTTTCGTAAAAATAATCAGTTGTGTAAATATGTATGTCTTAACATTCTTTTAACTATCATTTGAAGTGTAATTGAAAAAAATTAAATGAAGAACTGAACATAAATTTTGGTAGTCCAATTTCATGATGTTTTGTAGATATAATCTGAGGGAGGGTCATAAAAAACTATTAAAAGTGGGAGGGCCGCCAAAAAAGTGGTATTGAGTCGAAATTTGATGTACAAACCCAAGTGAAAAACTTATTAATAAGTAATAGATGATCATAATCAAGAGATTACCAAAATGTCACTACTGAAACAAATATGTCCTAACCGTTATCCTTTTAATTATTGATGTAAAGTATAGTTCCAAAACACTTAAACTTACTTCATCGATCAGTTTAATTTTCAAAAAACAATAAATGAATGTCACTACTGTTGCAAAATCTGTCCGTACCGCTACAAAAAAAGTGAAAACTTTGAGGCTAGCTCCCTTTAGAATTACCCGGTATATTATTTATGAGATTGTTTCAGATTTACATTGTGAATTTGAAATATAATTCATAATCACTTAATATATTTGAGTATTCAATTTGTATTTTAAAAATAGAGCCATTGGCTCTGTAGCTCATTAGGCTCAACTATGCTTTAGAGTGTGGCCAATGTGGTTCCCCTTTGTAGAGCCACAGGGTCACCAATCCTAAAATTAACTATATATATATATATATGTGATTTCAGATACCGGTAATCAATTCAGAAATGATAATTGATCAAACTTTTAATTGATAATTTATTGTAAAGGATCAAAAGGTTCACCAAGCCCCTTTTAGGGGCCAAAGGGTCATCAAAACTGTAAATTACAATCCTAGTTAGTAGGACTTGCTACACAAGGTTTCAGCTTTCTAGGCCTTTGGCATCTGGAGAAGAAAAAAACGGTTTTAGGGCGTGGTATCTACAGTCCTTCTTTGTGGCCACAGGGCAACCCAATCTTTAAATAATAATCCTCACTTATTAAGGAAAGTATCATCTTTCTAGGCCTTCTGGAGAAGAAGATGAAAAAGGTTTTTGGGCATGGCCCCTGTCGCCCTGCCTAGGGGTCACAGGGTCACAAAAGCTGTACATTATTATCCTCACTAGTCAAGGAGTATGTACACAAGGTTTCAGCTTTCTTTGCCTTATGCTTATAGAGAAGACGAAAATTGGTTTAAAGGGTGTTGCCCCCGTGTAAGGCCTATTTAGAACCACAGAGTCACCAAAGCAATATATTATAATCCACACTATTCAAGTACACTAAGTTTCAGCCTTCTTGGCCTTATGCTTCTGGAGAAGAAGATGAAAATAGGTTTTTAGGCCGTGGCGCCTATGTCACTTATTAGGGGCCACAGGGCCACAAAAGCTATAAATTGTAATTCTCACTAGTCAAGGAGTCTGTACACAAAATTAAAGCTACTGGAGTAAAGGAGTACAGTCTTTTACCAAACTTTCATACAAAAGTGTGTTATCTTATATTTAACGTTTCGGTGTATATACTAACACCGTTATCAAGCAACTTCTTTGAGGCATTTTAGAAGCAGGTTTGATGAAGAAGAACAAGTTCTTATGGATAATCAGCTTCTTTATTGCATGAAATGTGACGTTTCACTTGCTTGATAACGGTATTAGTATCTACACCGAAACGTCACATTTCATGTACATAATAAAGAAGTTGATTATCTATACCAACGTCTTCTTCAAAGAAAATGTTGATAAATAAAAACCTATTGATCAATACATATACATACGGAAAAAAGTTAAGCACCCCCTAAATTCGAAAACAAAAAATGATGCTATGGCAAAGTTAATGTACCGTGAATAAATTTATGACTCTTTAACATACAAATGTTGATTTTGTAATAATTTCTTCAAAGAAAGATCGTCCATGTAGACAAATTATGAAATTACGATTGAATTTGTAATGGTACTAAAATTTCATCCAAAATAAGTTTGGCTGTAGTGCCAAAACTAGGCAATAGACAATGGGTTTCAGACATAAAAAAATAACGTTTGTGTAACCTACTTGACTTCCACACATCAACTCATCTCTTATCTTACAAATTAAGGAAGTAACTGGTCCTTAAAATGGCATCCCTTTTTCCAACAGTAATTGTCAATAATTGACGAAATGGCTGGAATCATACGATTTTGGAATAAATCTTGGATTATTTTTAGTTCAATCTGTTAATCAAACACTTCTCATTGATTTCTAGGGGTCATTACAGTTGACACTGACCATCTTTTGTTATTACACCATTTTCCTTGAATTTAGTTTTTTTGAGATTTTGCGACTTTGGAGGTTATTAGAGGTCTAAATAGTGACTTTTGACTAAAATTTTTATACTAAAGTTTGACCTAAGGACTCGAAAGAATTGAATTACCCACATCACAACTACCAACGACAACTTTCTTTTCTCAGAAAAATTTAACTTGTTTTTTTACATAAAACTACAACAATTATATGAATGCAAATATCCACAAGATGCGATACGTTATCGGGATGAAACTTTCTTCAATTAACTACTAAATTATGGTTATATCATACCATACCATTATTTCTATAACCACATCGCCTTCTTTTTGGTCAGGCAACTTTTGTTGCCGAAAAAACGTGGGGGTGCTTAACTTTTTTCCGTATGTATATTATCCTTTTATTCCATTTTTTAATTTCCTTTTATTATCATAAATAAAGAACCAATTGATACATATTTCCATATTTTTCTTTTATTATATATCTTACATTCGTATCTAACTTCGCAATGCATTTTCCATTCGCGGTAAATCTGAATTTTTGATACAACCAAGGGCAGATAACTTTGAACAGAAATGAAACGAAAGCTGGAACTTTGTCAGTTTGATCCTTTCAACACTTTTCAAAATCATTTGCAGGGGGACTCCAAAAAATGTCATGTGAATAACTAGTGCTTATATTTCATACTAACCTTGATTGTTTTTAGCAAATTTGTCTAAAAGCAAAACTGCCCATGAAATATAACGGCTGAATGAATATCAGTGACTGTGCTGTGTACACAGTAGTGCCAACACGACTGTCATTTTGATGACTGTCACCGATTTTGAACGAACCTGGTAATAAGATATATATTTTTTATGTAAAAAGACTGTACTAAAAATTGGTACTCGAATTATTTTTAAAGTTAAATATGAAAATATTTTCCTATATTAGTGTCTTGAAAATAGTGAATGAAAATTATAAAATTGATCCTTTTTAACAACCACTCATGATCAATAATAGGTTAACATTTCAGTTGCTCAAGATATAACAATTTGGCAAAGAATAAAGTGTATTGCTCAAAAAAGAAAAACATCGTGAAATGAAGCCAATCATCGAAGATATGACCGTGGAATGCATTACTACGACAAAATGCTGTAGTAACTTTCATCATGAATTATTTGTAATATATGCTCCTCTTCTATCAATCAAGTAGTTCTTTCTTAATTTTGTTAATGAATTAGCATTATACAGCACATTTGTTTTCTCGCAATGCTAACATTACAAAATGGCGGATGAAACTTGATCGAGTGGTCCCTTTAAACGGCCAGTTCGAGCGGGTATTTTCTGTTCCACAAATGTTCAGGAGGGAATTCCCTTTTGCACACGGCACGTCAAATTTTATATATTCGATTTGTTTTCTATTTTTATGTTAATAACTATGTCATGTTTGATAATAAGTTCTAATCCGCACTTCAAAACAATGAAAACAACGAAAATAATCAAAGCCACTGACAAACACTTAATTCGAGCGGTGTATTTTTTGTGGAAACGAAATTCAGGAGGACTTTCCTGTTAGCTAATATATTTGATTTTTACATGATATTTTCACACTTAATTTCAAATATGTTCATGAGTTTGTCATTTCAGTTGTTTATGATTTAACAATTTGACAAAAAATAAAGTGTATCGCCAAAAAAAAGAAAAACATCGTGAAATGAAGCCAATCACCGGAGCTACGAGCGAAAGATGCATTACTGGCATTTACTGCATCAAAACATTGTCTTTACTGATAACTTTTAATATGAATCACGTGTAAACATGTCCCTCTTCTATCAATCAGTTATTTGTTCTTGATTTACTCAATGAATTAGCATGATACAGTACATTTGTTTTCTCGCAATGCTAACAATTCAAAATGGCGGAGGAAAGCTGATCGAACTCGAAGCCTTGATCATGGCCACTAGGATTATTGTCAGCTGATTGTTTGGTCGGTGTTGTAGTTACTTGGATGTTTAAATTGTAGGAGATTTGTAAATAATGTTTGCATAACAAAATATGACAGACAGACAGATGGTTTATTGAAATCTACATTTGAAACCTAAAATGGCTAGGCTCAATCTGAGTCACAGTACGTATTGCACTTTTCCGAACATAAAAACGTCATGTGAATTAAGTGACTAAGATACATTTCTGAAGAAAAAACATGTTTTGCTATGAGTGAGGTTGTGCAACTGCGAAGTCGAGGGAGACCGCGAAAGTACGATGGAAATTCTTATGCGAGTAGACAAGAGAGAAATGTCAAGCGTATTTATTTGGGAGACATTGCCCCAAAATGAAATAAACTGAAATCTACATTCAATTTACGGATATCTAACTGAATAAATTTTTAAAAATAAATGCATTACAATCATGAGTTGACATGTCGCTGCAAGAGGCCTAAATGCAACTGATTTTACTGTTGTTCACACGACAAAAATTGTTCTAAGGATGAAATTACCCTTTCACACATATAACCATGTAAATTCCATGATATCAACGTAGTGACTGTTTTTAAAAAACGAATTCGAAGGGCCATTGTCGAATTTTGATAGGCACTGAAAACATAGGTCCCACCCAGAATTATCCACGCACACTACATTGCATTATGGGAAGGGACTTTTCTCATTCTATTTATAGATCTGCTAAACAAATGACGCGCTGTGTCTTAAAATAGCTTCATTAGCAATTTAAGCTTATCGATGAAAACGGGCTCGAACAGGCCGTTTAAAACCTTTAATATTTTCATCTGCTTCTCCAGAACCAAAAGACCCATCCTCAATAATCCAGCGCTTTCGTTCCAAAGACACTGTCGGTTTTAAGCTAAATTTGAGGGTGTTGAATAACAATGAATCCCAGAAATGTTACAATTGCAACTATTTATCTTCTAATTTAAAAATTATCATTTATAAAACTAATCAATCAACAATGATTGATAATGGTTTTTCACACTCGAAGTGCCAATGAATGGCTTCACTTCTCATTGTTGTCATTTTTGACTGAGTGTGTGCTTTTTTTTATCAAGTTATCAAAAGTAAATCAATAACATTAAGAACCATAAGTAACAGGTTTCAATTGGATTGTGTTAAAATAATACCGGTATGTAATACTGGGACGACCCCTTGAATTTTGTTTCCACAAAAACTACCCAGATAGAACTGTGGCTTTAATCAAGGACGTTCATAGCTCATGAACGTCCTTGCTTTAATGATCAAGGTTTTCATCAAATATTAAAAATTTATTTTTCTTGAGAAATACCAGTTTTTCTTATCTAGGCAGGTACTGCAGTAGAGATTTATGTTATCTGTAGGAATGTTTTGAATAATTATTTGCTACATAAAAAGAATGAAAATGTGTGATCCTATTCATATGTTGTAACAAATAATATTAAATTGAGAAATAATATATTTGCTAACCGATAAAGGAATTTACACAAACTCACTAGTTTTTCAATGTCATGCTCCCTCTCCAGATAACCATCGTTCAGTTTTGTGACAGCTAATGGCTATAAGATTTACCTGGTTGTTGGCTGGGCATAAATGAAGTAATCAAATGTCTTTCTTAGTGTATCAGTTTTGGATGTTGGGGTTGGGAAGGGGTTTTGTTTAATCTTAATCGATGTTTTTTTTGCGTCTTTTATTACCAATAGGGTGGAACATAAGTAGTGACATGTGAAATGAACGCATGTGCACATAACATGTGACGTCACAGTAGCAGGCCTTTGCAATGTAATGAAGAAAGTATTACCGTCGGAAATGTGTCACATGGCTTTTACGAAACTTGTGTAATTTTGTAATAACTCTTGCTAAAGCAATGGTAATACACAAATTAACACTTGTTTTGTAAAAGTCACGTGATTCTCATGTAATGATCTCTTTATCTTCCATCATGTTCTGTTCTAAAAGGAAGTTGTATACTCAGTGATGCGAGGTTAAACAACTTATGAGTATCCTTAAGTATCCTCCTCAAGTAACTCTTGACAGGGGTTCTCACTTTTGCTATCGCCAGAAATGACTGAAGGTACTCATGTGATTAACAGTTAAAACCAATTATGGACAAGAGTTAGAACAGTTATCTGTTTTAAAAGTTTGAACTGCTTGTGGTGTTTTTGAGAAGCTCAATTTCTGTGAATTGTAACGTAGGTAAGATATGATATTTAAACCAATGGGGTTAACAAATTATCATCTAAAACATTTTGTAATTCCTTTGCAGGCTGCAGACAGTCCTATGAATGATAGAGTGGTATGTGGATGTCTAGCAGATCGGTGAATGAGGCGAAGACGACGGAGAGTGGAGGAAGTCAGAAGAGGAGGAGGAGTGAGAACTCACACCAGCCCAGCAGCAGCAGTGGACACAGAGGTCACCTGGGTGAGCAGCACAGTCATGCCAAGAAAACTAAACTCTCCGCCAGCTCCTTCGAGGACGATGTCTCAGATGATGAGCTTGTCGTCATTGAACTGTTCTCTTCAGACGAACAGGAGAAATCATCTAAATCAAGATCCGGAAAGAGATCAGACTTTTTACAGGACAAGATGCCTAACACAAAAATTAATGCTGAAAATTCCCAAATTTCACCCATCTATAACAACACCTCAATTTTCAAGAAGTTTCAAAAACAAAATGAAAGAAGTTGGAAGGAGAAAGCAGATATTGGGGTTGACTCTGAGCCAATGTTTACTCAACAGCAGGAGGACACTGACATTCCTCTGCTGCCCTGGCCCAAGAAACAGAGAAAGGCTTCTGGTCAAACATCAAGTCAGAATAGTGGTCGGCCAGCTGTTAAAGAAGTTCTCTCAAATCCTCAGAAGGATTCTAGTTCAGATGAGGATGAGGCATTTGCATCAATTCTAAACAAGCAAATTACCAAGAGAACAACTTCTACCAAAAGGAGTTCAAGTGTTGAGGAATGTATTAATAGGAATGTATCATCAGGAAAACAGAAACCTTTGGATGTTTCACCAGAAATTTCACCGGTTTTTAAAAGGAATACTGAGCATAACAAACTATCCCTTAAAAAAAAGAGTGCTAATGTGTCGTCAGACAGTTTTTCAGACCTAATGATTGTGGAGACAAGCGAGGATTCTGGCAGAGAAAAGAAAACTAAGGTAAAGGAACAAGAAGAGGAGACTGATGCTTCAGACGGATTTGTGACCATCGGGAGGGGTAAACATTTCACATATAGTCGCAACAGAGTGAGAGGGACACAGAGGACATGTCAAGCTCGAGGTCAAGGACAAAATAAGCTCACTCGTGGTTTTAGTGGTAAGAAAAATGATGATAGCTTGAGTCATCAAAAGAAGAAAAAAAAAACTAGGAAATCTTTCAAGTTGACATCATCATCATCAGATGAAAATGACTGGCAACAGAAAAGATCTGGTTCAGATGATGACTTGTCCTGTCATTCAACATTGTCTTCTGATGATAGTAATTTTACCTCCACAATGTCAGGCAAACCACAATCAAAGAACAAAAACATATCTAGCAAAGCTTGTATTGCCAAGAGAAAAGATTCTGCAATAATGAGTGAAAGTGATGAGGACACTGAACTTTATGAACATTCTATCAAGGCAGGACATAAAATACAAAAGGAAGCTGCCAGTCAAAGTAATCTATTTGTATCACAAAATGTTAGAGAAAAACTAAAGCAATCAGTTTCTGGAAAATTCAGTTCTGAAGCTAAATCTAAAAGTGCCACACCTTACAAAAGTGCTTTTGCTAGCAAAGAATCACTAGATCACCAAAGATTTGACAATAAGAAAAAGCCTTATGAAGTGCCCGCAGTAGTGACAAGTGATGATGAGATGACCCAGCCTCCAGACTCCTATATTGATTCACAGGACGACAGTGACATCTTTGTTATTGGGCTGGAGGATGAAGCAACTCAACTCCAGCAAGCCCCTCATCAAGGAGATGACAGTGCTACATTGCCGCTTGATCTACCCTGTGACTTGCCACCTGCTGCTGATCTTCCACAGACGTCAGATGATGATGCAACCCAACCACTGGAGCTGGATCCTCAACCTGATGAAGACTTGACTCAACCACTTGTAGAGAAATCAGATGACGAGATGACCCAGCCACCATCACCCTCCATGTTTGGGGAACCTCCCATGCTGACTCCACATTCTTCAAACCTCAGTTTGATAAAGAACTCTGTGTCTCTGAACCCTCCTGTGTTATCGCTGCAGCAGGTCCAGACAATGAGTCTGATGAGGATGCACAGGTCTCCGAGTGAGCTCAACGAGCCTCCCAAACTGAGCGAACAGCTCTCTAGACAAGAGCCCCAATCAACTGTAAGCCCTTCCACAACCATTGCACACGACTCATTGTCAGAGCACAGTAGTGACACTGAAACGTTTCCTGATCTCGATGAAACCAGCAAACAAGAGACTGTTGGAGCTCTCAAGAGAGTCTCTAGTCGGTCTGGGGGAAGCACAGACAGCAATGCAAGTCAAAGCTGTCTGACATTTAAACCCATTATCATTATTGATGATGGCAAAAATGAGCATAATAAAAAGGAAAGTGATGTCAATTTCACTTCCAAAACATTACAATCCTCAAATTTTGAAAATATTGAGCAAAAGGAGAGTAAATCCAACTTTACCTCTGGAAAATCAGTCACCTTTGATCTAGACATACCAATAGATGTGTCAGAAATAAAGAAGGAAGTGCTAGGTGAGGATTCGCAGACAGTTAAAGGTTCTCTTCTGTGTAAAGCCCCATGTTACACCCAGGAGGAAGATGTTATCTTTGTGTACGACTCCAGTGATGACGAGGCACTGCTGGACCTTTCTCAGACAAACATCCGCTCAGATCACCTTTCAGATGATATGCTAGACATATTTGACCACTCAGACACAGAGCTCTTTGATGATGACTTCAACCATGATAAGACTATCCCTGAAGGTGAACAAAGTTCAACACTAGAAGAACTGGCACAGGAAGACAAGAACCCATTTGACCATCTTGGGGAATCTGATTCAGACGATGCAATAATCACTGAACCACACTCAGTAGCAGACTTAGCTGAAAAGAGTAAAGTTCAGGAGAACATTTTGGAGATAAGTTCTGACACGGATAAGGAAGCGGCTATAAGGAGCCCTCATTCTCCATTTGAGACAAGTGGTCATGAAAGTTGTGAGTTAGACATGAATGAGGACATGTACTTTGAAGCAAACGACATGGGAGAATTGCTTGACCCCTCAGAGAATAAGGCCAAGGTCACAGATGTTTTTGCTGCTAACACTGAGGCATTAGGAGAAGTTCCCCAAAGGGACACTGACAGTGACATATACAATGCATCAACTGAAGTGACAACCACTGAGCAATCTGATGCTACTGCTGATGAAATTCAGCCAAGAAGGCCTGGCATTTCTTCTCGGAAGACTAAGCGGTTAAACTCTTTTAGTTCAAAAATTGTGTATGATAAGAAAGTGAAGCTGAGAGAAGAGGAACATGCAGAGACGACATCAGACGAGGACTTGTACTTGGCAGCAACTCAGATGGACATGTCTGTGGCCAGTCTCTTGAGGCAGAACACTTTTGGAGAACCAGACACAGAGTCCAAGGCAAGAACTGATACAGACTCTGAGTCTGCTTTAAACAGAACACCAGCACTTACACCAAATCAAGTCAAACCAAAACGAAAAACGGCTTCAGTCAAAAAGTTAAATTCATCACTAAAAAGTACATTCAAGTCATCAACAGTTGGTAAATCTGTCAGTTTTAGCAGTGGTGCATTTGATGCAGATACCCAGCTTGATGATAGTCCATTGTCTGCACAACATTCTTTTTCAACCTCAACACCTAAAATTACACAAGACAAACCAAAGTCATCACTTTTCCAAATGAAGAAACTAAGTTTTCAAGACCTCTACTCTGCACAAACTCAGGTGATGCCCCAAGCCAGCAGTAAGTCAGGGGAGTGCATAGACAAGAGTCTAGATGATGATGATGCTGATGCTGCCCTCTACAGTGCACTTGATGACCTTGACGAAACCTGTCTAACAAGTCTAGATAGCAAGCAGCACGCAAACGTGAGCAAAATGGATGACCAGTATTTGGCAGCCACACAGGTGATGTCTGACCAGGTTCCTAGAGTAGAGTCCAAATCTGAGGAGGAAGAGGATGAGGCTGGAGATGTGTATGGAGCATGTACTCAGGTTGTGGGAGGAGCTAGCCCCAGCTCAAGGAAGTCCTCGGGGAGTGGAGACGAGGGGCTGGACATTTATGGGGCAGCAACACAGGTGGACCCGACTCTTATGCAAGATGATGTGATTGTCCTGGAAGATGATCAGGAGGAAATGGATGAGCCCGACCCGTTCGATGTGATGACCCAGGTTGATGAGCAAGAACCTGATTTAAAGTCTGATACATCAAAATCCAACGTTCCTGTATCATTGTTTAAAAGGATCCAATCCAATCACATACAAAAGAAGAGCATATTGGTTGATGCAGAGAAGCTGAAGAAGAAGTGTGAGGTGAAGGACAAGAAGGAGAAGTCCACCACAAAGCAGCCAGCTAAAACAGGTGTAGAAAAATCCATCTTCTACCCTAAGCCAGCAGACAAACCCTCTTGGCTTTCCAAGAAGAAAAGTCCCCTGGGCAATGTGAAGTCATCAACTGCTGCCAGTCGCAGACGGAAGAAGCAGACATCAGACAACAGCTTCTCTCTGACCCAGAAGATCCAGGTGGCAAAAGCCAGGCAGAGGGAGAGAATGCACAAGGCTGCTGTTGACCCATCTTTGCCAATATCAAAAATGAAACCGGCAGGTCAGTACATAGTTAAATGGCATATTTAAATACAATAAGGTAAAGGAAGACATTGTTTATAACATAAATCAAATATTTAAGGTAAAATCTTGCTGTTATTAGAGAAAGTGTTATTATCAGGTTTTTACAGTTTTTATAGATAATAAGTGTTAATATACAAGATGAATGTCATGTAGTAATAATCACAAAATTGCAATGGACAAATTAAGAGGAGGAAATTTTTAGATTTTGTGTCCTATACTTCATGTCATGCCCCCTACAAAGCTTTGCAAGAGATAATGTTTTCGGTTCTGTCCGTGTTTCCGTGGTTTCGTTATTCCGTTATTCCATTATTCAGTAGTTCCGTTATTCCAAAATGCTTTCGTTTCCTGGCTATACCTAAAACATTTTCAATATTTTTTCATGAAACTTGGTGTGTGGTTAGATATGGTGGTGGAGTGGTGCCTTTTGCTAGTTTAGTAATCTCATTTTCATTTATTGGTTGCCATGTTAAAGATTTGAACATAGTGCATATGGGAGGTATGTCCATTTCCGGGCCATAGCTCAAAAACTATAAAATATCTTTTTACTAAATTTGGTATGTGGTTAGATCTGGTGGTGGAGTGGCGCCTTTTGCTACTATGGTTATTCAGAATTTTTCATTTTTTCTGGAATCCTTGGAAACAATTTATACTTAGTACATATGGGGGTAGGGTCATTTTCTGGCCTCGTATCTCAAATTTTGTTAGTATTTTTTTTTTTATGAAACTTGTGTTTAGACCCATAGCTTGAGTGGACCCTATGTCTTCACTGGCAAATAAAAGCACTGATGAAGAGATTTGTTTCTCTGAACATCTTTTTCTCAAGATAACTTTTGAGTTAAATTAATAATGTTTTATTTTCCCAGCTTCAGCGCAACATGCGAGCAACAGCGATGTTGTGCTCCCTGATGAGGATGAGATCATGGCCAAGGGACTTCCTCTTCTGACATTCAATAAGCTTGTGCCAAAACTCAAGGATGAGAAGAGACAATCAGAGGCAGCAGATTCTGGGCTGCAGGAGAAGACACGGGATAAGGATAAGGATGTCACAGAGGTGCCGTCAGGTTCATCATCTTCATCAAAACCTCAAGAGGAAGAACACAAAAGCATTTCATCCAAATCTTTATCACATTCATCAAAGTCATCATCATGTTCATCAATATCATCATCACATTCATCAAAGTCATCATCACATCCATCAAAGTCAGCATCACGTTCATCAAAGTCATCATCACATCCATCAAAGTCATCATCACATCCATCAAAGTCATCATCATGTTCATCAAAGTCATCATCATCACGTTCATCAAAGACATCATCACATTCATCAAAGCATTCATCAAAGTCATCACATTCATCAAAGTCATCTCATTCTTCCAGTTCAGGAAAATCTTCAGCAACACACACATCAAATTCATCGACAAAACATCATTCCTCAAAATCATCTCATGATTCAAAGTCACATCATCATTCTACACAATCTTCTGGAAACCAGAAGAAAGAACATTCTTCGCAACAGTCAACTCCCAAAACGCCCTCCATTTCAAATGCTCTACCCTCCATATCTCAACCTGTGACACCAGCACATGTGTCTTCATCTCCACACCCAGTTTCTGCAGAATCAAGGAGGAGCTCGGGCAATACCCACAGTGCTTCCCCAGAAAAAGAATCCATCCTTGATGTGCTGGCTCGAGAGGTCACCTCACCGGAGGTTACTAAAAGTTCAAAGAAGGACAAATCATTTGACCTCTCCATGTACCCATTACCTGCCAAGGCTAAGACTACTCCAAGTCAGTCGGTTGAGTCAGGGAACCTTGTAGCTAAAAGCCAGATCATTGATACTGCAAATGATGGAGATGATATACAGAGCAAAACAGACAAGAAATCTACCACTCCCAGGCTAGTGACAGCTTCACTCCCTTCAACCTCAACAAAGATTCTTGATGTCAAGGAACCTAGGAAAACAATCCCTATCAACATTGTAAGTCTTTTATGACCCTACATTCAGCATGCTTTTATTAGCTCATCAGGACTGAAAGTCCAGATGGGCTTATGGCATGGCCCGTCGTCCGGCGCCCATTCGTCCGTCGTTCGTTGTCAGTCCGTAAACTTTTGAGACTTTCGACTTCTCCTCATGAACCATAAACATTAGAGAGCTGAAATTTTGTGTACAGGTACCTTAGCATATGGAGATTCTAATTTGTAACTTTGGTGACCCTGTGACCCCAAATAGGGTCACAGGGGTCACAACTTTAAAAACCTATTTTCATCTTCTTCTCCAGTTCCAGAAGGACTAGAGAGTTAAAAATGATATGTGCAGACTCCTTGGCCAATGGGGATTCTTAATTGTAGATTCCGTGACCCCATGACCCCAAATAGGGTCACAGGGGTCACAACCTTAAAAACCAATTCTCATCTTCTTCTCCAGTTCCAAAAGGAGTAGATAGTTAATATTGATGTGTGCAGACTCCTTGGACAATGGGGATTCTAATTTGTAACTTTGGTGACCCTGTGACCCCAAATAGGGTCACAGGGGTCACAACCTTAAAAAACTATTTTCATCTTCTTCTCAAGTTCCAAAAGGTCTAGAGAGCTGAAATTATATGTGCAGACTCCTTGGCCAATGGGGATTCTTAATTGTAGATTCCGTGACCCCATGACCCCAAATAGGGTCACAGGGGTCACAACCTTAAAAACCAATTCTCATCTTCTTCTCCAGTTCCAAAAGGAGTAGATAGTTAATATTGATGTGTGCAGACTCCTTGGACAATGGGGATTCTAATTTGTAACTTTGGTGACCCTGTGACCCCAAATAGGGTCACAGGGGTCACAACCTTAAAAAACTATTTTCATCTTCTTCTCAAGTTCCAAAAGGTCTAGAGAGCTGAAATTATATGTGCAGACTCCTTGGCCAATGGGGATTCTTAATTGTAGATTCCGTGACCCCATGACCCCAAATAGGGTCACAGGGGTCACAACCTTAAAAACCAATTCTCATCTTCTTCTCCAGTTCCAAAAGGATTAGATAGTTAATATTGATGTGTGCAGACTCCTTGGACAATGGGGATTCTAATTTGTAACTTTGGTGACCCTGTGACCCCAAATAGGGTCACAGGGGTCACAACCTTAAAAACCTATTTTCATCTTCTTCTCAAGTTCCAAAAGGTCTAGAGAGCTGAAATTATATCTGCAGACTCCTTGGCCAATGGGGATTCTAAATTGTAGATTTTGTGACCCCATGACCCCAAATAGGGTCACAGGGGTCACAACCTTAAAAACTTATTTTTCTCCATTAGATGACAGTCTATGGCAAATTTATTTCTCCTTGGATATTTTAGTGTGGACTCCTTTCACTGTCTGATATTGGCGATCTAGAAAGTGTTGAATAATAATAAATCATTTGGATTTGGGTAAGGAAATTTATTCCGAAATCGTTTCATTTGTTTTGTAATTTTTTATAGGTTTTCTTGCAATAGGTAACATCAGTTTCATTTTTAGCTCATCTGGCCTGTATAAAGCAAACTTGATATGATCCTGATGAGCTACAGAGCCAATGGCTCTATTTTTTTTATATTGTCATGCAGTTACATTTGTTACATTACATAATATTTCAAATGTAGCATTTGTTTTTATGAACAGTTATTTAGATGGATATTTGCCAATTGATCTAATATTTCAGGTTGGGTCTTCAAAGACAGGTGCTGCAAAGCTTATTGAAGTGTTTCCTAGAAGCTCAGCACCATGTGAGAATAGAGACCCGAGACTGCAAGCATCAAGAGCCAGCGTGCAAGCTCAGCGTCCAAACCTCCTCCTGAAACCCTCAGCTGCTGTCCGGCCTGTTGTCTCAGGGTCGAATCTGATGCACAAACCAGCAGGACCTAGCCGAGCACACGAAGCAATACTTCCCTTCTCCCAGGTGCTGAGAGGAGCTCCAGCTACAGCCAGCACAGCCGGGGGTTCTGGAGCAGGCCCGGGGAGCAAGGTCGTGCAGGAGCCTGCTAAACTCCTCGACTCCACTTACTACTTGTCCAGAGTTCTACAGTGGAACCCCATCTGGCTGCAGGAACAAAGTGAGTTGCCACTGTATTATTGTATGCTGTTTTTTCTAAAAAAACATCCTTTAATAAAAGCTATGAATTAATATTTTCATTTTTGGTTGACTTTGACTCGACTTTGAATTTGACATTTGACAGTAACCTGCCTAACTATAGATTTTAAATCATTCAGTCTTAATAAACCTGGCGAACAGAATCCTTTGTCATTGAAGCGTATCCAACCTCTATAAGAAGTGCAGTAATTTCACCAAATGATAATTTTTCAACGTGTCTTAGCACATTTTTTACTGTCAATTTAATATACAAATATTCCCCAAAAAAAACAAAAAAAATTCTATTATTCGATTCTATATCAAACTGGTCAATAACGATTATTTAAATTTCCACTAATAATTGTATTAACATGTGGTATTGTATAATTCAAAATCAATATCAAATGATGTGAAAAGGCTTCTCCTTGATAGGTTGGCTTATTAATTTGGCTAGACGTGTAGCCAGATAATTTATGTTCTTTGCTTGTATCCATGACATGATGCTATCAAGTTGATGTACAACTGGTGTGATGTATGCCTGAAGCTGCAGTGTGTTTGTGTGATGTTCCCAGTGAAGCCTGAGTTTGCGAACCACCCCCCGCCGCTGCTGCAGCCGGAGGAGTGTGTGTATCCCCTGCTGGAGAGCTACACCAGTCTGGAGGACTACCAGAACATCATGACACGCCTCCTGCTCCTCGACACCTGGGACACGGTCTGTATACACCATACACTATACACCATACACCATACACCATACACCATACACCATATACACCATACACCATACACCATACATCATACACCATACACCATACACCATACATCATACACCATACACCATACACCATACATCATACACCATACACCATACACCATATACACCATACACCATACACCATACATCATACACCATACACCATACATCATACACCATACACCATACACCATACACCATACATGATACACCATACACCATACACCATACACCATACACCATATACACCATACACCATACACCATACATCATACACCATACACCATACATCATACACCATACACCATACACCATACACCATACATGATACACCATACACCATACACCATACACCATACACCATACATCATACACCATACACCATACACCATACACCATACATCATACACCATACACCATACACCATACATGATACACCATACACCATACACCATACACCATACACCATACACCATCCTCGCGCTTAGCTTGTTGCTCTCCGTTGCCAAACACTGATCTGTGTGTGTCAAACATTCATTCACCGCAACTTAACTCTTTATATTTTACTCTGGTTGTGATTTTAGAATTTTGGTCTAATGAATTTATTCATCAACATAAACAGATAACATTTGACTTTTACGAAACATGTGTGAATTTTTGTATTACTTGAATGAGAACGAGGGTTGTACACAAATTTGCAGGAATTTCGTAAAAGTCATATGACACACTTGGAAGCGTAATTATTCTTTATAACCGATTCTTTTCTGTGTTAGTTTCTTAGAAATATCCTGCTCCCCTTCTACGGCTTGCTATAGTGACCAATCAAACAATGGTTTTGTGACGTCACAAACGTTAATATATGGAAAATCGTGCCACAACACTTGTTGCTAGGCAAAAGTGATATGTTCACTTGTGCTCATATTGAAAATATATCTCTACTTATTTTCCAAACTATGGGTAATAATGGCCTTAGTCAATTTTCCTATTTATGATGGTATATAGTTTCTTTTCTAAGTTTAGCACTTTTAAGGAATTTGACAAATCTCCCTTTTAAGAGGCTAATTGGTACAACAATTAAACATTACAAAAAATAATAATCATTATATGATGATAGATTGACAGATGATATTGATGCTTGCAGATCTTCAAGGAGTGGAAACAGAAGAGGATCCGCAAGCTGAACAATGTTATGTTTATGAGCTTTGATATCCTCAACAAACAGGACAAGGCGGGACTGGGCAAGTTCATGTGGCAAGGTGGGCATCATCATCCTGCTTATCAGTACTTAGCAAAAATAAAGATGATCATGTTGCTGTTTACAGCTACCACACTACTTTGTCAATATGAAATTTGTGTTAAATTATCTGATTGGTCTACTTCTATAATTTTTGTTTTTTAACCAATGGAAAGGCTTGTAACAAAACGTTACCGATATGTTGACGTTTGTATAGATTTCTAAATGAGAATGATAAAACGAAACATCGTGACACAGTATGGGAATTTGTTGACTGCGTCTTTGCTTGTAACAAGAAGAACATGACATATCATTAAATAAAATAACCCACACTGTAAGTAACTTAGTTATTTCTTTATTACACATGACATTTCACTTAAATATGACTGGCCTAAATTAACCCTTACAAAATCTATCTAAAAAATCTAAAAGAGTTGTCCGTCATGTCGACTGTTTCCACGACCTGCTAGAAGGGGGTTGCCTTATATCTGAGATATATGATTTTGGTAGCAATTTGAGGGGCTGTATACACAAGGTAGCATTATACTATAGAAAAAAGTATACGCCAGCTTCATATCTAACAATTATTCCTATTTTCCCCCGCAACAATAGGGGGTATTTAAATTAGCAATGACCGTTTGTCACATTTGCAGAAGATATAGTTCGACGATGTCAAGTTACATTTGCATTGCAGGTATTGGTATGATATTTTTATGTTATAGCCTATCTATCAAATACAGGTTTTGTTAACTTGGGATTCCTCAAATAAACCTCCCAGAATGAATTCTTGAAGAATGTTATAACTAATCAAGTTGATGACAATAAGGACTTGAATATGAAAAAGATAAAGATTTATATTTGTCGTATAAAGCGAAGCAAAGAACAAGAAAATCAATCAATCATGAAAATGATCAACACTGAAAAGGATCGCATAAACACAGCCTGCCTGCTTAATGGCACGATGATCGCATAGGACATTAAAGATACACTCCTGCATGCCGTTTTAGAATTAGATAGAAATGTATATACCATATTTAAATAACAAGAACAGTCCTGACAGAACCGGGTATGAATCCTTAGTAGCTCCAGCAGTAAAGTTGCTGCTTCATAACGTAGAGCTTCCAGGTTCTTAGCCTACTGAAACTTGAACTTCTAATTTGTTAAAATTTCCATATTTTACTAATCTAATTTTGTTTGTTTCGGGGAAAATATACAAGTAATAAGTATTGTCTAAAATGTCCCTGGGATATTCTATAGAATGTCCCTGTGATGTTACATATGCCCCTGAAAGGAGTATTACCAAAGAAGAGAATAACCTTAAAAAACACTAATATGACGCCGGCGGTTTATATGATGAGTAATAACATGCAATCTCTACATGTCTATGTGTGCTGGTCAGGTTTGCTGAGCAGAGAGCAGATGCGGCGAGGACAGCACCCAGTAGAGGGCGAGCTTGTCATCATGAATGTGTGGGGCGCCCCCCTCCCGGCCAACAAGGAGGGCATGGCCGCACAGGTCAAACCTGCCTGGAAAGCTACCTTCGGATATGTGGATCGTATCAACATCAGACCAGCAAACAACATACACAATCTCTTCAGGACATACCCCGTCCTCAGTGAGTCATCAAATCAATTTATTTATGGTATGCATTTCTTGATGTTTTCTTGAAAAAAGGTTTTATGTAGTTCAATTTTAATACTTATTTTTCAATTGTTTTGTATGACAGAATCCAGTGTTGAAGACCCACGAGGGGAGTTGCATCTGATGACAATAACTGCTCTAGCCCGCTACCGCAGATACCGTCCAATTGGGGATAGAGTCATGTCCATTGAGGTAACAGGGATCATATATATTTTTTTTAATTTTTAGCTCATCTGGCCTGAAAGCTGAAACTTTGTGTACAGACTCCTTCACTAGTTGTAGCTTTGGTGGCTCCCTGGCCCGAATAATGGTCACGGGGCCACACCTTTGAAACCTATTTTCATTTTCTTCTCCAGAAGGATAAGGCCTAGAAAGCTGAAACTTTGTGTACAGACTACTTGAATAGTGTGGATAATAATATTGCTTTGGTGACCCTGTCCGTAAAAAGGGCCACACGGGCCAAACGCTTAAAACCGTTTGTCATCTTCTCCAGAAGCACAAGGCAAAGAATACGAAATGTTTTCTACACACTCTTTAGGTATGGGGATCCTTAAATGTACATTTCGTGACCCTGTTTAAAGGGAAACACATTAACCACACCCTAAAGCAAAATTAGATATGAAGCCTGATGAGCTACAGAGCCAATAGCTCTTTTTATTGTTCCTTTAAGTCAATTAAGATGTGCTTTACAATTAAAGTCAATTAATCATCATGTGATAAACAATTTCTTTTCATTGAATTGAGAATGTGTTTTCCCATATAAGATATATTGTGATTACTTAAATGTTTACGCCAATACAGTTAATAACTGGGGTGAATTCCAAATTTGATAAATATGATGTTTTGACTTCTTTCATGGTTCTATGAATTTCTGTTAAAAAGAAGCTAGTTTGGCCCTTGTGATGATGTTTTGTGTGGTGTTTCAGCCGCTGTGTCACCTGGTGACCTCAAAACGACAGTTCCAGGCCCTGACTTACCTGCCCCGCTCCCCGCTGCTCCGAGATATCCTGCACCCGAGCAGCCCTCGCACCTTCCAGCACAGCACCCTCATTCAGGACAGGGCCCTGCTCGTCAGTATCTCCTATAGACTTATTGCAATGTCCATTTACTCATATGTCATATTGAATATACCAGGGTTGTGCTCTTGCACTTTGATTGAACTAGAAAGAAAACTCTTTAGTTTAAGAAACAACAAGTTTGTGTAACAATGCAAAAAGAGTTTTTGATAAAATTTACAAACTTGTGTACTATAAGATTTGTTCATGAAAGTAATATGATATTCCAGAGGAGTTACAACCTGTCTCAGGCGGAGGCCATCAGTGCGGTGTGCCGGTCGGTGCAGGAGCCGCGCCACGTGCCGCGTATCTGTCTCCTGCAGGGACCACCTGGCACGGGCAAGACCCACACCATCACCGGCATCATCACCAAGATCATACAGGTACGTACGTAGTCTCCAGCAGACGCTCACCCAGGGGACAACCTGGAGAACATACCTACAGTAATTATACTCACTGTGACGCACTCAGTGGAATTACTCATATACAACTAATTCCTACACATGATATTTTATGTAGATATATTAGAAGATTGTTGAGATTTTTTATACTTTCTTATGCTTATATGATTTTGTTCATGTGAACTGCCCTGCTCATGATTCTACAGGAATGATCGAGCGTTGCATCTTAAATGTATACTTTTATCCCTTGTCCCTAGTTTAGCACAAATGGATAAAATTTTCAGCAGCGTGCCATTCCCAAGTCAATGATCATCACGAAAACTCAACTGCTCTTTGTGTTTACCCTTCAAATACTTATCACTTTAAAGATACTTACATATTTCCCAATGAATGACTATGAGATGTCTAAAGAAATGCATTCTTATTTAATTGCACAATTCCAACTACTAATTGTTGCTGACTGTTTCTCCACCTCAGGACAGCAAGGGCAAGTGCTGTATATGTCTCTGTACACCTTCTAATGGGGCCGCAGACGAGCTCACTCGCAGACTCATTGCTATCAGAAACGGTAATTACATTTGATTTAAGGAACTTTCAGAATAATAATACCATTTTAACTTGTTTCTCGACATGTATATTATGTAGATATTTAAAAGATATTATGATATATAATGATTGTGCTTATGTCAGTTAGTTCCTAATTTGATAATATCTATTGAACGTTGTACTGGGATGTATCTCTATGTGCTGTCCTTGTTCTGTGTGGAGCAGGGGGAGGCTCCAGTGCTGGGATGCGTCTGGTGCGCTTCGGGAAGACCAAGAGTATGCATGATGATGTGGTGGAGGTCGCATATGATGAACTCCTGGACAAGGAGAGGGCTAAATGTATGTACTTCTTTCTACTACCACATGAGAACTGTGAGAGGATAAACAGGTCACTAGTTTGACAGTCTGGGATGCGATCAGTTTCTGTGCAACACATGTATTTATGGACTATGATATTTTCCCACCAAGGTTTTGAGAACTCGTATAAAAAAATCTTACTCATACACCCAGGGAGTTATTTTATCATGTTCACATTGGGTGCGTTTGTTTTGCCTACCGGCTGTACAGCCGGCGAGCCGGGTCAAATTTAAGCCCGGATGCAGCCCGGATGCAGCCCGGATGTAAACCGGCTGAGGCATTTGTTTTGAACCGGCTGAGGCCCGGAAAGGCACCGGCTGTCAGCCGATTGCGCCGGTTTCAAGATGGCGGCAGATTGGAATAATCGTGAATTGCAAAATCTGAAAATCCAATTTTGAAGTGTATATTTGGAAAAAAAATAGCCGGAAACATTAGAAATGTTGTGTTTGACATAAATATTAATATTTTCGTGTTATTTCGTGTGACTGAATGTCAAATTCACAATTAAATTCGGATTTTATAAAAATTTGAAAGCGAAAAACGCAACAGATTTAGTAAAACCTCTCTAGAATCTTTGAAATAATACATGTTCCCATCGGAAAAAGTTCTATTGTTCACAAATATAAGGAAAAAAATAGAAATAAGGAAAAATTTAATATTTTTGAATAATGGAATTATTATCGCATTTAAGGAAAATTGCATTTTTATGAATTTTTAGTAAATTATTTTACAAGGTAACATGAACCAAACTAAAGCTTATTATCTCCCTAGTGCGTTGTTGTTGGGGTTTTTTTCAAACAAAAGGGCCGAGGGATAAAAGGGCCGAATATAAGTTCGCTTTGAGTACACAGGCTTCAGTTTTAGACCGTCTGTCTAAGCTAAGTCAAGAAACAAAAATAAGCTAAAACTTAAAAAAAACTTCCCTGGAGAGTACTACCAATTTATCTTTAATTGTTTGCTGATGATAGCTTAACGAGTGAGTAATACTAATGAGTTATTACTGTTTGTAAGTACAACTATTAAATCTTTAATTGTTTGTCCATTCCAAGTTGATAAAGGTAGCAAATCTTTCATTGTATGTTGATTTGACCTTAACGAATGGGAAGATAAAATCGAACTATATTTGAAATTAAATCTGTGACTGTTGTGACTAGATCATTGATATTATTTTCTTATTCATTTTGAGTTGTTTGTATAAGAAACGTGAATATAGGATAGCATACATGTGCAACATAGACAGTTTGCAAACAAGGCATTATAGCACTAAGATATTTTACCTAACACAATAAACCCCACGTTTTATTAAGTTACAGAAAATGTGCATACATCAGGGTTTCTGGGTTTTGCAACACTTTTCCTTCGTGTTTGTTATGACCTTTTACATAAATCGTTTACATGTATTTGCGTATTTAACGTGTACAGAAGATGTAAAACACGATAGTGTTAGTTTAAACAAACGTCCTTATTAAAATATCTTTGATCAACTCTCCATACTCTGACCTTTACATTTAGTGTAAAGTTGTGTATATTGATGTGGTAAACATAGCATGTTATTGGATACACCTGCACCTGCACGATCTTTATGAACTCAGATATATGTCAATATATTTACATGTTAACAAATCAATGTCGAATTGAATGTAAAATCTGTTAAGATATAAAACATAAAGGTTTCAAATTATTTATTTTTTTTGTTTTCGGCCCATTTGACTTTGAGCGAGCCCTTTTGACTACTTGTCACGGCCCTTTTGACTTTTTCCATTAGCCCTTTTGACTCCATGGTTCTCAGCCCTTTTGTCCCTCCGCCCTTTTGACTACAACCAATACATGCATGCTATCTTTTATAGTTTATACTTCCAACGAATCTTTTTAGATATCTGTTTGTAATATCAATAATCATGAATTAAGTTTTCGATAATCTAATGTAAATCTATATTAAATTTTTCGGTTATATTTTTTAATATAATTTAATCATCCTAAAGAAATATGTGAATTTGTTAACAGACAATTATAAAGAATTATACCGTCTGTGTAAATATAATTATTTTATTTCGAAAATATTGTTTTACTGCCATAAATATATTTATTGATAAGTGTATTTTTTTCAGTTTTGATAAGAACAACAAAGATATGGGTTGCAATACTTTTAATGAATATTTGATTAAAAAATCATAAAACTCATAAAGTGACCAGCGGCGAGTGTTACTATCTCCGCCATCTTGTTGCACGCACGAAGCATTTGATTCCTTCGGCGAGTCAGGTCAGCCGGGTCAGCCGGTGACGTCACTCAGCCGGCGGCTGAAGACCGGCTGTCAGCCGGTTCGGGGCAAATCAAACGCACCCATTCAAGGTCTCAGTTCAACCATCAGAGGTCAAGGGCACAAAGAGGTTGAAAAAGATTGCCAGATTCTACAAATAACTTCAAGTCATTATCATTGTTCTTTGTTATGAAAGAGTGATCATTGATTATGTTATACATACTCTGCTTCTTTCATCTTGGCTATGTAAAAGGCTGAAACCTGAAGAGTTGGGCTTCTCTGCTTTTGTGGTGTGCCACCAAACACTAATCTAGTTCATTATCTGTTTTGGAACATGATGTCCTTGGTATAAGTGAAAATTTACTTGTTGACACAGACTATTAGGACTTGTATGACAGCAATAAAAGCATATTGTGCAATTTTGCAGTGGAACAGAAGTGCCGGGGTGATCTGTCGAGTCTCCCGGAGAGCGTCAAGCGCGAACAGCAGCAACTCAGACAGAAGATTGAACGCCTCCAGCGGGAAGTTGCCTCCCTCTCTGTCTCTACCAGCAAAATACAGGTAACAGTTACTGGACTCTGAAATATTGCAATAAAACTAACTGCTTCTGGTAACCTATATGATCTGCCCTGAATGACACCTTTGCTTGTGTTGCCTAGATTGACAGGAGAAACGCTGACATACGGAAGCTGGAGAGAGAGCTGCAGTACCTGGATAGACAGCAGACGGCACCAGCTAGGGTAAGATACAGCCTGCCTCACTCCCCATCCTATCTGCATCTCCCCCTCCTCTTCAAGCTCCTATCAATCACTCTTTTCATCTGTAATTTTAGAATTTTGAAGAGGTTACTGTGATTTGGCATGCAGATGATGTTTTAAGTCCAATGAAGCTACTTGCTATTTCAAACATTGATAAGATCGAGTACAGTATATAGTAGAAGGTATACCTGACCTGGACTCTTGTATGTATGTATGTATGTATGTGCACAGCAGCAGCATGTGCAGCTGACGGCCAGTGAGGAGGGGAGATTGAGGCAACGCATCCTGGAGGAGGCGCACGTCATCTGTGGAACTCTCAACAGCATCGGTAGTGCTCGCATCATGAACATCCTGCGTACTGACCGCAACAGGAACCACTTCATCTGCACCATCATCGACGAGGTGAGCACCACAATGGGATCTTAACATGTTTACAATTATATGTTCAACTACATTTGATCTTGATGTTTTTATTTGTACACAGCTTATGTACAGAATTGGTTATACTGTAGACCTATCATGAGCTAGATGACACTTTAGTGATTTCGTCACATTTGGGGAAAACAATATGGAAGAGATTGAGATATCATTTGATTTGGTTCCAACCCAGGAAAATCTAGTTAGAGTCAGACTCTTTCTATAGCTGAAGCTGTTTGAAATGTTTTAATGAAAGACACACCTGCTGTGTGCAAATGCAGTATTCAAGTGGGACATAGGTAGTGTTGTGTTGAGGAAAAGAGTTCAGTGTTTGGGTGAGACCACGGTTATATTGAAGGGAGAACCTGGAGCAAGCATTGAATTGGGGTTTTCATAAATGTCCAAATTATCATCATTAGTATAACCAAGCAACTAGACCCACCCTATTTCTGACCTGCAGGCGACCCAGTCGACGGAGCTGGACTGTCTGATCCCCCTGCAGTACGGGACCAGCAAACTGGTGCTAGTTGGGGACCCGGAGCAGCTCCCGCCCACCATCATCTCACAGGTGAGCTCTGCTGTATCTCCACATGCCCTAGGTTGGTGTCGCCTTTACCCACTGTAATCTTGCAGACCTGTGTATATTCCTTCAGGTGCCTTTGTTCTGTGTGCTGTGTAAGCTTAAAAAATATCGTCACTGGAGTCTGGTTATGCTGTTGTATATGTATACAAACACAGCGACAAATTTTAGTTGCTTTTCTCATGCAAAGCTAGATGGGCCATAAATTTTTTGAAGAGTTTTAATTGAGCTAAGGAAAGCGTTAGTAAAATGCCTAGTCAGTAATGATTCAGCCACTCTTTAGAGTTGTATTCAGAATGTATGAGATGACGTATAGGCCTCCTAAACATCTCCTTACAAAGCTTTGCACCATCTCTCTTCTCCTTCCTTCTGCAGAGAGCAAAGGAAATGAAGTTTGGTCTGTCACTGTTTGAGCGGTTGTACACATACTTCAAGTCGAGGGAGCACAGCCCGGTGCTCATGTTGAAGACTCAGTACCGCATGGATGCAGCCATCCTCTCCTTCCCCAACCTCTACGTCTACGATGGACTGCTCAACACAGACAGGTAACACCTCGCATACAGGTGAGGAGGAGAATGTTATATAGGCCATATTTCCACACCAACTACAAGATGACATCACAAGTCCTTCCACTTGTGTCTTCCAGTGTAAATGGGGTAATCAACATTCAGGTGTTCAGCTAAAGTAAATTGTTCATTCCTCTGCTGCACTTTGTTTGGATCTTGAGACATTTGATACTAAAACTAGTCAGCTAACAAAACATTTTCCATATATTAAGTTTTGCTAGAAAGACATTTAGTGCTTGTTTCTGTTGCTTCAGATCTGTTGGTGAGCGGACGAAGAACTTCCCGCTGCACCCGTATCTGGTGTTCAACAACGAGTCTGGGCAGGAGAGCATCTCATCTGAAGGGTAGGCATCGCAACTCTTCTTGCAGCAGTTAGTAGCAAACGATTTGTTCACATTCAAAAGAGTTCCCTACCTCATGTTAAGCTACCATATGCCTAGTAAAATATAACGACTGGTCTTTCTTTTTGTGAATTGTATCTACTTTACATTACCACACAACTAAAACAGGATGGGACTTAGTAAACAATGTTCTGAAATAGAGTAAATAACATATTGTTGTGGAATATTTTATTCCAAGTATAGTTTAAGCGAGTCATGAATCAGTAAATTGGAATATTATATCAGCAATAAAGATGCAGCTACCTCTGCCAGTTTGGTCAACTATGTGTAGTTCACTTGGATCCTTCACGATGATTTTACTCCTAGATCTGTGAGCAACAAGACCGAAGCCAACTGCGTAGCTGACCTCTGTCATCTCATCACCTCTCGCACCAAGATCCTGTCAGCCAAGATAGGAGTTATCTGCCCTTACCAGAGTCAGAAAACCCTTGTCATTAACTTCCTCAGTCAAAAGTGAGTTACTGTTAAATGATTATTGAGCTAATTGAGTGGCATTCTAGAAGTTGATGGTATAAGGAGGATAAGAGTAATTCTATAGATGAATACATCCTTGAAAACGTTATAAGGATCTATACCAAAACATTGCTACTGTCAAGTAAAGAATTTGTTCATCCATAGAATTATACTCTTGTCTTCCATATGACGATTGAAACCCTTAGGACATTATGTCGAAATCAATATGCTCATGGGCAAATACGATGTTGACTTGGGTTCTCAAACATATTTTGATATTATGATGGTGTTTCATTTAATTTACCAGTAGTACTTTAATGCAGTATTTTCTAAAATCCAAGGTTTTTGCCATTGGCTGTTGCCTGCATACTCACATTTCATTTTCACTGATATTTTCAACCTGCTAGAATTACTGCATCCCAAAAGATGAATTAATGAGAAATCATTTCATATGTAATGATAGTGTACATATGTTCCTGATAGTGTGTCAGTGTTGATGGAGTGCGTGATGTGTTGCAGAGGGCTGGGGGAGGTGGAGGTCAACACTGTCGACGGCTTCCAGGGTCGGGAGAAACATGTCATCATCATGTCCTGTGTGCGGGCACGCAGCACTGATGGCAGTATTGGGTCAGTAGTTAGTATATCAATAGTCAAAAAGATAGTATATCAATAGTCAATCTGATGCGATGAACTACAGATTATCTGTCCAGGAATAAATTATTGTGATAAACACCCTTGTTCAAATAAAAGTATGCCATTCATTATTCCTCACATCATGATCCTGGGCTATAATAGTTACTTACTAATGATCTTACTAACTATCTTGATGTTCATGTTTCAGGTTCCTGTCTGACAGGAGAAGACTAAATGTCGCCCTGACCCGAGCCAAATATGCTCTTTTTGTTATTGGTCACCTCGACTCACTCAAGGTCAGGTTCAGCTTCTTTACTTCAAACAACTTATCTCTCCAGTTGTTCTCTAAAAGTAAAAGAATGATTATATAACCAACTTTGTATCATTAAGCAGTTTAAGCTAAAAAATGCTAATAGTCAAATTGTCCTTTACATAAAGCTCCCATAGGATAAGGAACTAGAAGCTTCCATTGCTTAAGCTTTTAGACTTATACAAATGGATTCACCCTTATGTTTAAAAAAGATTTGTTTGATCTTTTAGTTAGATAAGAATGTGCTACTTCCATTTATATTGGCCTGACATCACGTTTTTTATGTGTAGCGAGGTGCTGACTGGCGGGCCCTGATTGAGGATGCCCAGCGGAGAAACGTTATCGTAAACATCCCAACCCCGGAGCAGTTCACCAGACTGGCTGCTGGCTGCTTCAAGACTAGCTCGGGAAGCTTGCCGAGGCATTGAGACTTAATTCCTTGTGACATAGGATATGAATGGTTGTGTGTATGAAGGATTGTCTGTGATATGTATAGAAGATGATGTGTACATACTGGAAGTGTTCACCCCAATATCAATGTGTTTAAGCTTCAGTCATCATGACTGGTGTTCACCGCAATATCAATGTGTTCAAGCTTTAGTCATCACGACTTGATGAGAAATAAAATAGGTAGATTGATTCTTTGAATCTAGAGTGAAGCACCAGGTTGTATTTAGGTAACAACCGACTCTCACCATCCAACACCTTACATTGGTTCTCTCTTGTATTAAATGATTTAGTCTGCAAGTTTTGTAAATGTACGAAAGCCATGTATATGATATGATTGAATCATAAGTTGCATTGTAGTGGGTTAGGTTATTGAAATACTTGTCAAACAAGTATACCTTCATTTACTAATTTGTAATAAAAAACATAGCCTTAAATAAATAAGGATGTTTTTATTTGATGTTTCATTACAAAAGCAATAAATGCTATTATATAAAGATTGTTCTGTGTTTATTTGATGGAGAACAGCGCAAAACCTCTAATATTTACATTAGTTTTGACAGTAGCTTTTGATCATTGCCCTTCAATCATCAGAAACATGATTTCAAAACTATTTGATATCATCAAGTAATGACATTACAGCCATAATGCCAGAAACATGACACATGCTATGACATCACTGCTTTAGGAGCCTGAGGGTAGTACAGTGAACACTTGTTTATAAAAGGAAATCATTAATATATTTTATGTATATTTAATATACTTTAATAATTCATATTGATACATTTCTGATATAAAAAGACTAGATTATCTATATCTTTTAAACCTATTCACCCAGACACTAGTTGATTTTTTAGATCTTATTTCAAGGTTACAATGACACTTTGTCTCCTTTCCATAATCTTGTTCATGTTATCTTAAGAACCATTGCACACATGCAATATCTCCGAATATGTAGACAGCCTACTTTAGTTGTTCCGTATACACCAATTGATTACACTGACCTCATTAGAGAGCCTGTGGCTGTCTCTGCCTTGTGCTTCAACACATACCCTGATATCAATTAGCCAAAACCCTTGTATCGCTATTTACAGCCAGCCAATCAAATGATTCTCTTTCAATAACAGTGCAAAGTCTTATGACAAAGTGATTCAATTATCCAATGGGAGTGCTATTATTTTATATATCTGATGACTTACTGCTGCTGCTTACCAGCATTCTGTAAGATTTCCACGAGAGGCAATGCTAGATAACATTGTATGGGGGAAATAAAAAAATACAGGCTATAAATAATGTTGAGAAACCAGCCATCCGCAAAATGAGGGATTTAGTCAGATGGATATCAGGGTATGTGTTGGAGCTCAATGTGGATCCATATATTTTGATGTACACAGGCATCATATAAAAAATATGAACCCCTTTATGACTACCCTCATAGGTAGTAAACACAATATAGGCAATTCTGTTGCATGAAACAAAAAGGTGGTCTTTTGGGTTTTTCAGGCCTTTTGCAAAATCATAAGATTTGACGATATCGTAAGTTTGTGCAGATTTTATTCAACATTGCATAAAAAATACTTCCAGTCTTTTAGAACTAAATCTATAAGCTAATAACGTACAGATTTTCAAAAAAAAGTTTGTAGATTACCAAAGTATGGATTTTTAATAACATTGAAAGTTATTTATCATTCTGACTCTGTCTTTAACATCTCATTAGGTCTATGCTTTCACGTGATTGTATACTCCCAATTACACTACCTGACATGAGCATACGAATCTTCTGCCACTTATACAATTACGTCATCCAGTTCAACATCAATTTGGCTTTATTTAAGTTTCCAACATATTTTCCAAGTCAAAAGCAACTGACGAACATTTTCACCATGTTGGCAATATCTACTCTACTCTTGAGGTAAAATTTTGATCTGGACTTGGCTCCCCGACTCATAGCTATACCAGTCTGATTAAGAACGACTTAGATTCGAGGAAAAAAAGTGTAAAAATATTATCTCTAGCGGGGTTCGAACCTCACCCAGCCCAGCTTTCCTCTCATTCACAGTCTGAAGGCACCCCTATTACCCGCATGTTCTGACACAAGCTCATCTAGCCAATCGAAAGGAGCGCAGTAAAAGCTTCGATATCATACTAGGGGCAGGTATCTCCAGTGTACCATTCGTTATACATGATCGCCGCTAAATGCTATTTAAAAACGAGGATGTGATTGGTTAGCTTACGACTGGGTTTGTCTCTGCGCTAAACTGGTTATAGCAACACTCGATAGAGGTGGGTGCATTCAGAATGAGACGGAGAAGATATCCCGAATGGTCCGAGCCCCAATAGACAATATTTTTTACATTTTATTCCTCGGAGCACAGTCGATTTTAATCAGACTGATAGCTATACCACTATGGAGTATGGACCATAATTTATTGTCTTTTATCTATTTTCAATAAACATCATCATATGTGACAATTTAAAATCAAAAGCAGATAATATGAATTTTTTTCTTAAATGTTTATATGAAAAAGCTGATTTACTAACAATAATGCTGAAACTTTGCATTTTCAATTTTGGAACAAAAAAATATAATCATGTCAATTTTGTAGGTTCCAAAGAAAGCCAAACTAGTGCAAAGTTGCAAATTTGAAAATACATGAGGTAACATTTTGAAGTGAAAGTTTTAGGCATGAATAAAAAATGGACTGAACAATCATGCATTTTATTCAAAATTTGACAGAAAATGACAACCTGAAAACAGAACTTGGTTTTAAAAATATTTTGGCTTTGGCAGGAATACAGTACATTTCAATCCTTTCCAAACAAATTAGAGTTGTTTGGAAGCTAAATATACAGAATTAGCCAACTAAATTAGGTGTACCGAATTAGCCCACTTTACAGGAATAGCAAGGCTCTATAATTACTCTAGTAACTCAATTGTGCGCTTGAGATACTTAGTTAAAATTGTGCGCTCAAAATATTATTTTGTGTGCTCAAGATACTTTCTTGTGCGCATGTAACAGGAAAGAAAATCCAATGTTTCCCATGCGGGATTCGAACCCGGGACCTCCGGGTTGAGAGTCCTACGCTCTCCCTGTTCGGCCAAAGAGATATCCCTCCAGCCGAAACCAGTAGGAAGTAGTAGACCTCACCCTGTCACATTCACCCCCTCCACGAAGTGACTCGTCCTCGAGTCAAACATTCGGGAGATGCCTATGAAGGATGAATGATTTATGAAGGACTTAAAGGTGATGTGACATTAAGGAATAGTCCCGGCCGACGTTGGGCGCCAATTGTAACAGGAATGAAAATGCAATATTTCCCATGCGGGATTCGAACCCGGGACCTCCGGGTTGAGAGTCCTACGCTCTACCTGTTCGGCCAAAGAGATATCCCTCCAGCCGAAACCAGTAGGAAGTAGTAGACCTCACCCTGTCACACGCACAATAATAGTGACTTGAGTGCTCAGGATAAATTTGATTTCTTCATGCCCTTTCAGCGCTTCCATATCATATGTCATCTTCCTACGCAGAGCCTAAAAGGCCAGTTTCCAAACTGTCATTTTATGCCTTGCTGCAGAGACTCTACTTTTCTGTGCTACTATAGTGCCCCTACAGACTAGAGAGCAAGCACAGAAAACTCAAGGCTATGCAGCAAGGCATAAAACCGACAGTTTGGAAACTGGCATTTTAGGCTCTGCGTAGGAAGATGATCATATGTGGGTCTCCAACAAAATGCAATGAGATGTTCCCTATTCAATCATAAAACGTCTTAAAGGCCTCTATAGGAGGTGAAACACAGTAATTGAATATTTATGTTGATTTTAAAAAAAGAAAATCCTTAGTTTTAAACTTCTGTGGATTTATCCCTTTTTAAAACTGGCGCGGAATATTACGTGCCGAATGCAGTAGCCAATCGAATGCCGTGTCATTACGCAGGCGATTTGCATCACGACGGCACCTTCCGTTCATCTCGGTTTAGAAATTCATGGAACTAGGTACCGAACAAAGATACAAAAAAATATTCAATGGATTGAATTTCAAGTGATTAAATAAGGTAAAGTGACTTAATTTGTTAGATTTCCACTTGTTTTTTCTAGGGAGTTACGTCCCTGATGTTTCTATGCGTTCTCCTGACTTGGAGGTCGTTTTCACTCAAACATCAATTTCTTTCCTCCAACGTGAAAGATTGTTGGAGAGCTCTTCTGCTTTGAAGCCTCCGATCAGCTGACTGACAATCGTTTATTTTCTATCAGAAACATCTTGAATGAAATAAACTTGTACAACAAGTGAAAATAAATAGAAAATGAAATTTTATACAGAGCTATCTAAAATGGCGGACAGGGATCTCTTCGCTGACCCAGAAATGCAGATATGCTTCTCCTGTCACAGTTTCACAAGTTGGATATTGCTTCGATATAAGTCATTTAAAGGGCCAGTCCTATCGGGGTAGTTTTTGGGGAAACGAAATCGGGACAGATCAAGTTCTACATCTAATGCTTTTAGTGATACAACCTAGTTGAAACATTCTTGTTGCATGATTTATATTTGGCAACTTGATAATGAGAGCATAAATTCAGCACAAAAAAAACCAACAATAATGACAAGTGAAGCCATTAATCCATTACAAGTTTGAAAAACCTTGTTATAGTATTACAAGGCATCATTGTGTAGTTGAGAACCAGTGTTTTTACGTAGACACGATTGGTTCGTAGACAGATAAATCGGTGGTTTCTTAGAAGTTAGACACCACAATAGATATTTTCAACTCGATATATTTTGTTAAAAACCTTAACATTCCTTATGTTTATTTTTATACATGTAAATTAAGTTATCTGCCAATATGGTTTTTGAAATTCGTAGCAGTGCATGGTTACTGGGTAAAAACTGGCTTTCAATACAAACACTTATTGCTTATAAAATACTATTGATTTATTATCAAATATAAAGCACAAATATTAATCAAAATAACCAAAATAAATTCTGCGATCATGCCGATGAAATAAAAACATTTACAATTTACTGATATTCATCTTGTTTTACCATAGCATACTTACGGTAGATATGACATTTGATCATTAGTCATGTTTAAAATTTGTAAGTGTAAATAAGATTTATTTCATTGCCCGTTTTTCGAGTGTCTACTAACCCAACGTCAATCTGTCTACGAACCCAACAACATTTCTGTCTACGAACCCCCAGTGTCCACGAAAACACCTACATAAACTGTATTTATCAATACTTAAAGTTTATTTTTGTTTTAAAGTAATATTGATGAAACAACCTAGATTTTAGTGACATTTTCCAAAACTTATAGGATCACAGACAGGAAGTGGATAAGACAGGTTCTTTAAGGTTATGATACCAAATGTTTTAAATTTAAATAAGTGGAAGCACAAAATCACATTTTTTGTCCGATCTATTTCAGAAGAGCTATTCATCCGATTCTTTTAAAAATCTTTTACTATATTAAGTGTCGACTTTTACCAAAATTGAATCTATTAAAATTTATTTATTATCATATGAAATCATCATGAGCCCAAACTGAAATTGAATATATGATTAAAGTTGATTTATTATCATGTGAACAGTGAAACAAATTTTTCACATAACCAATTTAAATTAGATATATATAATTTAAGTTGATTCATTATCATGTGAAATAAATGTCTGAAACAAAACCAAAATGAAATGTATAATTAAAGTTGATTCGTATCATGTGAAATATATGTTTGAACAAAAACTAAAATCAAATATATATTGTGGTACCATATTTTGCATTTTAATTCATCTTTATGTTCAAACCCAGATATAAGGAAGAATGCCTGCAAAAAGGAATGCTTCTCCACGTACTTCTGACCAAGAAAAGCTAAAGAGATCAAGATCATTATCAGACAGTTCAGAGCTTACTCCCAAGCCAAAATTTTCAAAAACAGAGAATGAAGCTCAAAACGTCAGTGTCCCTAGAGAGGGGGAGGAGGTTCAGGCAATTGTGGAATCGGTTCGAAGGGGACGGGGTCGCCCTAGGAAGGGGGCGTCTCCTGTCATGTCTGGTCAGGTGACACCTGAGGTTAAAGGTTCTGGAGATGTCAGTCGAGAGATAACATCTGACCAGCACAAAAAACTAATCACAGTTGACAGAAAGCAAGATGGAGGTCATCAGACCAAGTTGACTGATGACAAAGAACATGATGCGAGAGTTGAGAACCCTGTGGTGCCAACAACCACATGTCAGAGTGGGAAAAAGAGGGGCAGAAAGCCAAAAAGCCAATCTGTGAGTGCAGAAAGTTGCTCTGGTGCAGGTGATTCAGTCGAGCACCCTGGTGACAAGGTACCCAAAGTTGACAAGCCAGGAGGGGACAATGCTGAAAACAGCTCCTTGCTGTCGCCCCGCAGAAGTGGCCGAGGAACGATGCCCAACTCACGCTATAAGGACATGCATCTCTTCTCAACTGCAAAGAAACAGCATCAGACTCCCTCTGGAAAAACAGGTATTTACATGCAAGCTGTGCTTTCATATTAATTCACAAATATAGATAGAATTTTAACTACTTACATTGAAGTCATGTAATTTAATTCAATTCTTGAGAAGTCAATGATGTTAATTTAGTCAAAAGATGCTCAACATTTTGATAATTATTTGAATTTTAACCATTCTTCTAGGAAAGGAGAAAAGAGTTGACAATGAGAATGCTTTGAAGTCACCAAAGTTGCCAGTGAATCCTGAAGAAAGTAAGTCTATCACAGATTCAAAGAAGTTGCCATCTGATTTGAAAGTAAAAGAGAAGCCCAAGTTGAAGACATTTTCCAGTGGAGCATCTATGGCTCGAGCTCAAGCTAAAGCCCAGCTACAGGCTGGGGTGAAATCTCAGCTGCAGGCAGACATGAGGGCTCAACAACAGTCTAGTGCTAAAACACATCAGTCAGAGAAAAACTTTGACAAACCTCAAGATCTTACTGATAAAACTCAGTGCGCTGAAGATATACCTAAACAGAAAATCAACAAGAGCATAACTGATGTTGCTGACACAGAGAAGAAAGCAAGTCACTCAGCTATCAAGACATCTCCAGCGACCTCACCAGCCACAATACCAGCGACCTCTAACCTACAGCAGACTGAACACAAGCACCAGATCCAGACTCATGTCAAGAAGCAAGCCGGGACTCATGGGGATAAGCAGGCTGAACCTAAGGGGAAAACCGACAAATTCAGGTAATTGTTATATTAATCTAAATATTTAAATGTAAATGAAAGATACATATTTCAGAAAAGATGACTTTAAAATAGGTTACACTTATATATATCTTATCTTTAATTTTTTCAGCATTCGTGAAATAGCTCATGGGTTCGAGGTGACTGGTCGTGATGGCATTCCAGTTGTAGTTGCTGCCGAGAATATTGTGCGTGTTCCCTTGCCAGAGAAGTCCTCACAACCAGTTACAAGTCATACAGAGAAGACTTATGACAGTTCACACAGTGAGTCTAGTGAGCAAAACCCTCAACTTGCAGTGAACACTAAAGTTGACCACAGGGATCAAACAAGCTCAGAGGTTGAAGATACCAAGGATTCATCAACATTTCAAGGGGGATCCAGGACTATATCAGATGCTTGTGTTCAGTCAACTGCAGTAAAACCTAATCATATTGAAGTTGACAATGTGTGTCCAGAAGCCATGGGTATCACTGATTCTGACAGTAAAGCTCCAGTTGTGGAGCAAGCTGCTTGTGAAGTGCAAGTCTCTGGTGTAGTAGAAGTCTCCAGTACTCCGGGAGGCAGCAGTGAGGACAAGTGTAGGAGTACAGGCAGCGTGAGTCCAGTGACAGGAGCCTCAGGAGCTACAGGAGCCCCAGACCTTGCTGTGGTAGAGGAGGTGGTGGAGGTTGTGGAGTCAATCAGTGAGCAGGCAGAGAGAGGAGACACAGGGCTGGAGGACAAAAAGGGGGGAGTCTCAGATACTCATCAGGGACCAGCGGGACAAGAGGTCTCTCTCGAGAAGTCAGGTGTCCAGGTCATGGATGTTGTCTCATGTGAGTACTTCAGGAAGCTGATTGTCAACCTCAACTTTCATGGTTTGTTTTTGTTATATTTGGAAAAATATTACAAGGATACTGTCTATCTATCTGCATTAAGGTAACATGGAGTATAAAGCCATGAATAACCACCTGTCAGAGATATACAACTTCAAGACATTTGTCTTCTTAACTATCGGGGTATGATATGATAGATGCTGTGCAGATACAAATACGCTGATGTAGTTTGATAACATAAAATCATTGTTTATTTAATCAGAAAAAGTTGGTCAAAATTCTTTGTTCATTGCTTGATTGGTATTTGAATAGCTGACTATATTGATAAATTTCTTTTTGACTAAAGTTAGCATTTTGTGATGAGAAGATGGTATTGTAGTCACAAACCTTTTTGATAGAACACATTTTCTGTTTGATAACAGCCTCTTCAGCCAAGGCCAACCTGACGATGCTTGGTAAGGTTGATGAGGGCGGGGCAGTGTTTGTGGTGGACAAGACTAAAAAGCTTCCACACCAGTTTCTTAAGGAGACCCTTTCCTTCTCCTCCTCCCTGCCCCCAACCAAACCTGGCTACGTGATCTCCTCTCCACGCAGCACCTCCTCCGTGGTGAAGATCGTGACCCTGTCCAGCATGCTGGAGGAGACTAAGACCACTATCAAGAAGGAGCCGGGAGTGCAGGAAGAGGGTCAGCCATCTTGTGTCAGTATCCTCCAGCCCCCGCCTGCAGCCCCTCGCTCAACCATCCCCGAGGCTGACTCACGACCCACTGGGGTAGACATGATACTGGAGGGCAGCAAGACTGTTGAGAGCGCAGCTGGTACTGTTCCAGGCGATAGACCTAAAGACCAAGTGGCAGCTCCTGAAGCCTGCACCGAGGAGATTGATAGGAAGCCTGTGGTTGAAGCAGACCCCAAGTCCTGTTCCACCTCCACCTCCACACAGACTCCTATAGACAGAGACTCAGAGAAGACCATCATCCCTACCATGTACAAGTCCAGAGGGGAGTCCCCAATGAAGACAGTGACTGTGAACCTGGGCAAGAGAGAGCTGAGTGAGGGAGAGGTTGGGTTCGAGGACTCCGAGACGGGAGGGAAGAAGAGCGAGGAGTACATCCTGGTTGAGCTCCCAGAGGGCGCCACCGTTCAGCAGAGATATGTGAAAAGTCGTACCAAGATTGATGTAAGATCAGGTTAAGTTGCATAGTAGTTTAGATAGAGGTCCGTGAAGAGTCGTACCAAGATTGATGTAAGATCAGGTTAAGTTGCATAGTATTTTAGATAGAGGTCCGTGAAGAGTCGTACCAAGATTGATGTAAGATCAGGTTAAGTTGCATAGTAGTTTAGATAGAGGGCCTGGAGGATACATTACAACTACAGAACATTTAGCTCCCCAGGTCTATATGAGCAGGTGGACTGTCAAGCACTGTTGTCTGTAACTGTTCACTTTGTCAGCTTTTATTTGAACTGTACCAACGAAGCTATAAATGGGGGGGGGGGTGGGGGGAGCAGTGCCAAGTTGTTGTGTCGTTATGATGACATCAGTAGTGTTGACTCTAGTCTTTATTTTGCTAAAAGAATGCATTTGAAGAAATAATTACTCAATGGCTCTTAAAACAAATCATTACCTCAAAGAGAAGGTAACTGTGACATGAACTGTGTATGTTCAGGACTCCATGTTCCTGTCGACGGAGAGCATGGTGCGAGGCGTCTACCACTGTACACTGTGCAACTACGAGACCAACAAGAAGGCTAACTGGTACAAGCACAAGAGGAAACACATGGGTATGTCTCTTGTCACAGTTTTGTGCACGTTCCTTCTTACTGAAGACGCATAACTCATTCATTGACTGACTAAATCCACAGGACGTTAATTAGGGATGACTATTGACCCGCAAGGGACCATTGCGATTCTATTGTGAGTGACAAGCGATAGTCTATTGCAAGGAACTATTGCAATAGCTATAGCAATAGTTTACCAATGAAGGAAAGGCAAACTTTGCTGCACTGAGATAATTTTAGTTTGGCAACAAGAAGGTTAACTGTTGTATCTTCTGGTTGATACTTTTAGCTCTCAGCAATCTGTTTGAGATCTTCCAGTATTTTTCAATGTTTAAAAAAACTTATATTTGAGTGAATTTTACTTTATAAACAACTGATTTGACTAAAATGTCACTACTATCGATAGTTAGACTTGCTATCAATACTATTGATCGTTTTAAAAATGACTATAAATAAAGTATTATCAGTACACCAACTTTACACCCCTAACATTAATGCTATGATTTATTCTTGACCAGAACTGTTAAACAACACTTAGCTTATACTATTGACACTAAGGATGTGGAACAGTCATGTTGATTTTATAGCTTAGGCAGTCTACAACTAGAAATGAGAGTAATGGTTTCATTATAATTTTCAATTTATTTCACACCTTTCCCAATTTGTAGGGGACACAGGCAGTGAATCTTTTTGTTTTGGAAGTTTATTATATCCCTTTTCATTCTAGTTTGATTTAAATGAGTCAAATGTTAATGTTCTAATGCAGGTTTCCGTGAGTACGAGTGCCCCCAGTGCAGCTACCGAGCTGCGACCAGCAGTAACCTGAAGCGTCACGTGGCTATCCACCAGGACGTCCGCGCCTTCCCCTGCACGCAGTGTGGCCTCAGCTTCCGCCAGAAGATCCACCTGGAGAGACACATCAAGTACAAGCACGAGGTGAGTGTACCAAGTGGTGGGCATCAGCTTCTTGTATACCGACTACAGGTATGTTCATTTTCAAAACTGAAATTCAGGTTTATAATTCAGCTGGCTATTGTTACGCAGGAGCAAGAGTGGTATGGTTTGTTAACAATTACTTGCAGAACATCAGAACATGCATGTTTCACATCTAAACTTTCTCCTCAGATACTACAAGAGAGATTTTATTTCATGAAGCAAAATCAATTAAAAAAAGAGTTCTAAAAGGTGTTTTAGACCCTTTTTTTTAGTCCTTTTGTTTACTTCACTTCATTTTCTAAAACACTAAGAGAAGCAGCTGAAGTTTTGTGTACACAAGTTTCAGCAAATTTAGGACTTTTAGACTTTAGGTTCTTTTCGCTCATCAGACTGTGCTTGTTGAATGGCCATTGTCCCTCGGGCATAGTCTGTGTGCATTGTCCGTAAACTTTTCAGGGTTTTTTAATTCCTCTCAAGAACTGCTGACCCCAAAATCTAAAATTTTGTGTTGATGTACCTTGCACCAAATTGATCAAAATTTTTAAAAAAACCTGGAGAAACTGAAAGCTATCCAAAGCTGAAATAAAGTGGAGCAAAATTTTTGCAGATGTTTCTTTTAACAATTTGGCTCACCTGTCCAGGTTCAGCCACAAAGGCTTAGTTAATTGGTAGCATCCCAAGGCCATAGTCTTTAACAATTTCTTGTCAACTTTCCAAAACGTTACGTTGCCCCTTAAGCTGAAATGTTTTGGTGATGTACCATGTTCCTGGGAGATTGAAGCTTGTATAACCTGTTATAATAAAGTATGCAAAGATTGGCTAGCTTCAAAACCATTAGCTTTATCATTGTTTACACGATGTTTCAACTAGCTGTCTGTGCTTTATTTGCAGGAGAAGCAGATCAAGTGTCCCTTCTGTGACTACATGTGTGCCAATGAGAACCCTGACCTGAAAGTGCACATCAAGCGTAAACACCTGCCTACCCAGTCTGCAGACGGAACCATCAATGCCTTTGCCTGCCCCGAGTGCAAGCTGGTCACCATCAGTAGGAAGGACCTCAAGCAGCACATGAAGTTTCACCGCAAGGGCCCAGAGTTGAAGCTCTTCTGTGAGCACTGTAGCTTTGTGACGGACTGTGAAAGCCGCTTGCGCCGACATGAGCTGATCCACACCAAAGAGAAACCCTTCCAGTGTGGACTCTGTGACTATCGAGGCTCACAAAAGGAGCATGTGCTTCGACATATGCGGTCAGTGCACAACATTGACGTTGCTCGACGCAAGCGGAAGTCTGTGCTAGGGGAAGGGGAGGGGGAGGAGGGGCAGCTGGAGACTAGTCAGGTGATGCGCGACCTCAGCAAACTGCTTGACAAGTCTGACTACAGCACCAAGGACAAGATATTTGCCTGCAATCACTGTACTATGAAGTTCTCAAAGCTGATCAACCTGTACAAGCACCTGCACACCCAGCACCGAAGCATCATGTCTTCTGAGGAGACCGAGGACTACTCATGTGTTGTCTGTGACTTCCGCACCAACACCAAGAAGAACCTGCTGGTTCACATGCGCAAACACAATATGAATGATCACTCGCCCCCCTCACACCTCTACTCCTGTGTACTTTGCCGCTACACCAACCCTAAACGTCGCAACTTGTTCCAACACATGCGCAAGAAGCACCGTATTGAGATAGTGATGAAGGATGATGGCTCCACGAGCTGCTTCGTGACTGACACATCTAACATCCAGGAGGATATGGAGCACAATATGCTGACAGTTGGCGATGTAGTGACTGCCACCACAGCTGACACAGACTCGCAGGAGGACCCTACAGGGGTGCAGGGTGTCATTTCACTGGAGGACCTGGCCACCCTGGTAGCTCCTGAACCTAACCATGACAACAACTTTGTGATAGACACTGGACAGCTGCAGGCGACTTCTCTCAGCTCCCTGGTGCAACAACACGAGGCTGCTGAGGCTATTGAGGGTCTGCAGGCTCTAGCCGGTCAGATAAATCTGGCAGACAGTGTGATAGAGGAAGTGCATGTCATGGACGACCCTGGGCTTGACCCCATCACCATGGAGACGACAGTAGAGACGAGCCGGGAGGGAGCGGAGGAGAAGTCGAGTATTGAGCTGTCAGCGGAGCAGCTGATAAACCTGAGTAGTGGGGACTATGTTGAGATCAACGGGGAGATGTACAAGGTGGAGATAGCTGGAGATGAAGGGGCCAAGGCAACCCCAGCCGCTCTCACAGAGGGCCCCCGTGTTCAGCCACATTCATGACCTCCACTCCTCAAACATCTACCTTCACCTTATTTAACATTGCAGATTCTTTTGAGTTTTTGTTGTTGACAATTATTAAATCTTGATGTCATATTTATTGTCATATTCTTTCTTCAGTAGGGAAATCTTGAGTAATACTTCTTATATGAAATAGGTCATTCTCGATAATCCAGAGTTCACGTTCCGATAATATCTCCACTAACCTCTGGAACCAATATGGGCTCAATGCGATTCATAAATTACCTGCCCTTAGTTGCATGACCATCTTTCATTAGCCAATCAGATAGGCCTTTAGTCAGAGTCAGAAATAGGAAAGAAATCATAGAGGCAGATAAACGGCGAATGAGTGAGTTGGGGTTTAACATACAATCAGCAATTTTTTCAGCTATTAAACATGTGGATTTGCCATCCAAAAGACAGCAGATCGGAGAGAAAGAAGTGCGACAGGATGAGAGAACAGACGAAAAAGAGGGATAGAAAGCAGGTTTTATAACGACACAAATTTGGTCTGATTTCTTCCAGTTGACTTTTAAAGCTTGGGTGACACTACCAGGAGCATGCCAGCTCAATTTGGCATAGCTCAAGGGTCGGGGAAGCACACAAGCCACCACACCGCAATAACATTTTGAGTCAAGTGGGATGGCATATAATCAAGTTAAAAACATTCCATAATACATGAAGTTACTAAATCTACCTACCATCGGTTATTTAATATGCAAAACTTGTGTTATAAAACTCGGATCTGTCAACTCTCTTAAATTTAGATGGCAGCATGTTTTATAGCTGGAATACTGCTGACAGCACGTTAAACCCCAACTCACTATTTCATAAATATAATCAAATGCCATGCGATAAACAATTTACAGTCCAGAGGGATTTTCTTGACGAGAACTCGGAATGCTAGGTAACAATTGATATACCCCACCCGTTTTGATAGACAAAAACACTAAAATACAGCCTTGAAATCCATCACTTTGGATGTCATTTCTGTTTATTGACGAAGCGGGGGTGTGTCATGAAAGAAGCCATGCGATTGGTACGCTCAAGGCAGCGTAGATACCTCATTGGACAATATGCCATTAAGGGCAGGTAATTTATGAATCGCATTGAGCCTATATTGGTTCCAGAGGTTAGTGGAGATATAATCGGAACGTAAACTCTGGATAATCCAGAATGGAAATAGGTATGATGACTCAAACCGCATATTTACTTTTGGTATCCAACATATGAAATTGGATATGCCGACTCAAACTGCATATTTGCTTTTTGTTTTTGGATCAAACATATGAAATTGGGTTAACTGACTCAAACAGCATATTTCCTTTGGGATTCAATAAGTTTAAAGAAAAGACGAATTGAGCAAAAGATTTACTATATCCCCGCTATGACGTAGTTAGGGGTATATAGCGCTGCACATGTCCCTGCATCAGGACAACTTGAAAACTCCTCACACAAAAATTAAGCAACAAAGATATGTCAGCTAAAATGTTTATCATTCTAAGAGACTTTATATCAAGAATGTAAGTAGAGAAATATAAATGGATAAATGACCTTCGAAAAGATATTTGATCTCATCACTTGAACACAACCACCCTAAAAAACACATAAATTTATTTAGATGCATATTTTCCAAATTTTGTTTGTTGCTTAATATTCCATGAGGAGTTCATTTGACTGAAACTTCATATTTGGTATGGATGTTTAATTCAACTTATTTGGTGCAGAAGTGCCTTTTAGGGGTTACAATTTCAGTCCAAATTTCAGACTTAGTTAAGTTTCTGGATCATATCTTGAACAAGCTATTGTCACAAGACCCCCCGTTGCAAATGTTAACAACAAGAACAATGTATAGAAAGGCTATTGTCTACACTTGTTATGCTGCTAGATGTTACGATCCGAATCAGCTGGTCCCTGCTTCTTCCAAATAAGCATGTCCTAAATATGAAGAGAATCTAGAGAACAGTTCTTAACATATCACCTTTATAAGCTTTAAATGCATGTAGGCTTTGCTGTGACCTTGAAAATAATGTGACGGTCACCAAAATCAAATGGGCCGGATGTCTTCCTAAATAGATTTATAAAACGAATCCATTGAATGACTCTCGAGTTCACAATAACAAGCTTAACATGCAGGTTAAGATAGCGATAAATCAAAAGTTCTGCTCTGACCTTGAAAAGAATGTGAAGGTCACCAAAATCAACTGGGCTTGGCATCTTCCCAATGAGATGCTGTGTGTAAGCTATAAAGAGATCCAGTAAATGGTATTGGAAATATCCTGGAGACAAGCTTAAGCTTGTTTGAATGCAGAAATTTTCAAAGCCTTGCTGTGATCTTAAAAATAATGCGAAGGTCATTGAAATCGACTGAGCTTAAGAGTCTTTCTTGACACAGAGTATCTTTCTTAAAATTTTATTTGGTTTTGATAAGTTACAAAATATCTAATATGCTGATTGAAGTTCATATCTCAACACTGGACTTTCAAATATATCTATTTATGCATAATATTTCTAAAATGCTTGATTTTATGGAAAAATCAAGAAAACATCTCAAATACGTTTAATATTCAAAATTATGCATCCAGTTACTCTACCTATTGGTTACAATACCTAATAAACACTTAGGAGATAAACATACTGTGGTTGAAAATCAGCGGCATATAACGGAATTATTATAGCTCTAAATTTAATTTAAAGTCGAATGCGTAGTTCACAAACTTTACGTCGGTGCAATTGCATTGGTGTTGTAAATAAATTTAAGATAAGTGTATGTCGCATTTCAACTCATATTCGTACATATATGAAATTCTGGCCGGTTAAGCTTTGTCGAGCCCGTTTTGGTCTAACGCTACAGAATGATGGACCGTTCAAACGGGAAATCTGAACTGTTGTCAGTGTTGAGTATTTTACCGGTTTTGACAAACTGCAAGCGTTAAGCTTGTGGAAAGTTTGAATAAATTCTATAAATAATGTACATACAACACAATAATTGCATATTTTGCAAAACATTTTGACACAACAGCAATATTTCAGAAACGAATTCTTGCGCATTAGACGAAGTAAACAAAGCACCGTATAACCAAATTATACACCCTCTTAATTTTCAAAGCAGCCAATCAGAAACGAGTATTTTGCACATTTATGGTAGAATATCAAATTGAATATATCTTCCTGTCCGGTGATGACAACGTTTCAAAATTACGTTTGGCGAATTTGCGCGCGCCACTCGAGCCACATTGTCCGGTTTTCGATCAAAATCCTGACTTGGAATGGCCGTATTTTCGCTCTAATGTACTGATTGACCTTTAACTTGTTATTTTCAGTCATTTGACATATGTGAACCTATCAACATACTCTGTGTGCTTTGTGCAAGTTGTTGAGAATCTAGTCAATTGTTCTTGAGATATCCTGCTGACAAGCCTAAAATGCAGGTTTAAATGCTGAAATTTTCAAAGCATGATCTTGCGAAGGTTCTCAAAATCGACTGGGCCCGGTACCTTCCCAACAAGATTCTATGTGTAAGTTAGAAAAAGAATTCAATGAAAGGTTGTTGAGATATCTTGCAAACAGCCTTTAACGAAGGTTTCAATACTTAGATTTTCAAAGCCTCGCTGTGACCTTGAAAATGTGAAGGTGACCAAAATTCGCTGGGTTCAGCACCTCCCCAGTAAGTAGGTCTTGACAGTTTTAGGCACTTTGAGTCAAATTCTAAAGGTCACTGAGTAAATTTATTGATTTTGTCATTAACTTCCTACCTAGAAACAACAAAAGCATTCATATTGATATCTTCTTTATTTTGATGCGACATGAAAGCAAAGGTTTGTCAAACAAACACTGGAAGATCTATAGTGACAAGTGGAAGGCACTTGCTTGCTTCTGACAGTGGACAGCTCTAATACTACTTCACCGCTAGGTGAAACAAACATCCTTTCTTCTTAGTGAAAACATCATTCTAAGCTTTCTTTGGCAAATCTGTATAATACAATTAATTGGAATGTACATATACACTGTAAATAGGGACTTTTTAGTACACTCGTGCCGATTAAAGTTCAGAAAATGGCTGCCGTCATGATGGTCATCAGTTTTCATATTTAATAGTCTATATGATTTAACCTTAACCCATTACCAGTTATATTTTGTTACCATCAACTACCGAACTCGTATGACCTCTGCCCATAGAGCCCTGCTCCAAACAATTAACCCTTGAGGTCAAGTAGTGATATTTTGACAAGGGAACTGGACTGTCTCTTTAATGGAACATTGTACATGAGTAAGAGAAAATTAAATGAAGGGTTGTGAAAATCACCACTAGATTTGATTAACTTGGTCTGTCATCAGAGACTGAGCTGGTATATTGTCTAGGATGGAAAACAAATTGTTCTTGATAAAAAAAAGGAGGGTTTGCACTTGCAGAATAAATGAACAAAATGGAAACATCTGTCTTAGCTTGTCCAACAAGAACTTTGTCAATTACCGATGCCATGTTTTGGGTGGCCTCACATAAGTGTGGGCACTCTAACTCATGTAGAGGGGGAAATAAACTGTAGAAAATACGGTATAAAGATGATAATTTGTGGCATGTAGTTGCAAAGTTTCCTGCCAAAAGCAAATTTATTTCAAGAAGACAAAGCATCTGTTCATAAAAGAAATGACACATTGTTGATGCTAATACATGTACTTATATTAATATGATTCAATCACTGGACATAGATAAACATGTAAATGTTTTGTGAACAGTCAAAATAAAGCTTCAATGAAAGGTATTGGTCATAAACAACACCCAGGATTTAATTGATTAAATTGATGCCGTCATTGACGTCACTTGCACCAATATGATTTAATCTTTGTATGCAAGTTTTCACAGTTGAACTAAGTACTGAAAATTCAAGGTAAGTTGATATTATGCTGTATGAATTACTACCTGCCAAACTAGTCAGGTAAGAAAACATTTCATGACAGCGACGGCCATTTTGTGAATTTGATTTGGCACCCAAGTGTAAATGAGTAACACTCTAAACATATCGCTGTCACTTGCATAACAACCAATTCCCTAATCAAAACTTCACGATAACAATATGATACAAAGGAATGACATGTCAATTTTAGAGACGAGAGATCACATTCATTTTATGCCAATACCCACACATGAAAAAAAAACATAACTATTACAAGCATGCTATAAACTATTATGCATGGTGAATTTTTACAACGCATATAAATATGTTGGTTTTGTAGGATAATATTTTGTCATACTTTGCAGGGATTGGGAAGGACATTTTGGGTCATTTCAGGGTTTCTAGTAATTTTCTTAATTTCAAAAAGTCATTTCCCTTATAACAATCTTAAACTTCAAAATTTTAATGGATCTTTTTTTATCTAGTGTGCAAAATGGCCCATGGGCCTTGCCTTTCCCAAACCCTGCTTTAGTACTGCTGAAACTAGTGAGATGCATAGGTAGGAAGTTCTAATCACACAATACTTTAACAAGAAAGACATTATTTGAAACCTCATTGAGCAAGTACAACATGCCCAAGTCCTCATTCCATCATTTGTCCAATTATACATGCAAACAAAACATTCTTTCAATCAATGGAGAAAGTTTTGACATGTGGGATCACAAGTAAATACATCTAAAAATAAAGTATCTGTCACAAAAGACTCTAAATGTGAAATATGGCGTACTTGTAACATAGGAAGATGTGAGAAGAGTACCCTCTGTTTGGATCAATTGAGCATCAGCAACCAATATTATGAATCATTGATTTAGATATTTGGAGAGTACAGTAAAGTATTTCTTATTCAGAATAAATGTTAGAAATGATGCATGTTGTCATTGTCACGATGTTTGTGAAAACATTTTTCTTGATTCAATGTCCATTGTATATTTTTCCAAGAGAAAAATGACTGAAGCCGTTGAAAATATTGATAGAAACAGGGCACTATTTAATTTTACATTGCAATGCAGGTGCAGGAAACTCAAGATGTTTTCAAATCTGTACACATTTATATCTCTTAAACTAAACACTTTGACTGACATCTCTTGTACATATGCTACAACTCTGTCCCTCACTTGTTGTTAGATGAATGCTGTAAATATCTGGAGAGGGCTTTTCTAGTTGGACAACTCAAAATTGTTACAAAATGTGGAAACTTAGCTTTAAGTATGCGAATTGGGCAATAAATAACAGATGTCTTCAAAACCTAACTGAACAGTAAGTTGATATATTCTTTGAATAGCACAGTCAAAACTTGGATTAATTACTTACACTATAAATGATAATTGATAATTCTTCAGAAGGCTAATCTGGCTTGTATCCATTCAATGAAACATCAAGAATCTTCTATAAGACCTTGATCAAGACATAAATTTTTTTAAAGTTTTAATAAAGAATGCAAAAATGGTAATCAGCTCTAATGTCTCCTCCACAAACTAAACTATGCAATGCAAGCACATACTTAAAATGTTCATCGAAATAGATAACATCCATTCACATCAACAAGAGTTCTGACCAAACGTGTTGGAGATACTCAGAGGGGAGGAACACACCTACATGTCAACCCAATACTTGGATGGGGGTGCATAACAATACTTTGAGGAAAACACTAAGACTCCACTATCAGAGGTTTAAGGGAGGGAGAGGGAGGGGGCATCAACAAGATAATACTACACACTGCTGATCCCTCCCGCTGACGGATGCTACAATAGCCACACAAGCTGGAGACTAGACAACTCTCTCAGCTCATAGACAACTCAGAAGATCACTTTTCTAACAATATGGCCATCCTACAATGCCACATACATATAATACCATAGTAAATGGGCCTACTTAATGGCTGTGTACAGATGTAGATAAATAGGGTGATGTAAAGAACAAAACTCAGTCTCCAATAAAGAATAAGATGATATGTGCAATACTCTTGATGGAAGTCGTTGGAACAAGCTGATGAGACAGGAACTTATGATACCGACACAACTAGCTCACAGAAATAAATCACGGACCAAGATTTAACAATTTTCTGTTGGAAAACTCAAAAGGAGAATGACCTTCAGAAATCTCAAAAAGTTAAGTTTAAAATACAATTCTTATAAACCTTGATATAAAATTCATGCCAACAGCAAAAATATAGAGGGAAGAAATGTTTTGCATGATTATGATTTTGAATAATTATGTTAGTTTCATAAGATCAAAGACATTTCTTCAAAACCTCTTGGTCAAAATAACCACCATAAAATATATCACAGACAGGCTGAACACATTAACATCTGCTTTCCATTCAAACTTTCAAGCACAAAATATCTAAGTGCTACGGATTTTGATCTATATGTTTTTCTTTTGGTTTTGTCTGTTGATTACTGGGTATTGCCTGTTGTCCTGAGGGTGGAGCCTGTTGTCCTGTGGGCGGAGCCTGTTGTCCTGTGGGCGGAGCCTGTTGTCCTGAGGGTGGAGTTTGTTGCCCCGTTGGCGGAACTTGTTGCCCTGTTGGCGGAACCTGTTGTCCTGAGGGTGGAGCCTGTTGTCCTGTGGGCGGAGCCTGTTGTCCTGTGGGCTGAGCCTGTTGTCCTGAGGGTGGAGCCTGTTGTCCTGTGGGCGGAACTTGTTGCCCTGCACCCTGCTGTTGTTGCCCTTGTTGTGCCTGCTTCTTGCGGATGATGTTGATCTTGTTGCGGACAATGTTGAGATGTTGGAGTATGTAGCCCTCATCTGGAGCCAGGTTGTGGGCGTGTTGCAGACACTTCTCTGCCTTGATAAGGTCCCCCTGCTCCACAAACACCACACACAGGTTGTGGGAGGCCTGCACGTGGTTGGGATCAAGCTCCAACACGCGACGGAAGTTCTGCAGAACAGTGAAGAGATTGCCGGAGTTAAGATTGCTGTAATAAAGCTCAAGAGCTCTGGGTCCTTGGTTTAAAAAGCAGTAAAATAGTGTTTAAGAGATACCTTATGGAGGAATCATGGAAACTGGTTTCTCTGACAAATTGTTAGAGCCGGTGTAATTGAAGTATGAGTTTTCCAATAATGTAGAGCCTTTATCTTGTCAAATGACTAATGCTTAGGATTAAAGCTTAATGACAAAATGGTTTACATGTTACAGGTCTTATGTTTAACTGTTTAATAGTAATTAGCAGGATAAGTGTTCTACTCACTCAAACTTGAAACAGGCTATATAAGAAGTTCTCGAGAAAGAAAGTTGCTATCATGAGATAAAACTCCAGTTCACAGGTACTGCGAGATTGTCTCACCTGTTCGGCAGCTTTCAGATCCTTCTTGAAGTTGACGTTGATGTCTCCACTCAGGATGTGGGCCTTGATGTGGTCCGGCTTCAGCTGCATCACATTGTACCAATACAGAGACTATTCTCACATGTTGAAGCTTTTATAACACGATTTTAAGATAACTTTGAGGATACATTCTTACTACTAAGATATTTTTCAAGAAATATTTATATATCCACGACATAATTAACATATTTTTATAAATGAAAAAACATTGATTATCTACTACTATTTAACTGTTGTTGAGCTCAACACCATGTTTGATATTCTTGTTCAATAAGCTGACAGTCAATACAAGACAGACTTCATAGAGAGAGAATGATATTGGACTAATACATCAGTGCACATACAACCGACTGCCAGTGGTTATGTTTGCCCCTAGAGCCAGCCAGCCAGCCAGCCAGTACTGACCTGTATGAGTCTGTCCAGGTAGACGACGGCCTCCCCGGGTTTGTTGATATCATTCACCAGCAGCAGGGCCAGGTTGAACAGACAGCTTGTGAAGTCTTCATTGTACTGGCAGGGCAAGGGTTAACACATTAAAATGGATTTACATTTCTAACTTGAAACAGAACTGGACAATTGATATATCGGGTACATACAAATATTAAGAGGAAGTTTGATGTTTTCAGTGCATTATGATTTATTCCTTTACTAAAATTTGCCCACAAATAATAATTATTTTGTCCTTTTACACTCTTTTTCATATGTTCATGCCCTTATTGTACCTGCTTTTGCAGAGATGTTTCGTTATTTGAGTCAGAGTATTTTATGACATTCAAATTCTCCCATGAATTAAAGGTTACTTTATGCAAACTCATTCTAAAGGCTTTGCATATGAAGTTGAAAATTGTACAAGTTGACCAATGAGAGATTAGCAGACACGTCCGGAGAACTGACCCGGAGAGCCTCCTTGAAGTACTTCTCGGCTGCAATGAAGTCCTTGTCGTCCATGGCCAGCATGCCCAGGTTGAAGTAGACCTTGTGGTCCTGCGGGCTGTACTTCAACAACTGCTTCAACCTGCAGACAGTCACCACACACACGTGGAAGGACAGACAGATAGATATATAGATATATATGGGCAGGTAAACCTAACCAGGAAAGAAGTAGATGACAAACAAAAGAATAAGAACAATTACAGCTATAACAGCTGCTGCAACCGGCAGACTATCACCAGACTCACACATGCGGAGACAGGGCCAGAGTTATCCATAACACAAGATCCACAGGAACTATAAACAATAAAGTAAGTTAGCCTGTTGGATTCTGTCAGAGGGCAAATAACCAGGGAAAACGTCTTTAATTCTAAATAATGCCCATGGATCATGTCTCATCTAATTTATAAACTGCCTTTAGTGCTTGATGCAGCCATAACCAATAGTTATAACACAGAGCTTCTATCAAATCAGTCTTGTAAAGCTCTGTGCAAATTTGCCAAGATATAAATGGGTGGATTGATATTCCTAACATGGATATCATACAAGTGGTCGACAAATGGGTGAATACAATCAATTACACCAGTTGGAATATTATTTATCTGCCAAAAACAAGTTAAATGTTTTTGGTAGAAAAGCAAGTTTATTTGCTTCTTAAACTCCCACCGACCTGCACTGGTTGTTCATTCTTTGGGGATGATACTCCTTAGTGTACTTAAGCATTATAGAAACTATTGATATTCATGAAAGGATGTAACTATATGTAAATAAGACTATTGAAAAAAAGGTGAAAAAAATTGGTCTGAAGCCTTTATATGCATTCTTTGGGCAGATAACTCTAATGTCATCAATTATTAGTCTTAAAGTGTTCTGCAATTAATAAATAAATAATGCTTATACATAAACTTAGAAAGATCCTATTTGATAAGGAATCTTTGGTTTTTAAGTTGTTTTCAAGTTGAAATTTATGTCAGAAACTTCTTTCAGTGTACTAATGGTAAAAGTGTTATTGACATTCCAGATAAATAAAACATAAGTACAGTTTTTAAAAGTTACCTAACTTCACAGCATAATATAAATGACAGCAATATATTTTGATGATAACTAACCTTCTGTAAGCTTCCGGCCTGTCTCTTGGGTTGCCTCCCTCTTGTAGCATGATTGCAGAGTTGAACAGAGTTTGCTGAAACAGATGTTGAAATCTAGTTATTTCTACTACTTTACTGATAAATATATATATGACCTCCTTGCATCCTCTGCCAACCAGAACTGAAATGTTCATCGGCCCTAGCAATGTTTATCAGAAATGGTGAGGAATTCATTTTTGTGTCCTATTTGATGCTTTCTTTTCTTAAGTTTATAGATTTAATCTAGCCAATCAATTCTGAGTGTCTGAGAAACAGAAATGAGTCGATCTAAGTGGAATGTAGAGGACATCATGGTTTACAGAGGGGTAGATCTAATGGGAACATGATTTACAGAACATAGATCTATAACATCATGGATCACAGAGGAGTACTGGTGCTGGGGTGTACCTTGTGTTCAGGGTCACGCTTCAGCGCCTCCTCGAAGTACCCCTGGGCCTCCGGGAACTGCTTCATCTCCAGACACACCACGCCCAGCTGAACTCAACATAAACACCAACAATCAGCACACAAGTTTCTTTTAGGATGACATAAGTATGCATTTCAAGATATTGCACAATCAGTTCATAAGTTACTTTTAGGATGATATAAGAATATATATGCATCTTATGCTTTGCACAAACAGCTCGTAAATTACTTTTAGGGTCATAGAGTCAGCGAATAAATATCTTTTAGGATGAAATAGGTATATATACCGATATATGTATTTTATGTTTTGCACAATCAGTGAATAAATTTCTCTTATGATGATATACAGGTACTTACATTGTAGTAAATATCTGCATTGTCGTCTTCCACCTTTAGTGCACTTTTGTACACGTTTTTAGCTTCTTCAACTCTGGACAGAAAGTCAGTCTTGTTTAGAAACATTACCATTATGACATACAAATATATATTCAATTAATATAACATAAGAGAAAATATGTTAAAATCAGACTTTAATAATGTAGAGTATCATACATAGCTGAAAAAGGAGTGATATTCTAAATGTAATAAATCATTCGGTGAGACATAAGCTTAGAAGCTCGATTTACGATAAGCTGCTCATATATAGACATTGAACATTCAAATTTGATCCAGTGATTTTACTACCGGGTAAGTCCGTTTGACAAATGCTGAATGAAACTAAGCCGGGTGCTTGAATATATACACATAGCCAAGGAATGACGACTACCTACTTGCCGAGCTTGACCAGAATGTCTCCTCGGTTGATGTATCCCTGGATGTAGTCCGACCTCATCGAGATGGCCGTCCTCAGCAGCTGGACAGAGCAGACAAGGGGTAGAAATCTCAGTCATTTTTGTAACAAAACACAGCTCTCAAAAAAGATATATTAACAAAAAGCCTCACAGTGGTACCATCACCTCGATCACTGTTTGTTGTCTTAGAATAGTCAGAATGCCTGCAGTTACAGTAAGGATAGGTAGCGTGGTACACTGTACCAGAGGACTAACACAACTGAACTCACATTGTCAGCTTCCTGCAGACGGGCAGGATCCTTGGAGACGAGACTGGCCAGGTTGAGGTACACATTCAGGTGGTTCGGGGCGATCCGTGCAGTGTAACTCTTTCCTGTCGCAGGTGGATATGAGGATGATCAAGTTTAGTATCAGTGCCCAATTGAAACTGTCTTTTTAGATTACAATTGTCAAAACAAAACAAAGATGTGACTTTCAATGCCCAAGAAACATTACACCTATTATAGTAAGTTCAAATGATAGAAGTTTCATAAAACTTCTCAACACTAACTAGCATTGACAGGATGAGCTAGAAGTGAGGATCTCACCTGGAATGACCGGAGGGAACAAGTTTAAAGCATCTCTATATGCTGCCTCAGCTTCTGTCGGTTGCTTCAGAGTGTTGAATGTGCGACCCACGTTGATGTGGGCTCCGATATCGTCCGGCTGCACACTGCACCACAATAGGTCAAAACTCAACTCAGCGTTTCATTGTTAACAACTTATTTACAACACAACTTAAGGAGCAGACACTTCTTTATATATTCTATTTATATATTTTTTGAAATTCCAATGACATTTTCAATGTATGAGCGAATGAGATAAAGTAGAACAGTTACCTAACAGCCTTTTGGAAGTATTCTAGAGCCTCTGCAAACCGTTCCTCTTTCTCCAGGGCGTGACCAACGTTGTTGAACAGTTTGGCGTTGTTTCTGTTCACTTTGAGAGCAGACTTGAACAAAGTATACTCTGACTCCCTGTCAACAAGTCAACGATAAAAAGGAAATGAATGATAGGTTAGATGCACTGAGAGAGATGTGATTGACAGTGTTATGGATCAGATAACTAAGGTGAATATACATATCACATCAGTGCAGTAGACAGACGACTCACCACTCTGAGTTGCGCAGGACGGTCTTGAAGCTGTGTGTGAGGACGAGACCAGCCATGAGTATCTGAAGCAGAACCCTCACAGACCTGCAACACGTGGGACAACTCTGTGATTATTGGTCTACTGGGGTAATAGTCTACACATGAAGATGCATCTTGTCAGTGTTGATGTACTGTAGAAGATGTCTGTACACAATATGATACAAAATTTAATAGTCACTGCAACATAAGTGAAAGGTAGCCACCCAAAAAGTCTAATCATCAATCCATGACAATAGTTACTAGATAATGGACTGTGTAAGCCTTACTGCAACACTTATGAGGGAGTCTAGAGCAAGTACTAACTGTTTGTTGTGAGCGAGGACCTGGAAGCCAAGAGCCACGAGCATACAGAAGCCCATGCTGGGAGTGTAGAGGATGCGCTCGGCCACCACGAAGCCGACGGGGAAGAAGAGGTTGGAGGCCGGCACAAAGGGAAGCACCAGGAAGGAGAGCGACTGCAAATATAGGAGCAGATCACGAGTCAGATTGGTAGCAACATAGTGATCATCTAATCTATAGGAAGTTGGTAGTGAATATGTGAGAGGTAACTGAAGAAAAGTTTCACTCATTTGATACAGTCTGAATAAAATAGGCCTAGTTCTGAGGATTTAAAGTTTTAAATTATTAGCTCTATAGAACATCAAACTTGCTATTTTGATAGGTATCCTCTCCAATGAGTCCGACTGCAGCCCTGTAGGTCCCATGTCCTGACATTAACTCCGCTAACCAATCACAAGCCACTGACAAAAGCCTTCGATATCAGTAGTTGGGAGCAAGTAACTCCTGTTAACAATGCTTTGTGCATGAATATTGCTAGTGATCTTATAAGCGAGACGCTGTGATAGGTCCACTTACGACTAGGTTTTGGCTGCACAAACTGGTAAAAAACATGCAGTGTACAGGGACACAGTCATACCTAGTGAAGAGGATTTCATTTCTCCTTCGAGTTAATATTTTGAATAATTTATTTCTCATTAATAGGCCGATTTAATCAAAATGTTTAAATTGTTACATCTGACACTTACAAGACATTGAGAAGACTGATCAACGGATCAGATAGATCATCTTTGAAGAATTTGGAAGGAGACGGAGACATCAGAGAATATCTTTAATACAACACGAGTGAGAGAAAAACTATAGGCCATTCATAACTAACTCCCTGATGTACTTAGCAGATTACACTCATTATAGTAGTCCCTTTAGAATAATGAAGAGAAGGTTGTATAAAACTTGTATTCAAATCAATCATACCAATTGATACTTATAAATGCAGCCACAAGACAAGTGAAAGCACAGAACTGAAAGACCTTGTCTCCTCACCATAATGATGCAGCGTGATCTCGGACTCTGAGCCTGCAGAGCGTACACAGCAAACTTGAGAGCTGCAGCGTAGAAGGCGAGGGTGAAGAGGTTGCGGTAGTCCAGGAGGGAGGAGACGAGCGGGATGGTGCCCATGGTCCAGTCACAGCACAGCTCAGACGGGTTCAGCAGCAGCCACATGTTCACCGGCAACAGGTAGTTGAACGTCAGGTGCCGCTCCGGGAACGGGGCTACCGAAGCCGGGTTGTCAAATCTATAGTGTAATTACCATTCTTAAATAATTCTTAAAACAATTAGCTTATTCTTGTAATTGTAACTTAATGTCTTGTTAGATTGACGCTAACAAAAATCTCTGTATGCTGGATATTTTTCTAAAAACATCAACACTTGCATTGTATTAACTTGATTCCATAAAATTGACAGGTATTAAGCTTTTGTATTGTATATATTCAATTTACCAAAATTGTTATGGGGTTGCTCCTAAATCCTTTTCTTTTAAATCTCTGAATTAATTCTGCAGAAACATAATATAAATCCTGCAAATTGAGTGAAACATGATTAGTACATTTGACGTGACACTAGGGAGTGTTTGAGCTAAAGAAGCCCACTGGTGTACACACCTGGTGAAGACAGGCAGCTGGGCGCCCATTACTCTGATCCTGGCCACCAACATGAGCAGTGTACTCGCCACCAGGAACCCAGCACGCGTCACCGACACGGACAACCAGGCAGGCGGACGCAGCTTACCACTCATCAGACTGCCCAAGAAGCTCAGCAGCTCCCAGAAACATGCCTGGTATAAAGAGACAAGTACACGATAACAACACAAACCCACATGTTGGTATTTTCTCTTTGTCATCAGTTGATGTTGTACACGCAGGTCCTATATTACTACCATCAAAAAGATGGCGTTATAGCATTATTATTTTTTCCAATTTAGAAATGAACGCTTAAGTTTAAGAATGAAACATCTCTTCTCGATCAAACCCCTTGAGAAACGTTTGACACAATTACTGTCAGGCTACAAGAGTTGTCAAGTAAACAAAATACTACCAATAATCCCTCAATTGAAGGCACACAAACAGTTATTTTGAATTATTTTTGACAACTCTATGTTTATGCAGGAACCTGAACACCCTTACACTGACCTTCTGAGCCACAAAGACTTCGTACACACAACAGATGCCAATCACTGTGATGCCTTGCTCCTTACACAACATCGCTATGGTTACCAGAACCACTGTTGTTAACAACCAGCTCCAATCTGACAAGGAACCCATTCATATCAGTTAGAAAAAAAAACAACAAATTCAATAAACTTTGAAAAAAACATAAACCGCTCAACATGTTCAATGATTAAGAGTTGAAATGCTTTGTCAGACAACTTAGTTGATCTTTAATGTAAATTCTAATTCTTCTACATTGGGAACTTTCATCTCAAATTGCGTAAAATAAAGAAGAGATTCACCACAGGAGATATGGACAGATCAATTGACTCACCAATCTTTGCCCTGTATCCTGTACATCTTACATAGGACATGAGGGCGGCCAACATGAAGATTGAGGAGAGAGTCTCTGCTCTACCCACCACGCCCGTCACCTGCCGTACACACAGACAATCATAGCAATCGAAAGGGATCATGAACAGTTTTATGAAAGGTTTATCAACGTGTACTAGTACCGGTAACTATCTACTGGTAGGTAACTGATGTATACTGGTTAATACCGGTACTGTTATGTTACTGTGTTACTGGTGTATACTGGTATGTTATTGATGTATACTGATTTTGGACTGGTATGTTATTGGCGTATACTGGAATTGTACTGGCATATACTAGTGTAACTGGTATGTAACTGGTGTGTACTTGAATGTTACTGGTATGTACTAGTGTGTACTCGTAACTGATGTGTAGTTTTGGTATTTGACTGCTATGTACTTGTATGACTGGTATGTTATGGTATGTACTGCTTATTCTTGTTACTTCTGGTATGTACTCACAGCCTCGGTGTGAACTGGATGTACAGCGAACAAAATGGCTGCCAGAAACGATGTCCATTCCTTCATGAACATGCAACACATCCTGGGGAGATTAACATTTCATTAGATTTACATGGTTAAATATCATCATGAAATTATACTCTGTTTCAAGCCAAATGTATAATTATAGACTTAAGCAACAGATAATTCTGGAGGTTGTAAAGATATTGGACCAGAGGCTATCTAATACAAATATCTTGCCTTATAGCAACAAATGCCTTACAAAAAATAACCTCTCACCTCATGAACATAATGCAGACGAAGGCATGGAGAACAGCATTGACAAGATGGTAGGACATAGGCTCGAGCTGACTGACGCTGTAGTTCATGCGGAACGTCAACACACATAGCGGTCTGTACGACTTGTGACTCCGCTCCTTGGAACAATAATTATCAAATGCATATTTATACACAAAGCTCAACAATCTTGACAGCATTCATGAAAAAGAAAATTTTGAATATTAAGTTCAAAGCACTTGTTCTTAACTATGAAACTGAACAAATTTTAAAAGTGAACCAATAGACTAATATCTAAACCAATTCTCTGAAGAAGTCTTCAAAAACAATTTGTTTTTCTATGTATAATTGGTTGGTCCTGCAGTAACCTATCAGTATCAAGTAAAATCAAGAATTGCTGAATTTCTATCTAGACTGTTTCAGAGGCTCTTTATCTTAAAATAATTATTGAGCAGGACGATTGGAAACTAAATGCAACCTACATTAGCCATGGGAGTTCCCAAATCAACTTACATTAGCCATGGGAGTTCCCAAATCAACTTACATTAGCCATAGGAGTTCCCCAGAAGTCATTGAGGAAGAGTCTCAAGGCAGATACATGAGGCCGCAGGTCCTTGTTATCTACTACCGCAGAGACGTCATCAAACACAAAGCCACAATGAAGGGAGTTGAAGTAGCACACACTTACTAGCCCAACTAGTACTGCTGAATAGAGGGCGAATGTCTCCATGTTGTCTTACAGATTAAGTGAGCGGTCCTATTGTTGTCATCTGAATCATAAAGAGAGAAAAGAGAAACTTTGATGAAGTCAATCTCATGTAAAATTGAAACCCATTCCACAGGGCTAGACATATTCTTAGCCAATTCAGAAATACTTTATATGTGACAGAAATTAATAGCAACAATATAGCTGTAGTGACAGATTTAAGGAGGAATTGTTGAGAAACAAAGATCACTTGACATTATTGTGATTGTTTACTTAGAAATATCAAGTATAACTGCAAATTACACAGTTAGAGTTTATTATTTGGAGGTGTTTATTAGGGGTGTAACAATACATCAAACTATCGATATATTGCGATAGTTAGCTTGGCAATAGTACACTATCGATAGGAAACACAAAAAGACTATCGCTATTGCAATAGTAAGGTTAACTTTCGATAGTATCGAAAGTGTAATGTTCCGCTATATTTGGAAATATTTACTACTTTTTCTGCCGGTTAGTTAAATTATTCATTCTCGAATGAGGACAGATGTGATATTAGAGTGAGGAAGTCATTTGCTAGAGTGAAAAATGACAAAAGCTGTTTAATTCATGATTTTATCACAGATTTTGCCGCATATTACTTTTAGCAATTACATGAATATAATAAAGATTATGAATATTCTAGCTAATTTTGGATTTTCTTAAGATCAAACACTATCGCAATAGTTATCGCAATAGTGGCTCACAATAGTCTATCGTTATCGCAATAGTAGGTTGCAATAGACAATCGCTATCGCAATAGTCCCACATGGTCAATAGTCACCGCTAGTGTTTATATCCGACCGATTCTTAGTAAAGTAAAGATCGAGGTACAATATTCAGTGTTGTTCCTACAGTGGGTCCTTGGTAATTAAATGATCACCTAGGAACAACACAAAAGCACTTGATGCATGGGCAGTGCTTATTGTCCTATATATACTAAATTACTAATATGAGCTATCAATGCATCAAGTGCTTGTGGCACAAGTTCACAACACTGATATTGTAGAAAATCAATGTCATTATGCAATTCTTATTTTTCCGACACTACAATAAAGCAGAATATCCGTCAAGACCATCAAAATCGAGTAGCAGATTGTTTGGGTATTGACTATTTATATATCAACCGTTAGTAACGACACAACAGCGCTGACATCACTGACGCAGCCGGTAGAAAATAAATAACAGTTCGGAGAATGGCAACAGAAGAAAAACAACTGAAAACTTTTTAAAGAAATTTAACAATTATACCTGATTAACATATATATTAGCTCAGTTTCAATTATCACCATTATTTTAGCGCAGAATAAAGATTGCAAGTGTTGGACAACTTGTCATGTTAGATTTTCATGGGCGCGGCCATTTTGAAAGTGAAAAATACAACTTATTGTCTTCATTTTAAGGTACAATATCTATTCTAGTTATGAGTACAGAATTTATCAAATATGTGCTTCAGAAACAATAAAAGTATTTAGTTATAATTTATATCTGACGATAAATATTATTTAGAACTTTATAAAGTGCAACCAGATTGTGTGAAATTAAAAGTCATTTACATCAGTTGTTCAAGAAATGTGACTCAAAGTATAATCTATTTTTAACTCAAGCCACGCGTAGACTTGTTCAACAACATACGTTCGGGTTGTCGCATAGTTTTCCACAGAAATGGTTATTAAACTTTTACGTCAAATCAAGAGATTATTGTGCTGTAAACTTATATCGACCTCTCTGGAAAATAAGTCGAAAAAATTAGTCTTACTTATGTCAGGCAACGATCAAAAGAAAAGTTATGATAATTAAGATAATACAATGTTTTTTTATCATGCAATGGGGAAATTTGCATTACATCTTATACATTTATCCAGTAAAAAAAAAAACAATAATAAAGGTAAAGGTAAAACAATATCTATAATATATATTTTTCATAACATATTATCGAGAAATCATGAAGGCAATCGTAAAATGTAGCCTACATAAAAAAAACATCAATTTACTACATTTCCAATTCATTTTTGGGTGTAAAATTGTAGATAATAAATTAACTCAAAGATTTTATTAAGGCAATGTAGAAATATATTGCAAAACCTGTATGTTCTGCCAGTCGACATGCGCAGCCTTCGTCCAGACTGTTCAACGGTGGTCTAAAGAGTATTCCTAAACACACAGTGTGAGATGAATCACTTAAAATAATAATAATAACTGCCGAGAATATCAATAGGAAGTCCAATATTTTTATAAGCCATTTTGACGATTTTTGAAAGTTTGTTCTTATACCGAACAGACAGGTTTCCGTACTAATTAATTTAAGTAATTAAAGGTCAGCGTACTTTTTATAATTGTTCTATAAAACAATCTCATAATAGTTTGATCGATATTAAAATGCTTTAATTTCCTCAGAAAATAGAGTTGTTGTCTTACCTCTTAAATTTGTCAGAATATATATTTCAAGAAAGTTTTGAATCCATCACAGTGAGTACCCAAATACTTATGTTCGGTTACTCCTTCATTGTCATCAATAGTAACCGCATTAGTTTTGGACTTGGTTTCGGTTTTTGTGTGTTTTACCCTCTACATGTTGTAAAACTCTGTTATCAGACCAACCAATGCATCGATAGGCACTAGCGGATCCAGGGGGGGGGGGGGGGGGGGGGGCGGGGGGGGTCCAGGGGGTCCTGACCCCCCCCCCCTTTCAACACCCGCCCCCTTTCAAATCCATGTATAACGGGTCGTGGACCCCCCCACTGAGTGGAGAAAAATTATTTTGGGACCCCCCCCTTTCAAAAATCCTGGATCCGCCCTTGATAGGCATCAGCAAAGTTTATTGTCAAACATGTTTAGCCCTCGATACAGTCATTGGTATACATAGGCCTACTATACATTATGTACATAATTGGTGAAACAGCCTTGTTGCGCACCGGTAGATGTTTTTACAATTGAAATTTCTTCAAGGTTACTTGTACAAAGTGTTGTCTTTGTACTAGAACAATTGAACCAAATTGACAGGGGAAATATGTAGTTTGGGCAATTCGACTGGTATACAAACATGTAGGTACTATTTCTAATTTCAATACGTTATAAAAATAGTAAAATTACGATAGGTTTAGTTTCGTCTTAGTAATCTAAAGTTCTTGCAGATGGTGTGATCGATATGGCACCGGAAGGCAGTATTGCTTTTGTGACGTCATTTATATTGTGACGTTAGACAAAAGTCGTTTCCATGTAAACTTATGTCGCGTGCCAGACACTCTTATTACGTCATAACAACGGAATTACACTAACAGAGAGAGAGAGAGAGAGATGTCTGCTTCCAAAACTAAAGGTGAGTTGGGCACATGAATTGTTCCGTTTAAATTCATAAAGAGACTACATGTACATTGAATTATCATCTTATGAAAATCGTTTCTCTTGCAATCTATAAAGACAAAAGTATCTGTACTGGTTACATAGGAAGTGGAAGAATTTGATTGGAACGGAGGTTTAGGCTACCGGAGATAGTCACGGCGAGCATTTAGTTATTTAATAGAATCGCTAAGAACTTGAAAATCCTATAATGCCGCATATCTGCACATGTTTGCTTGATCCAAATCAAGTTTCATGGAGTAAGATCTTACAGTTTTTTTAGGAAACGAAATAATTAACGTTTCCATGGAAACCAACAAATAAAAATTCCCAAAAAGTTGAAAATCCATGATTAAAAATGTACATACCAAGTTTTTATTATAGACTGCTTTATCATCCCAGGGGTGAATTTGCTTCCATCTTATACACAGTCCTCGAGTATAAAAACAATAAAAAAGTTATTGTGTTCTATTTTGGAGATGGAGATTATCAACCGAGTGTGTTTCCGTATCATTAATATCATATAATATGAATAAAATTTGTATTATGCGAGCCTTTGGCCCTTTGATAGTCTTCAGTTGTCAAATGATGTCGTGGCCTCATAATGCAGATTTGTTAATAATAATAATAATGAGGGTATTTGTATAGCGCTGATCTCCACACCTCAGGGGCATGCTCTAAGCGCATACAAGAGTTCAAAGGAGGAGTTCGGTATCTTTCAAAAAGATATGTCTTAAGAGATCGCTTAAAGTTACAAGGGGAAGCTGATCGTCCCGATCCTCCCCTAGTTAAGGCCTTTAAGAAGCAAGGAATATCTTCAAGTTAGGCGCTTCAACCATAACCAGATTATATCCTCATATCCCGGGATATAAAGTTATCTTGTTGAAAAGGGGTAACCTCGTATTCCATTAACGGTATATCATGTATCTGCAGGTTAAGCCTAAACTACTTTGGTAAGCGTTAACTTTACCGTCTACAATAGATAGGCCTATACAATCTAGATCAAATTGTTAAGATAGGCGCATTCTGTAGGTCCCATAGTTATATAAGATGCAGAATTTGAATAAAGATGTTTTAATCAATCAATATTGATCATATGTGGGGAACCAAAATCACAATTCAAGAGAAAACTATTCCCTACTTGAAATCAAATGGGTGCAGAACTGAACGATCGGGGTCAAAACTGTTTTAATATTTTCCTCCGTGTATTAGATCTATGTGACAAAGGATAATATCTATTGTTTATTATTTTTTTCACAGAGATAAAGCATGAAAACGTTCTTAAGGAACAAAAATCATTAATTTCGTTCTAGGTGGATAAGTAGATCTAGGTGAGTTACATGCTACAAAAAGGTTGGTCTACCGTCATGCATTTCGGCGACCTCTCCTGTCGTGGAGGAAAAAAGAGCTTGAATTTTATTTGATGGCAGACATTTGCAATGCGGGATGAAAGGACGAGAAATTTTTAGATAACTCTTCATTTATGTCATTATTGATGCTACATCAACAGAAAGGAAGTCTCCTTACAAGCGGGAATGTGTTTAAAGTGGTGGAGGTAAGGATACGCAGCAGTCTGCATTTTAAGCCGCAAAATTGTAATGCAAATTCACGTTTTTAGACTAAAATATCTATACTGTAGGCCTAATATTGATTGAATCATTCAAACCTGGATTATTCCTAATCCTGGATAATAAAAAATACTTGTGTGACATGATGTGATGCTCAAATATGAAAGATAATGATACATTCAAAAAGATATCAAGACTCTAGTTTACTAAACTCCACCAATAACAAAATAAATGCTTCATCATGCTTGTATTTTTGTATCCTCCATTTTTCAGGAGCTGAGAGAAAGAGGAAAAACAGCTCTTCACCAGATTACTTGGATGGTTTGTATATATTGGGTAAGTGGTAGTGACTGCGTAGTATACACATACTGTTGAAAATGCTATTAAAAGCTTCTGTTATCATAAAATGAAGATAATTAATTGTGTTTGTATAAAACAATTAAAATTTGGTTTCAGAATACAGTGCTCCTATTATGTGAAACTGTAATCTTAAGGGATCGGAAACGGCAGGGGTCATGGGCCATTTTGCACATCGAATGAAAAAATGACCAACTGAAATTTTTGATTTTACTATTGATATGAGGGCAATGGCCCATAAAATATTCTGAAATTGACTGAGAAGCCTGTAAATGGCCCAATGTCAAACATATCTTTTCCAATCTCTCACATAACTTGTGCACTGACATTAATAACAAATATGAACATCAAAATCAATAGGAGACATATTTTTACCAAAATTTGATGATATTCTGACAATTATTTTATAGTTTTTAGCTTCTCTGACCTGTAAGCTCTCGTTATACATTTTTTTTCCCCATAGACTCCAATGTTAAATTGCCACCGGTCATTGGCATGTCGGTCCCATACGACTGAAATAGATCACTAGCGACCACTAGCAGCAGTAAGATATGCATACTTCTGATTGAAAAATCAATGAAATACTATAGTTGTCCTTGCTATTTTTTTGCTACAGCTATTTGAAAATTGACCATATGAAATTCACACATTGACATTTTTGGGATTTTGGACCTGGAAGCGACCATTGAGTGGGTCGCTTGACCTTCCGCAATTGGCATAGCAATACATGACTGTTGCATGCTGACAGCCAAGGATATTAGCTAATTCTGAAAGAAAGACTTATTTTAATACCTGAAATAACTTTTCTTTTAGGGGTAAAACACTGTCAGACCTCTATTTGCTATCTGAAGTGGGAACTCTTTGGCCCCCGTTCACAATGAAAAATCTGTATAACGAGACCTGATGGGCATATACTCCATATAGCATGGCATCATCCTTAAACTTAGTACATTTTCGACTTTTTCTCCAGAAGCATAAGACTCCTTGACTAATGAGGATTATAATTTCTAGCCATGGTGGTCCTGTGGCCTCTTATAAGGGCCACCGGGGCAAAGCCCTTTAAAGTTATTTTATCCTCTTCTCCAGACACATAAGGCCTAGAAAGCTGACACTTCGTGATCAGACTTCTTGACTAATGAGGATTATAATTTATAGTGGCCTGTGGCCTCTAATATATGGGTCAATGAAAGCCGTTTTTGAATGCCCCTTTTGATGTGCCGCTTAGATCTATCGGGCCACAAACCAGTGCATGACTGGTCACATTTCCTATTTGTGACCTCATAAACAGAATCATTGCCATGGTGATCTATGACAGAAAAAAATAAGAAACAAGTTTCAGAAAAGGTTTTCCACTCAGATAAATCATTTGATGATGTACCGTTACACTGTTAGTGTTTGGTGTAAAAGATATCCACATCAATGGTAATTTAACAATTATTTAAGGCTGTATTTCAATTGAAATACTATGATGCGCCACTCAGTACAGTTTGTTTATTACATCACACTGCGCGGGTTTTTATGTGCCCATAGCCCAGGTGGGTTTTTCACAGTCGATAATTACGCTGTCTTAATGAAAGGCTTATTAAAGGTGTTTATTGGACAAATTAACAAAAATCAAGCCCAGTTCTTATCTTGTTTAAAAATCATTGAATATAAATAGAGAAGTGATAATGCCGAGTAAAAAAGTGGTTGTATAAAATCTATATCTCATCTTCTCCAGAAAAATTCTGACGCTATAAATAATAATCCTCATTAATTTTGTTTTTAAAATCGGCGCAAAAGCATTTGTGAAAATCATGGAATATTGTTTGGTTTTGTCACTCAAGTGAGGAATAGAACAGATGAGTTGATTGTTGATAATTTTCTGCTTGATAGGAGCAAGAGTACAGTTAGTGAGATGACATCATTTGTTAATACCATGAAAACAAGTGACCCATGAAAACAGGTCACTGTTGAGGAATTGCATTTTCTGCTCATCAGTCCTGAAGGGGAAAACTTGGAGATATATGAAGCCTAATGAGCTACATATCTTTTTTCCAAATTTTCATGAAAAAAAATCAGTATTTGTATTGGAATAACATGAATGTATCAAAAGCAAGCTTTTGCCTTGGGTTTAGTCATGCTAGAAGTTGTGGAGTTTTTAATAAATGGCAATTATTGTAGGCTGTATTGAAGTTTTATACTTAATTTTAGATTGGAATGAAATAAAAATTTGATCAGAAAGAAAAAATTTATTTGTTTTTATATTCTACACTAATAACCCATATCATTTCAGGTTATGTCAGAAGGGAAAGAATGAGATGAATGCAGCTTGTTCCGTTCAGTACAGCATTCCTTTGAGGTTTGTTTATAATGTAGATATTGTCATTTATTACTTGAAAATCAGATATGTGTTCATGTTTACCACAAAGTTGTTCAAATAATATCAAGTTATTTACTGTGACTCCTTTTTTCAGACATTAAGCCATGGTCATAACTCATGACCACTGATTAATCTGTCATTGGCTTAAGATAATCTAAACTTGGGTAAATGTGCGATGGCCACATCCTACAAAGAAAGATGGCAAGCAATCTGGACCATTACTTGACATTTAATCTTTATCAAGTTGATCAAAACCATCTCAATTGTAGCTTATCACTTTGATTTACTTTAGACTGACACTTCAGAATTCCTTACAATTTGTTGGTATTTCTTACATTTTATTATTCTAAATTATTCTGAATTCCTGTATTTGAAGAATACCTCTCAATATAATGATCAATCAAGTCCTTTTTGTATAAGGTATGTCCCTTATATCTTTAATGATTTTTTTCAGAAAAAAGAATGCAGATTAAGAAAACATCTGACTGACTGGTTGCCTTTATAAAATGGTGTGTATAGAATTTGTTTTTACCTCACCTAGTATATGAAGCTTGATGGGCTTATGTTGTGGGTTGGTGAGCTTTCAGTCTGTAAACATTTTATAACCTGTACAATTCCTCTTGAACTGTGTGAACCTCTTTCATTTAGGGTACTATAGAAAATCTATATTTATGTAGTCCGCCATAAAATGTTACTACCTGTTTGTTCAAAAAAGTCGGCATACGAAGCCTACGTCCGGAAGGTAATGTTGAAAATTCCAAGAAAAATGGATGGGTAGAATCACCCAAAATTTTGGTTCCTTTTTTTGATAACTGCTTCTTATAAAAACTGCCGATCGTTTCAATGGGAAGCCCCATAATCTTTGATGCAGTATTCAAGATTTTGGACAATTTGTTTCTATTTTGAACAGACAGGTTCCCAAACCAACTTAAAAAGTTAAATGTAAGAACACTTTGAATGAAGGTTCTGTAATACAACATCATGATGGTTTGATCAATTTTAAAGTGTTTCAGTTTCCACAAGAAATGTAAACGTTGTCCTTTCTTATATATCTTCTCAGTATTCTCATTCCAAGAGAGTTTAGAATCAATGATAGTACCTAAGTATTTATATTCATTTACTCTTTCTATAACATTTCCATCAATACACACAGATTCTAATGTTGACTTTGTTCTCCTAAAATCAATTATCATTTCTTAAGTTTTTTGAACGTTCAAATATAAAAAATTAGCATTACACCAATCAACAAATCTTGATATCTCGGATCTATAGGCAAGTTCTACTAAGCTTTCTAAGATTATATTTTCTTACTGGTACCTTTAGATATTGCCATGGTATAATCATTTTCTCTAAAACCTTCATTTAACTCTCCCACCGAAATCCGATATTACAAGGAATGTACAATACAGATAGATTGAAATTCCTGTCTGTAGGATGCAGATTTTTAATTTCATCATCCTCCTCCCAAGTAAGAACATTACAAAGCTGTTCAATGTATGGTTGTCCAGCCCTTACAGTAATGCAGACTATGGTTAGATGGTTACTTTTCAGTGCATGTGATCATATTGGTGACACAGTGTTATTTGGCTAGATGTCCTTTATCAAATCTTCTTTTGACGTCCCCAAAGTTCTGCTACCTTCTTTACAGCTATTTCCCCTATACACCTAGTGCTTTTCAAATCCCCTCCTCCCCTCCTATATAATTAATCAAATGTTGTATTATTAATATATCTTAAGAAAACTTCAGTGTTTGAATTCCAGTTTAAATGCTCTCTTTTTAACAATGTTGTGACATGTAATAGATGTGTCTTTTGGAATTTACAATTTCTTGATATTTTTATTTTTAATTAATTTCATGACAGTTAAAGTAGAAAAAAATAGAACAACACCATTATTGTTGATACTAAGATACAACCTGCTTTGAATAAGTATAAAAAAATTATTATTGATGCTCTTCATTATTAAGATGTTAGTCGTTATGAACACTTTAAAACTTTATATTTGCTCTCTTCTAAACCTATAAGTTTGAAAATGATACTTTTCAGCAACAATCAGTACTCATTGATAAAATGATACCAACTTTAAAGTTCTGCATATGTAAATGCAAGAAGTCCCAGGATGTCTCTTGATACTACTAGCCCTGCAGGTAACCAATCAAGTGTATTGAGTTATTATAACCCGCCTTACAGCTTAAGCCGAGTTATAGTGCTCATTCTGTCCATCTGCCCCAGAACTCTCAGAAACTAGACATACTTGTTTCACCAAACTTATTAACCATGTTCAAAATATGTGACTTTTGAGGGTTAGACAACAATAATTTCTATTTTCAGCTCATCTGGCCTCTATTAGGCCCGATGGGCTTATGGCATGGCATGGTGTCCGGCGTCTTAGTAAGGACCACAGGGGTCACACCCGTAAAGTCTGTTTTCATCTTCTCTAGAAGCAAAAGGCCTAGAAGGCTGAAATCATGTGAACAGATTCCTTGACTAGTAAGGATTAATATTTATAGGTTTGGTAACCCTATGACCCCGAATAAGGGCCACATGGGCCACGACCTTAAATCCAATGTTCATCTTCTACAGATGCATAATGCCTAGAAAGCAGAAACCTTGTGTACAGATTCCTTGACTAGTGAGGATTATTAATTGTAGCTTTGGTGACCCTGTTGTCCCTAAATAGGGCCACAGAGGTTGCACCCTTAAACCTCTTTTCATTTAATTCTCCAGAAGCATAAGGTTAAAAAGTTGAAATTTTGTGTAAAGACTCCTTGACAAGCAAAATTGAATGTGAAGTCCGATTAGCTACATAGCTATTAAGTTTTATTAGTATCCATGGACCTATGACTAAAACAGGGACTCTATAACAATGTCCTTTTGTCAGTAGCATATTTCCTAAACTAGACATGCTAGCTTTACCAATTAAACACTTGTCAACCATGATTGCCTTATGAGGTTTAGATAAAAAATAAATTTCATTTTTAGCTCATCTGGCCTGTAAGGCCCGATGGGCTTATGGCATGGCATGGTGTCCGGCGTCCGTCCGTCCGTCCGTCCGTAAACTTTGTGGAATTTCGACTTCTTCTCCCGAACCAAAAGGCCTAGAAAGCTGAAACTTAATGTACAGACTCCTTGGCTAGTGAGGATTATAAATTGTAGCTTTTATGGCCCTGCGGCCCCTAATAAGGGTCACAGAGGCCACGCCCTAAAAATCTATTTTCATCTTCTTCTCCAGAAGCATAAGGCCTAGAAAGCTGAAACTTTGTGTACAGACTCCTTGGCTAGTGAGGATTATAAATTGTAGCTTTTATGGCCCTGCGGTCCCTAATAAGGGTCACAGGAGCCACGCCCTAAAAATCTATTTTCATCTTCTTCTCCAGAAGCATAAGGCCTAGAAAGCTGAAACTTTGTGTACAGACTCCTTGGCTAGTGAGGATTATAAATTGTAGCTTTGGTAGCCCTGTGGCCCCTAATAAGAGCCCAGGGGCCACACCCTTCAAACCTATTTTCATCTTCTTCTCAAGAAGCATAAGGCCTAGAAAGCTGAAATATTATGTACAGACTCATTGACTAGTGAGGATTATAAATTGTAGCTTTGGTGGTCCTGTGGCCCAAACTAAGGGGGGAATTACATTGGCCACACCCTAAAGCAAAATCAAATGTAAAGCCTGATGAGCTACAGAGCCAATGGCTTTATTTTTATGGTTTCATTGGAAAAATTACTAAATAGTGACTTGATGGTAACCTCCTTTGTCAAGATCTTATCTTCTAAACTAGAAATGATAGCTTCAACTTTATAAACCTACCGGTATTAACCATATTCTTTAGAGGTAGGTAAAACCTATATGTGAATTACCCTTTTTAGGTTTTCATGAAAACGTCACTTACACAATTACGTAACTTGGTCCTTTGCCCTTAGCATATATCCTAAAGTATTTTTCAAAGCTACATCAGATTTGATACACTGGTCAGCTAGATGCATACAGACTCCTTTACTAGTGAGGATTATTATTTATAGCTTTGGTGATCCTGTGGCCCCTAATAAGGGATGCTTGGTCCACACACTTAAAACTTACTTTTTATTGTCTTCTTCAAAAGCATAAGACCTAGATCTGTAACTTAGTTTATTTTGTACATTGACCACACCCTAAAGCAAAATTAAATATGAATCCTAATGAGCCACAGAGCCAATGGCTCTATTTTATAAAATCTTAGTGGGTAACAGTTGTATCTAGGCTCTGCTTGCCTCTACTCTTGTTTTCTATTCAATGAGAAAATTCAAGTGAATTGCACATGTTTAATGTTTTGAAGTCCTTATATTGTATAAATTTTATCATTATATATTACTTCAAAAACTTTTAATTATAACCCTTTGTTTCCAGGTGACTATAGATCATGGATCATGAGGTGGAGGAACAAGCTTGTTTTCCTTCTGTTGCTGAGGATCCCTGTCAACCAAATTGTAAGGTGAATTGCTGCATACTGAAAACATACTTGTATTTGACAAGAAATCAAAATATTCTTTTATTATTATGATTTATTGAACACTCTGCACCTAGAGATAATTGAATAACAAAATAACTGTCCAACAACTACCTAATCTAGCATGTTTCTAATTTTACTTCATCCACAAAGTTTTTACATGGGTAACAAATACTAACAATAACAAAAACTTTGAAAAGAATACAGTACCGGTATGTTTTACCTTATATAAACCTTATAAAAAATAATCCTGGTCTTGTCTTACGGAACCATAAATAATTAACCCTAACATGGAGAGGTAACTTCTAAATTTTATTTCAGTTAGTGTAGTGAGATACACAACTTATTCTGAGTATTCTGAACATCTAATTTGTGTCTTTCAAACTCTCATTATGATTATTATTTGATCTCATTTGCATAATCTAGAGAGTGTTTTGTCTTGCATTCTGTTCTTGTCTTAAAACAGTAAGGGTAGCCTTTTCCAACAAATAATGCCATAACCCGCCTGCAAAACCCTATATCCTAAAAGGATGTGTTAGTTTCTAGCTAGGTGGTTATCTATTAAGTAAATATTTCCACAAATTAAGGTATCATTTGTCAGGAAATAAGAAAGCAGAAAGCATTTTTCTAATTCTCCAAAAGTATGTTAATGTTATTTCACGATTGGCTGATTAACTTGTTTTTGTTATAAATTTATCTCATATTATGCCAGCATCCATACGTATTGCTTCCTTGGTCAGAAGGGACACTTATTCTTAAATGTGGCCATGCACTCAATCCATAAGGGGTCTTGAGTTGTATTTTTGTCACAAAGAGTTGTGAAACCTTATTTTGAATTAACAATTACTGATTCATTCCTGAGTCCCATGAACTACAGAGTATATATGTGTACCATTTTCAATGTTCTATGATATTATTGATTATACATTCCAGGTATTCTCACCATTCTGCATCTAGAGAATGAATCTGGCATTGGACTTTGACCATGGACCAAAGAACTTGGTTGGAACTTGGAAGATATATAATATACTGTTCATCCAAATACCTTGTGATGAACATCAGATTCTTGGAATTTTATGTTGCAGCTGTTACATAAACTTGAACTATGAGCTTATATTTTGATTGATACAGTTTGGTTTGAATGAAATTATGCATGCAAAAATAAACAGTGCATTAATTAATATTCAAGAATATTTTGGGTTTTTTTTCACTCATAGAATTCATGTTGCTTCAAAACATCAACGATCACCTTTCCTAATACAAAAAATACAAAACATCTTTAGAACATTTATATATTAAGAATGAATGATGAAACACAATTCATTTCAAAACGTTATCCCTAGTCATTTTTATACCCCCGCTATGACATAGTCGGGGGGGTATAAAGCGCTTCGCGTGTCAGTCCGTGAGTCCGACATCGTTTCCGGAGCATAACTTGAAAATTATTTGACTTAGAAACTTTAATTTGGTATAGATTATACTGATGGCTATATGGTGCAGATGTGCCTGTGGGGGGTTTGAATTCCAGGGTACCAAATTTATTTTAAATTTTGGCCTTAAATTGGCCAAATTTCTGACTTTGTTCCGTTTCCAGAGCATAACTTGAAAACTACTCTACTTAGAAACTTAAAATTTGGTATGGATGTTACCTATGTGGTGCAGATGTGCCTTTTTGGGGTTGAATTCCGGCGTACCAATTTCTAAAAAAAAATTTGGCCTTTAATTGGCAAAAATTTCTTACTTTGTTCCATTTATGGAGCATAACTTGAAAACTACAGGACTTCAAAACTTCAAATTTGGTATGGATGTTACCTATGTAGTGTAGATGTGCCTATTGGTGGTTTGAAATCCAGGGTACCAAAATATTTTGAAATTTTGACCCTAAAAAGGCCAGATTTCTGACTTTGTTCCGTTTCTGAACTCGAAACTCTTTAGCTTAGAAATTTCATATAACAAATGTTAGATTATCATTTCCTGCTGATTTGCCTTTAAGGGATATATATCTAGGTGGCCCTAACATTTTCAAAGTTTGACTAAATATAGTCAAAAGTCCAGCCTTCTTCAAATTATTAAAGCTATGACTTTCAGACTGTTATTTTGTTTAACCTCACCGTTAATCCATGAAAGTAAGCATTCATTCACATGACTGAAAGAATATTTTTAGATTTATCATTGTTATAAAATGGCGGTGAAATAACAGCGGGGGTATGTGAGCTGTGCTCACTTTTGCCTTGTTTAAGATACGCAATACTGTCCAAGAGGCTCTCACTATAACTCAATTACCGGTTAGATGATCAGAGGTTCTGTGTGCATGTACACTGCTAATGGCTGAAATATGCCCAGTCGAGGAAAACAATAACTCACTCTGTTTGCATGTAAAAGTAAAAGTTATCTATGAGAACGGGAAGGTTTTCATTTAATTTTTTATTCTCTGAAGTGATAAGATATGAAGAAATAGGATCATGAATTCTGTTAATCCATGAGGCATACATGTCCATGGATTAATTGCTTTGATCAAACTCAGGCTCTGGAACTAAGAGATTTCAAGTACAAACATTATTAAGGAAAAGACATCTATATATTCCATTATTAATTAACTATCAATGATATGGCACTAATACAATCTAAACGGCCTACACTATACGATTCGGCAATTGGTTGTAGTGATTCCATTCAATATCCCCTTTCAATTGATCTGAGAAAACAATATTGACCTTGGACTTCATCCAGAGATAAGTAATAGTTATACCCACACTTCCCTTGGACATAAGAAGTGGAGGTGTATCGGTCAATACACTTACAGTCAGAACAAAGAAAACCATAGCAACAAGACCGGAAGTTGGGTATAAAAGTGGCTTGGGACCGTGTCATCTGCCTTTATTGTTGCTCTGCTTCATCAGACTATAATTGAATGAGATCCTCCAAGCTGAATTTTATCCTTTTCACTATTATGACTGAACATCTATCACTACAAAATTAATAGGTTTCTAGTAATCTTGAGACAAGCTCTGCATTCTTGTTTTTCAGTTAGAACCATACGCAAAAGGATGGAAACCCTAACGCGTTACAAACAAATACGAACAACATACAAACATTCTTTAATATCTTTCAGTATGCAATTAGCTAAGTTGACAACGATTAAGAGATCAAATTTCTTTATTGTTTTGAAATAACATATTATAATGGTAAATGCAGCATGAATCATCATCTTTATAAAAAAACTGCCAGAAGATTTGTGCAAATCCAGCTTATCACCAACTCGAAGCAAATAAAACTAGAAACTAGTAATTTTCCTTAATCTCGCTTTCAGGTAAGTTTCATTCCATTTCACAACATTATCAACAGTTGATATGAACATTCATAATATAAACACATAACCTTATTTCAAAGGAATTTAACGACAGTTAATGTAAAAAAATCGTATCTTTGTTCAGTCCTTATTCTTCTTGCCGACAAAACCAATTTCAATAGACATTGTCTACGTTATAATACTCCTATATTTGTTAGTAAACTGTTTTAAAATGGAAGTAATAGGCGGTTTTGTAAGTACAAATGTCTTAAATTCGGTCAACAGTACAGTTGTCCTGGTAATCTGAGGCGACAGTTACTGCCACAATATCAGATAAGTGTTTTCCCTTCTTTCATTAAGTTTAGCCTATGTTAAAGTGTAAAGTTGGTCCATATGCAAATATGTTCTTTATGACTACAACTCCCTTTTGATGGAAATTACCGTCAGTAACTATATTCAAATTGCTTTTGTGGTACCTATTGAATCGAAATATGGTATTGTTATCCGACTTGATATAAGATAGTTTCTCTTAAACCTTAACTTTCAATCACATATAGGCCCTATATGTTGTGTCCTTATTTCCGACCTTCGTGCTGATTACCGACAGTACCGTATCTGTGCAAAATTCTTCTCTGTGCTATCTATCCTTTCTTTCATGGAAATTACCGATAGTTACTGTGTAAGAATCTTCTTCTGGAAATTGCCGACATTTTACAATGTAAGAATTATATATTTGGTCCTATACTATCTCACTTTCATGGAAATTACCGACATTTACTATGTGAGAATTAAAAATTTGGTCCTATCCCACTTCCATTGAAATTACCGACATTTACTGTGTAAGAATTGTACATTTGATCCTTAATTCCAACTATCATTGAAATTACCGACATTAATTGAGTAAGAATTGCATAATTGGTCTTTCTATCCCACTTTCATTTGAATTATCGACATTTACTGCGTAAGAATTAAATATTTGGTCCTTCTATCCCATTTTCGTTGAAATTACCGACATTTACTGTGTGGGAATTATATATTTGGTGCTTATATCCCACTTTCATTATTTACCGACAGTTACTTTGTAAGAATTTTGTATTTGGTCCTCTATCCCACTTTCATTGAAATTACTGACAGTAACTTTGTAACAATTGTATATTTGGTCCTTATATCCAACTTTCATGGAAATTACAGACATTAACTATGTAAGAATTATATATTTGGTCCTTCTATCCCACTTTCATGGAATCACCGACAGTTACTGTGTAAGAATTGCATATTTGGTGCATATATCCCACTGTCATTGAAATTATCGACATTTACTGTGAAACAATTGCATATTTGGTCCTTATATCCAACTTTCATGGAAATTGCCGATATTAACTGTGTAAGAATTATATATTTGGTCCTTTTATCCCACTTTCATTGAAATTACCGACAGTTACTGTGTAAGAATTGCATATTTGGTGCATATATCCCACTGTCATTGAAATTATCGACATTTACTGTGAAACAATTGCATATTTGGTTCTTATATCCAATTTTCATGGATATTGCCGATATTAACTGTGTAAGAATTTTATATTTGGTCCTTATATCCCGCTTTCATTGAAATTACTGACAGTAACTGTGTAACAATTGTATATTTGGTCCTTATATCCCAATATCATGGAAATTACAGACATTAACTATGTAAGAATTATATATTTGGTCCTTCTATCCCACTTTCATGGAATCACCGACAGTTACTGTGTAAGAATTGCATATTTGGTGCATATATCCCACTGTCATTGAAATTATCGACATTTACTGTGAAACAATTGCATATTTGGTCCTTATATCCAACTTTCATGGATATTGCCGATATTAACTGTGTAAGAATTTTATATTTGGTCCTTATATCCCGCTTTCATTGAAATTACTGACAGTAACTGTGTTACAATTGTATATTTGGTCCTTATATCCCCATATCATGGAAATTACAGACATTAACTATGTAAGAATTATATATTTGGTCCTTCTATCCCACTTTCATGGAATCACCGACAGTTACTGTGTAAGAATTGCATATTTGGTGCATATATCCCACTGTCATTGAATTATCGACATTTACTGTGAAACAATTGCATATTTGGTCCTTATATCCAACTTTCATGGAAATTGCCGTCAGTTACTGCATATCCCTTATATCCCACTTTCATGGAAATTGCCGATATTAACTGTGTAAAAATTATAATTTTGGTCCTTCTATCCCACTTTCATTGAAATTATCGACAGTTACTGTGTGAGAATTGTATATTTGGTCCTTTTATCCCATGAACTTTCATTGAAATTACAGACAGTAACTGCATGTGTAAGAATTGTATATTTGGTCCTTATATCCCACTTTCATGGAAAATGCCGACAGTTATACTGCATGTGTAAGAATTGTATATTTGGTCCTTGTATCCCACCCACTTTCATGGAAATTACAGACAGTTACTGCATGTGTAAGTATTGTATATTTGGTCCTTGTATCCCACTTTAAAGGAAATTACTGACAGTAACGATATAAAATTTTCTTCTTTCTCTTTTACCTTTATTTCATGGAAATCACCGACAGTTACTGTGCAAAATCATTTAGTTTGCCCTTATATCCAACTTTCATGGGAATTACCTACATTTTCTGCGCAAAACTAGTTTTGTGCAATCTATCCTTACTTTCATTGAAGTAAACCTCAGCTATACTGTGTAAAATCATGATTTGTCATTATTTCCAATTCATTGGAATTACCGACGGTTACCGTCTAAATAAATATCAGATATTTGTGCACCTAAACCCTCACTTACATGAAACTTACACTTACACTTGAAAAATCGCATGGTTGGTTAATTGTCTTGAATCGTATATCCGCTGATTAACCCCACGTACATTAAACTAAACGAAAGTTTGTAAACTTGTATTTATTTGTTCTCTTGAACTGCCTTTCACGGAAATTATCTACACTTACTGTGTAAAAACCTTTGTGTTACCTTGCCTTACTCTCAGCAATTCCACAAATCCTTGTTAATACCCTATGCTTGTGACTTAACCAATGTCACTGGACAATTTGAATTAAGTTATCGTATTTTGGACTTGTTTTGCGAGTTTTTATGCAAAACACTTCTGTACGTTTGCGGTATCATATCCAAATTAAGACAATGCAGACATTTTCTTATATATATTATATATATCATAGTTTGATACAAATAACACACTATATGATATTCATTTACATTACATGTGAAAATTGTAGATGGTATATTATAAGCTGAGTACATTATATAAATATAGGATAAGTTAATATGTGAAAGAGATGTGGGAAAGCTATGGACAGACCTTAGGAAAGATTATGGATCAAATATTGGGAAAAGGGAATTCTCGACGATTTTAGTTTAAATCTCAAAGACAATAACATCAATATGTTAGTTCCGGGTCTCACCATGTGTGAAATGTCTTATATAAATATAAAAGGAGAATGCGTCCCCTACGTTTGCGGTTTCAGATTCATATATTTGGACGATAACAATACTATATTGGTTGTCATGGATTTTTTAACCTCTACTACCAGAAGCTTAAAATATATAATGTTGGATGCATTTTTAGCTCATCTGGCCTGTAAGGTCCGATGGGCTTATGACATGGCATGGTGTCCGGCGTCCGTCCGTCCATCCGTCCTTAATTTTTGTTGAATTTCGACTTCTTCTCCAAAACCATAAGGCCTAGAAGCTGAAACTTTGTGTACAGATCCCTTGGCTAGTGAGAATTATAAATTGTAGCTTTAGTGGCCCTGTGACCTCTACTAAGGGGGGACACCAGTGGCCACACCCTAAAGCAAATCAAATGTAAAGCCTGATGAGCTACAACACCATTTAAAAACATTTGCAACACATACTTCTAAAGAGGTCTATGTATGCAACCATGCATGCACACCCTTTTTCTATGACCGTTTTACGTATCCACAATTCAAGGAGTGGGGGACGGGGACAAGAGTTCCATTTTAGCAGCTCAGTAGGGGGATAGTTGTGTACAGACAATGAAATCAAGAAACATTTTTTGGGGATTTTATGCTTTATATATTGTTTTTCCTTACATAAAAAAGAATTATTTTAATCCTTGTTACTACACACATTCGGTTCCTGACCACTTACTGTTGTTGGCTAAAGTGTTTCTGTTAGGAAAATGTTGTATAGATTTATTTTAACTTTAGAAAACTAGTTTATTAACAAAAAATATTTAACAGTTTTCATTCAAATGTTAAATCATTACAAAATATTATAGAAAATGCAGAAATATTGTCAGCCAAAAGTTAAAGTTAAACCAAACTGTTTAATCAGCATTTTTGATAATGCATAGCTACAATCATACCCTGGTATCTAACAAAGCAAAGGCCTGACAAAGCACTTTGCAGGATCAGCCAATGAAAAATAGCAGTGGTTCCTTGATAAAAGAATGCAAAGCTAAAGATATTTTGCTTCAGACTCTTGGAATACTGGCATTTCATTGGTTTAAAAGAAAACATACCTGTTAGCAATATGAGGCATTTGGCATCAGGGTATGGATGTCGCTACACTGAGGAATTAAAGTATTAAAATGAAAATTATATAAAATAATTTTTTTCCTTTTGAAACTCTTATTTTCTTATTTCAATACTTTAATAGGAGAATACAAAGGTAGCATAAAAAGGCCAGGCTGCCCATCTGAAGAACCAGTGATATTAAAAATACATGAACCGTTTCTCAAGAAATCAAGTTTTCTGAAAGAGTAGATAAACAGCCAGATTCAATCACAGACCCATCATGACTTTTAGTCAAGATGGTCATCAAATGAAACATCCCAACATTTGTTTTTCACTTTATTTCAAATCATATAGCTACACAAACTAAAGAATCCATGCAGCATTCAAATTATTTTCTTGTTCCTTTCTCGGACATCAACCTAAAAGACAAAAATATACTTTCATTATCAGAGTGAATTGATAGCAACTTGATTCACATTTTAACACATGACTTTATATTTAGATAAAATATTAAAAACAGTTAAACCGACATCAGTGCTCCAGACAAGCAGCGTATCTATGTTATTTACATATCGAAATACTAAAACAATAATTTAAAACGCTAGGAGTACAGATCCCTAGACATTTTCTTTAAAACCCAAAAGAATCAAAATAGGTTGTGTACTGTACACAACGATTTGTAAACACCAGCGTATTTGAACCTTAAATTGTCACAAATGGATATTAAAACTTTTTCAAAATAACAATATTCAGTGCCTTTAACATGTTATTTAGTATCATTATATTTAAAAGATAATGTTTTTATGCAAAGAAATATCCATTTATGTTAAATCATGAGAGCACAATCTCATTTCTTATGTGAGATACCCATTGGTCCGAAATCAGAGGAGTTAAATTTTATTAAAGTATACTATCAAAATCGACATTACACAATTTTACAAAAACAGGGAGTAAATACCTAACAGGTCCAAAACTAATCTGGAGCACTGCAACATATCAACTTAAATGTGGCTTTCCGTAACTCAAATAGTGAACTCAAATAGTCAACATGTCAAATCTTGCTGAATTAATTTGACTGATAACCTGCCCGGAATCAATAGGGAACTGCCCTCTACTTTAGATTCTATACACTCATCATTTTTACAATAATGCGATCAAAAGATACGTCTGACCGCACCCCTGTACCTCGCATGTTTAATACCAGTAAAGCGCTGCTGAAACCCAGTGGTTAGCAGACCAACCACATCATCTCGCTTATAACACCGCTGGCGGTGATCATGTTCAAAGCATGGTTAACAGGAGTTACTTGCCTGTAGCTTGATACCGAAGGCTTTTTTATCCTTTTTTATCTGAGTAAACGCCAGAACATGCGACTTACTGGGCTGCCATCTTAACGTAACATGTTCGATTCCCATAGAGTTTATATTTTTAAACTTTTATTCCTTGGAAGTAGGCAGATTTTAATAAGACTACTATGAACCTTATAAAAAAATCAGGTTTAGTGGTTCTTACTAAAGCACTAATACTCACGCTTAACCCTAGACCAAACCTTCTCCAAACTAACCTGGAATGCCTCCCCCCCTACCAATGAACAGTTAAGAATACAGTTTTAGGTTTCCATTCAGTGTCATCAACTTTTCAAGGTATTGTAAAATCTTGGTGAAAGGAAAGTTCAGCTATTTGGATGTTTTTTTTCTCTCTCCACACTTAAGCTTATAAAGTGAAATAACTTTGTTTCTCTTGTCTTAATGTTTCTATGCAACTGCCTACCATGTTTTGTTCAAGGAAAAGCAATAACATTTATTTCAATAATAGGTTTTACCTCTAAAAGGAAACATCAAGGGCTAATGCTTGACCAGTGATTCAAGTCTGATGTTGCTTTCATTGGCTAAGGACGAAAGGACTTGTTCAATGTTGAGTCACTTTGTTAGTCATGTTTCCATGAAAACTGCAAAAGAAAAAAAATCATTGTTGGTCAACCTCTCCAAAAGGCACATCTAAGGTTAATGGTTGATAAGTGTAAAAGTATAATATAGCTAGCATGTCTAGTTTAGGAGATCTGATTCAGAGATCGAATGTGCCTAAGAACAGACAGATGAACAGAATGAACGCTTTATGCACCTGCAAACACCGTACGATTGGGCATGATATAAAATAATGTCTCAACATTTTTTGGAGCCATGGGCATAGAAAAGTGACAATTGAAAGTTGATGAATGTAGCTTTTCATTACAATCAGCATTTTGATAGCCCAAAATAGGGGAAACATGGAAACAGCCCTAAATTATTCAGACAGTTACAGAAGTTTAACTGCATAAACTAGCGAAATAATTGTTAGAAAAGTATTCTACGAAGAAAAAACTAATTCAATGATATGCATTTCTTGTGATGAAATTAGTTGGAAAAAATAGAGCCATTGGCTCTGTAGCTCATCAGGCATCATATCAAGTTTGCTTTATACAGGCCAGATGAGCTAAAAATGAAACTGATGTTACCTATTGCAAGAAAACATAAAAAAAATTACCAAAACAAATGTAACGATTTCGGAATAAATTTCCTTACCCAAATGATTTATTATTATTCAACTCTTTCTGCATCGCCAATATCAGACAGTGAAAGAAGTCCACACTAAAATATCCAAGGAGAAATAAATTTGCCATCGACTGTCATCTAATGGAGAAAAATAGGTTTTTAAGATTGTGACCCCTGTGACCCTATTTGGGGTCATGGGGTCACGAAACCTACAGTTTAGAATCCCAATTGGCCAAGGAGTCTACATGCAGTCTTTCAGCTCTCTAGACCTTTTGGAGCTAAAGATGATGATGAAAATAAGTTTTTAAGGTTGTGACCCCTGTGACCCTATTTGGGGTCATGGGGTCACGAAATCTACAATTTAGAATTCCCATTGGCCAAGGAGTCTACACATATAATTTCAGCTCTCTAGACCTTTTGGAACTTGAGAAGAAGATGAAAATAGTTTTTAAGGTTGTGACCCCTGTGACCCTATTTGGGGTCACAGGGTCAACAAAGTTACAAATTAGAATCACCATTTTCCAAGGAGTCTGCACATATCAATATTAACTCTCTACTCCTTTTGGAACTGGAGAAGAAGATGAAAATAGGTTTTTAAGGTTGTGACCCCAGTGACCCTATTTAGGGTCACAGGGTCACCAGAGTTACAAATTGGCCAAGGAGTCTGCACATATCATTTTTAACTCTCTAGTCCTTCTGGAACTGGAGAAGAAGATGAAAATAGGTTTTTAAAGTTGTGACCCCTGTGATTAGAATCTCCATATGCTAAGGTACCTGTACACAAAATTTCAGCTCTCTAATGTGTATGGTTCATGAGGAGAAGTCGAAAGTGTCAAAAGTTTACGGACGGACGGACGCCGGACGACGGGCCATGCCATAAGCCCATCTGGACTTTCAGTCCTGATGAGCTAAAAAGCAGTCAATGTCAGGGAAAACTTCCGGTCAAAATCGCCACATTTTCTAAAATCACAGATAGCATAAGCAGTAAAACACAACAAAAGCTCATTATCAACATTTCGTAATGTTCTTTATCCAATGGGGAATATATAATTTAGATTTGTTTCCTTAGGCCTATAGTATGGGACATTGGTGTGACATCAAAATTTTTGTCATCTCAGATGATACATTAGACAAATAATTTTCTCGTTGAAATTTTATCAAGAAGGTCGCCGCTCTGAGAAAATAATTTGATTGGCTATATCCCAAGTCGAGCCGCACGAGCGAATCTAGCCTCTGAGCCAAGGGTACAGATTAGTGGAGTTAGCGTAACGTTCCTACCCTGAGACAGGATGTGTACTAAGCTGAAATTGTACAAGCAAGAAACTTTGAGTGTAGTACAGTTTCATACCAATAACTACCATATGTATATTGTAGATACCAGGGTAGGCTGTTCCCTGTTGTCACTGCCTCTCATCACACCCTCTCATCACTGTCTGAACACACTCTGGCTGCTTCACTCCTCAAACTGAAACAAAAGGATCAACATTGTATATGTGAAGGCCTGTCATTATCATGAGAAAATCTTTTTACATGATTTTATAACCCGAAGTGATTCCTTAGTTACTGAGTCTGCAAAATTCAGACTTATTTATGTCATGTCCCTCAACAATCTTTAAACCTAAATGTGAGCATTATTTGCATAGTTATGCAAAAGTTAATCAAAGCAAGAACTTAAAATAATAATCAAAAATGACCAAAGGCAAGATACTCTTTCCATACGTTAAACAACATATTAGTCTCATAAAATAATAGTGAATTATTTCAAATCATATTAATAGAAATGAGAGAAAATATGAATGTTAGAATATCCAAAGTAACAAAAGGCCCCACTCCACCACTAGGTCTAACGACATACCAATACTGATATGTCTTAAAACACTAATGAATAGATTTTGCTGTAAAGGTCGGAAAAGATCCCTACCCCCAATACACAATTTATTCAAATTGTTTCCATGGAAACCAGGAATTAAATTAAGATAAATTAAAGAAACAAAAGGCACCACTCCACCACAAGATCTAACTGCATACAAAGGTTTGAGAATATTTCAGAACCATGGACGGAGGTGAAAACATGTCTCCTGTAAAGCTTTGTGGTAGAGTTGTGACATCATATTATTTAACCTTTTTAAACCTCATTTGCTTCTATAAGAGGAGATAAGAATGCCACATGATACTCGCATCATATTTTTTCAAAAATATTGGATATTTATAATGCACTATAACAACATGATAGCATGCCATTGTGTATGCAATTTACAAACAAAAAATAGAGCCATTGGCTCTGTAGCTCATCAGGCATCATATCAAGTTTGCTTTATACAGGCAAGATGAGCTAAAAATGAAACTGATGTTACCTATTGCAAAAAAACCTATAAAAAAATTACAAAACAAAATTCAATGTATTATTATTCAACACTTTCTAGATTGCCAATATCAGACAGTGAAAGAAGTCCACACTAAAATATCCAAGGAGAAATAAATTTGCCATAGACTGTCATCTAATGGAGAAAAATAGGTTTTTAAGATTGTGACCCCTGTGACCCTATTTGGGGTCATGGGGTCACAAAACCTACAGTTTAGAATCCCGATTGGCCAAGGAGTCTGCACATATCATTTTCAACTCTATAGTGCTTTTAGTACTGGAGAAGAAGATGAAAATAGGGGTTTAAGGTTGTGACCCCTGTGACCCTATTTGGGGTCACAGGTTCACCAAAGTTACAAATTAGAATCCCCAATGTCCAAGGAGTCTGCACATATCACTTTCAACTCTCTAGTCCTTTTAGAACTGGAGAAGAAGATGAAAATAGGTATTTAAGGTTGTGACCCCTGTGACCCTATTTGGGGTCATGGGGTCACGAAATCTACAATTTAGAATCCCCATTGGCCAAGGAGTCTGCACATATCATTTTTAACTCTCTACTCCTTTTAGAACTGGAGAAGAAGATGAAAATAGGTATTTAAGGTTGTGACCCCTGTGACCCTATTTGGGATCACAGGGTCACCAAAGTTACAAATTAGAATCCCCATTGGCCAAGGAGTCTGCACATATCATTTTTAACTATCTAGTCCTTCTGGTACTGGAGAAGAAGATGAAAATAGGTTTTTAAAGTTGTGACCCCTGTGACCCTATTTGGGGTCACAGGGTCACCAAAGTTACAAATTAGAATTTCCATATGCTAAGGTACTTGTACACAAAATTTCAGCTCTCTAATGTGTATGGTTCATGAGAAGAAGTCAAAAGTGTCAAAAGTTTACGGACGGACGACGAACGGACGGACGGACGACGGGCTATGCCATAAGCCCATCTGGACTTTCAGTCCTGATGAGCTAATAAAATAGAGCCATTGGCTCTGTAGCTCATCAGGCATCATATCAAGTTTGCTTTATACAGGCAAGATGAGCTAAAAATGAAACTGATGTTACCTATATTGCAAGAAAACGTATACAAAAATTACAAAACAAATGTATTATTATTCAACACTCGCCAATATCAGACAGTGAAAGAAGTCCACACTAAAATATCCAAGGAGAAATAAATTTGCCATAGACTGTCATCTAATGGAGAAAAATAAGTTTTTAAGATTGTGACCCCTGTGACCCTATTTGGGGTCATGGGGTCATGGTCACAAAACCTACAGTTTAGAATCCCAATTGGCCAAGGAGTCTACATGCAGTCTTTCAGCTCAATAGACCTTTAGGAGCTAAAGATGATGATGAAAATAAGTTTGTACGGTTGTGACCCCAGCTAAATGTGACCCTATTTGGGGTCATGGGGTCACAAAATCTACAATTTAGAATCCCCATTGGCCAAGGAGTCTGCACATATAATTTCAGCTCTCTAGACCTTTTGGAACTTGAGAAGAAGATGAAAATAGGTTTTTAAGGTTGTGACCCCTGTGACCCTATTTGGGGTCACAGGGTCAACAAAGTTACAAATTAGAATCCCCATTGTCCAAGGACTCTGCACATATCAATATTTACTCTCTAGACCTTTTGGAACTGAAGAAGAAGATGAGAATTGGTTTTTAAGGTTGTGACCCCTGTGACCCTATTTGGGGTCATGGGGTCACGAAATCTACAATTAAGAATCCCGATTGGCCAAGGAGTCTGCACATATCATTTTCAACTCTATAGTCCTTTTAGTACTGGAGAAGAAGATGAAAATAGGTTTTTAAGGTTGTGACCCCTGTGACCCTATTTGGGGTCACAGATTCACCAAAGTTACAAATTAGAATCCCCATTGTCCAAGGAGTCTTCACATATCACTTTCAACTCTCTAGTCCTTTTAGAACTGGAGAAGAAGATGAAAATAGGTTTTTAAGGTTGTGACCCCTGTGACCCTATTTGGGGTCATGGGGTCACGAAATCTACAAATTAGAATCCCCATTGGCCAAGGAGTCTGCACACATCGTTTTTAACGCTCTAGTCCTTTTAGAACTGGAGAAGAAGATGAAAATAGGTTTTTAAGGTTGTGACCCCTGTGACCCTATTTGGGGTCACAGGGTCACCAAAGTTACAAATTAGAATCTCCATTGTCAAAGGAGTCTGCACATATAACTTTTAACTCTCTACTCCTTTTGGAACTGGAGAAGAAGATAAAAATAGGTATTTAAGGTTGTGACCCCTGTGACCCTATTTGGGGTCACAGGGTCACCAAAGTTACAAATTAGAATCTCCATTGGCCAAGGAGTCTGCACATATCGCTTTTAGCTCTCTAGTCCTTTTAGAACTGGAGAAGAAGATGAAAATAGGTTTTTAAGGTTGTGACCCCTGTGACCCTATTTGGGGTCACAGGGTCACCAAAGTTACAAATTAGAATCTCCATTGTCCAAGGAGTCTGCACATATCATTTTTAACTCTCTAGTCCTTCTGGAATTGGAGAAGAAGATGAAAATAGGTTTTTAAAGTTGTGACCCCTATGACCCTATTTGGGATCACAGGGTCACCAAAGTTACAAATTAGAATCCCCATTGGCCAAGGAGTCTGCACATATCATTTTTAACTCTCTAGTCCTTCTGGAACTGGAGAAGAAGATGAAAATAGGTTTTTAAAGTTGTGACCCCTGTGACCCTATTTGGGGTCACAGGGTCACCAAAGTTACAAATTAGAATCTCCATATGCTAAGGTACTTTTACACAAAATTTCAGCTCTCTAATATGTATGGTTCATGAGGAGAAGTCGAAAGTGTCAAAAGTTTACGGACGGACGACGGACGACGGACGGACGACGGACGACGGACGGACGGACGCCGGACGAGGGGCCATGCCATAAGCCCATCTGGACTTTCAGTCCTGATGAGCTAAAAATCTAATGCACACACAATATTTGAACAAGTTGCACAAAATCTGTTTGGAGGTGTAATCAGACAACTCAATAAATTAGCATGAAAAGCTTTTAATGGATTAAGGTAAACATGGAGGTATTTTGAGGACATAAGCCCTTGCTTTATGAGGATGGGGGCCAAGCACTTAGTCTACTAAGTCTAGTAAGGAGGATTCACACTTTCAGCTTTCTAGGGCTTCTCATTCTAGCAGATAAGATAAAACAAGTTGTAGTTGACCCAACAAGTTCTGAAAAAGTAACAGACTGAAAGAGTGAACAAATGTTTACATGAGAAGACACAATTTAATCTTTCTTGAATTATTGTATCATGATTTATCAATTTTACAGAGAACATTGAGTAAGAGTTGGCATTAGGGTTTCTACGGGTTCAAAAATTCAGACCAGAAGTTTTATCCTTACCCTAGGATTTTTTTTTATGGCTTTCTGGCTAACCTAAAAAAAATTGAATTGTTGTAAGCTTGAATATTATAACATATATTTCAACTTTTTAAGAACAATAATATGTGCATGTGATGCACTGTGATGTCCCCCATAAAAACTTTTAATCAGAAAATGACCCTAACCCCCATATGTACTACCGGTAAGTGCAAATTGATTCCATGAAAACCATCAAAAGGTCAGAAATTCAGAATATCAAAAATAGCAAAAGGCACCACATCAACACTAGATCTAACCTCATTTTGTAAAAAAATATTGAATAGTTTTTGAGTTATGGTCCAGAAACAGATCCTACCCACTAAATTCACTAAACTTCCAAATTGCTTCCATGGAAACCAGAAAAAAAAAATCTAGAATAACAAAAATAGCTAAAGGCACCACACCACCATAAGCTCTAACCAGAAAGCAAGTTTTGTAAACAAATATTGAAAGGTTTTGAAGATATGGCCCGGAAACAGACCCTACCCTCCATAAGCACTAAGTCCAAACTGTATCCTTGGATTGGAAACCAGAAAAATAAATAAATCAGAATAACCAAAATACCAAAAGGCACCACTTCATCATTAGGTCTAACCAGATACCAAGTTTTGTAACAAAATATTGAACAGTTTTTGTGATATGGCCCGGATAGGGACCCTACCCCTATATGCACTAAGTTCAAACTCTTTCCATGAAAACCAGATAAATAAATCAGAATAACCAAAATACCAAAAGGCACCACTTCATCATTAGGTCTAACCAGATACCAAGTTTTGTAACAAAATATTGAACAGTTTTTGTGATATGGCCCGGAAAGGGACCCTACCCCTATATGCACTAAGTTCAAACTCTTTCCATGAAAACCAGAAAAAAATAAAAAATTCAGAATATCCAAAATAGGAAAAGGCACCAGCCCAATACTAGATCTAACCACATATAAGGTTCACATTGTTTTTCTTTTTTTCAAGTGATACACTATATTGTTTGTCAAATTGTTAATTCTTGAATATCTGAAATGTTAACCATATATTTGAAATTAAGTGTGAAATAATCAAGTAAAAATCATATATATTTGTTAATTGGAAAGTCCTCCTGAATTCCATTTCCACAAAATATACCGCGATAGGAGCCTGGACTGTACCTTAATGGTACTACCGGTATACAGAATAAATGTGACATCAATGTCTTGAAATGGTTATGTTGATCACCTGTCTTGAACTACCTTCACACATTTCAGTCAAAAAATCAAGAAAAGTGCCTAGAGTCCAGCTGAACCCGACTCGGGCTCGAGTACTAGTACCCGTGAAAGCCCCATAAAGTTCATGCTTGTCTGAATGGGGAGTTTGTCAAAGAGTTTAATGCAAAAGGACAAAAATATTACCAGATTGTTACCTCCATTCACCAAACGTTGATACTTTTCTCTTTTTTTATCAATGTTTTAGCACTAAAAGATAATACACCTTAGATAAAAAAAACATGTGCAAAATATAGCAAAGATATATGGAAACCCACAAGCAAAATGTTTCATAATATTTTGGAAAGTTAAAACTTTATTATAAGTTAGACACTCAGTTTAATATTTTTTTCAGTTGATATTATTACAAAAGTAAAATGTAGGAAAATTAAAAAGAGAGATATAGATTTTAAATATATATGACCCATCTGAAGCAAACAGTAACACACAACCTGATTGGCTTTTATAACAATTATCTTTCAAACAGTATTTATATTTGAATATTTAGAAATGAAAATAACTTTTTGGATGTTTAATAATTAATAGCTATCTTGAACATTGAGAAGTCATAAATTAGGAAAGGCTTATACAAGTTATACCAACAGGCAAGTTATAACCAAGTGGAATGTTGACTGTCACAGTTGTGTCTGAGCGTTTCTGTGGGGTTGACTGTCAGTGGCTCAATTTCTCGTTGACCGCATATAGTTTTGGGGCGACACCTGAGCTATAAGAAAAGTAAAATAAATGTCAAATGAGTATGTAATTCTTAAATATTATCAACTCTCTGAAAAGGTAACTGCTTTATCTTTTTGGACTCAAGAATTAAAGATGCTATAAATACCAAGTTTATACACAATGTCGAGAGTCTCTACCTGCAACCCCACTGGATAGTATGCGGCTCGATGTGCGAGAATATATACAGGATTCGGCGACAGAAGTTTCGGTCGACTTTTGTCCCTGTGGTCATCGTGTGAAAAGCTTTTCTATGGCCTTAAAATCCACTATTGATAGTCTTATCTTTTAAAAATATAGATGTGTGGCTATTTTATCAATGGATTTAGTGTATTTTAATCCTATTATAAAATTGTGAATTCCTTTTTAAAAAATTCATGTCATGTCACCGAAAAAACGATGCATTTCAAAGGGACGTAACTCTACGTTTTATCGGTAGACAACCGGTAATTGCATACCGCAACAAAATAAAGCCAAGGTCATGACGGCCAGTCACAATGACATCTAGATCTAATATGTCGATTTAAAATTTGGGGAAATGAATAACGCCTATATAATATGAAATCAAAGTCATTTAAAATTTGACTACCATTTCACACCATGTACACTAAGGGAAACACTGTTTTCCGTTCAGGCCCAGTGTTATCTAGAGTCGAATATACAGTAGATCAATGACGACATGTATTCCTCAGTCAAACTAATTCATACCGATTGTGTCCAAATGTAAAATAACTAGATAAATGATTAAAATTGAAGCTATCAAACTTGATTCAAAGGCATATCTACCTGCATGACCTTGAACGTCAATGTGCCAACCCAAGGCCTCGCCTCAACTCGAATTCTGTCTCCCAAATGAAATATCCTGTTATCTTCTTCGCCCAGATCGCACTAAATGTGCGAAGAATAATAGAACTAACGACAAACATTTGACTTTTCGTAAATCTAACTAAAATCCCGCAGATGAAATTAGACGACATCCGGACCCGAAATCCAATCAGTTCTGGAATTTCGTAATCAAATCAAACTCGTACATGAATACAGTAGCGCGTGTAGGCTAGCTACATCTATTGAGAAAAGGGCTTACCACATATCTATCGTGGCAATACTATTATAGTGTGTGTCATTAGTAGTAGTGCATTACTGATGTGCACTTAATATATATAAATAGAGAGAAATTTAATTAATTTGCAATATTATATAATTTGCCTACACTGCAGCGCAAATTCGAATAGACAGAGTAGGGTTTTTCAAAAGGCCGGTTATGCTAAAAGTTTAAGCTTTTCTCATGTAGTAGGCCTATATCTATCACATTCCAAAAAATACCATTACTTGAATACACGTAATAAATAAACAAATTTTAATAATTTAATCATTTTATTCTAACATAAATTCATTCATCGTCAGGGTTCATAAAATTAGTTTGGCTGCCTAACCAATGGAAACCACGGACTTGAATCGCTAACATAATCAAATATTTGTTAAAAAGCAATCGTTTTGCACGTATCATAATGCCTAAACAAATAATCTCTGAGTAGGCATAATAGCTTAATTGTTTTGATTACGAATTCACATTTCAAGTTAATCGGTATTCAAGTAAAATTCAGATTAGTTAAAACGAAAAATAATGTTTGGAAGACTCCGTTAAATACGCTATGTTGCAATATAGGATACTGCGCACTAGTTTTACATTTGTTGCTGTAATGATCCATTATTGGAACCAATTGTATCTTGTGGTTCTTATTATCTTGTTATACATGGTTCAACGATCCAAGTCCACAATAAGTTTCTTTAATAATTTTGAATAACCCGAAAAACTACGTTAAAGTTAACGCCAGTTACGGCCTAAGCAAAACGTAACTTCATATCCTAAGATATGAGATTACAATCTGGTGACGGTTGAAGCGCCTAACTTTAACAGTATTCCAGGCTTCTTGAAGGCTCTAACGCTGAGCGGATGGCCTGGCTGATCAGCAGAGCGGAGGTTTCGTGTGGGCTTGTAGACTGATGTTAAGTTCTGAAGGTATGGCTCAGAAGTTTTATGAACAGATTGGTAGGTCAGAGACAGAATTTCGAACTGGATCCTCTCTTCTACCCGCAGCCAATGAAGGGATTTGAGAAATGGTTGAATGTGATCTCTAAGCTTTGTTTTGCTTACTACCCTTGCTGCGGTGTTTTGTATTCGCTGCAAACGATGGAGTTGATCTTTTGTAATGCCATATAGTAAGCCATTACAATAGTCCAGTCGAGACGAAATGAGAGATCGCATGAGAGTCTATGTGACATCCCTTGATACGAAACGTCTAATAGCACCAATGTTCTTGATGTGGTAGTGGCAGACTTTGGATAGATAGCTGATGTGATCTTCCATGGTCAAAGTAGACTAAGTCAAAATATACACCAAGATCTTTAACACGATGTGAAAAGGGAATGAATTCCTCTCCAAGACGAAAACCCTCCACTGAACACTTCTTGAGTCTCTGAGGGGGGCCAAATACAATGGCCTCTGTCTTTTTAAGTTTTAACTTGTTGTCAGTCATCCATGATTGGACACTGACAACACATGACGACATATCATTGCATGCAGCTTCCTGGTGTTCGCTGTCCACAGCAAAGCGTTTCATCAATTGGGAGTCATCTGCATAAAAGTGGTTTCCAATTTGATGATCAGAAATCAATCTTCCAAGGGGTTTTGTATACATCGTGAAAAGAAGAGGCCCTAAAACAGACCCTTGGGGAACACCACAAGACAATAGTGCCTTCTCAGAAACTGAATGACGAATTTCTACAGCTTGAAATCGATCACATAGGTAAGATTTACACCATTGGAGAACAGTGCCATCAAGACCATATTCAAGTTTGAGACGATCTGTCAAAATGATATGGTCCACCGTATCAAAGGCATCTTCCTACGCAGAGCCTAAAAGGCCAGTTTCCAAACTGTCATTTTATGCCTTGCTGCATAGCCTTGAGTTTTCTGTGCTTGCTCTCTACTCTGTAGGGGCACTATAGCAGCACAGAAAAGTAAAGTCTCTACAGCAAGGCATAAAATAACAGTTTGGAAACTGGCCTTTTAGGCTCTGCCTAGGAAGATGTATCAAAGGCGGCGGACAGATCCAGTAGCACCAGCATAGCAAAGTCACCTTTGTCGACATCACACATGATATTGTTATCACAGATATCAGGGCAGTCTCCGTACTGTGCGCTTGACGATATGCTGATTGATATTCATACATCAAATCAAAGTTTTTCAGATGGGCCACAATTTGACTCTTCACTATTTTCTCAACTACTTTGGACATGAAAGTCAAATTGGATACTGGTCTGTAATTGCACAAACATTCACAGTCTAGTGAAGGTTTTTTCAACAGTGGTTTGACTACAGCTGATTTGAAACATGACGGAACAGACTGGCATTGATGAGTTTGGTCAATACTGGTAGCACGACATCCAGAATCTTCAGGAGAAAAGCAGAAGGTAGTGGATCAAGACTACATGTCGTCACTGTGTGTTGGAAACTTCTACGGACACGAAGCAAAATGTGTTATACGTAACTTATTGCAGTGAGAACTTTGACAATAAATATCCTGATGCTCGTTCTGTCGATGGTGTTCGTGACTGATTCAGACATCACTGAATATCTAGTGTCTTCCTCACAAGTGTCCATTTATATTTACACATGTACGCTAAGAATAATTTGTTTTAATAAAAAATGGGTTGTATGATCCTTAGCAAGTGTTAAAAAGTGTTTGTAGAAAGTAATCAAGTTTGAGACCTTTACATTTTTTTCAAGGTCACAGTGACTATTTGAAATTTCAAGCAATGCAATCTGCATCTAATAATCGTCGACGGGATCACTAAAATTATTTTAAAGTTGCAAAATCAGAGTAAAAGTATTTTAACGCATTCTTTGTATATCTAACAATCATTTCCTACCCCCAAACGAAACATAGAACATTCTTAATGAAGATAAAGACAACAAACCAAAGGACATTCCCATATCTGTTAATTGCAATTTAAATGACTCTTGGAAGTAAACTTATTTAGAATCATGTTATAAGTAACGTCACGAAAAGCTATGAGATGACAAATCTGAGTATGCAATAATCTATATCAAATAGTATATAATATAATTTTTTATTCCATTTCAAATAGTATATAATTGATATCGATATGGGATCAATATTCATTCATATAAACCTATCACTAATTGTATCTTCTCTCTCCCCAGACTGGGTGGAACTGGTGGACTTCTGGGAGTCCTTCAGCTCTATCGATGAAGACGAGAACACGAGCGTCAAGCACAAAGTAAAGGGGGTAAATAAATCGGGCTATGGTGCTATTTTCAAACAGCTGAACAGATCACAGACCGGTGAGTGTGAATGTGAACCCTGCGAGTCGTCACTGGTGATGTCACTACGGCCATCTAGAATCGTCTCGGCGTCTGGCGCAGGAGATGGCGGCACCATCAAAGCACTGGACGAAGTTCCTTCCTCGGATATTGGAGATGATGATGATGATGATGATGATGATGATAGCAGTTGTTCACCTAGTATAACAATTTTGACATCAACTTGCGATGTTGGAGTTTCTTGCTCCTTGTCGTCCGACGGCATACCCAATTGCCCCCCTCCCGCTGTTCCACAACTGGTTCACATCAAGGACCGAAAAACTGTGTCATGTGTTCAAGATATCGACATGAAAACTGCCATAAAGTTAAACCCAGCCATAAAGAAGAGATCCCGAATAATGCGTTTTGTTCATCATGTGTTGCGTCCACGGAAAAAGCACTGAAACTCACCCATACACGGATTGTCATTCCATAGAGCATTTTACGTTTGAATTATATCTCTGCGTTATTTTTTGTGTATTATTAATCACGAACAAATATATGATCCAAAATACAATGGTGGGCTGTACTCTTGAATTGTTGTCGTTGTCAGGAAAATTGTAATAAATGGTTCCAATTGAAATACACTGTATTGAAACTAAATGAAGCAGTATTTAATCAAATAGCAGGGCTAAGGAATATGAAATAGCAGGGCTAAGGAATATGATAATTTTCTAATCATTGGTACTTGTCAAAGTCAATCTCTGTTTACACGCCATCTGTCATCAACTGATCAATTTATTACCTCTGTTCGTATCTACCGAACCATTCTCTAGCCTCACTGCTCAGCCTGTCATGCACTTCCAGGCTTGAAGTTCCATAGACTTGCTCATAGTATATGAAGGTTGGCAATATGGCAGAACCAAAACTTACAGGTCACAGGGAAAAACTGTCCCGAATGTTTGCATACTCATGGAATGCTCCCACATACAGCATGTAGGAAATGTTATACCTATATTACCAGAACAGCATATATCGTAAATGGGTTTCTAGCTTCCTAATAAAATAACAACACAGTTCACGGAACCATTTAAAGGGGAAGCAGCACGTTTTAGGGGAAATATAAGGTGATGTCAAGAAAATTAAAATAAATGGTAAACTTAACTCACAGTTTATTTTGTAAGTTTTCACTAAAAATGCATACTTTGCTGAACTATGATATCTGTATGAAAAGACTAACTGTCCTATTTAACACAGGCTTCTTTTGAAAATTTGATTTTTAAACCTCTTTACTTATGTTTGAAAATGAGCTTTATGTAAGTCTACCTCATACTGCGCTATGAGGCCCGGGAGATGTGAGCCAATCCCAGTTGGGGCCAAAGAGTAGGGGAGAGTCAATGGGTTAGTCTGTCATCCAGACCCTAAAGCAAAAACAAATACCGTATTTCCTCTAATAAGCGCCGGGTCTCCAATAACCGCCGGGCCTCCAATAAGCGCCGGGGGTTATAGCTTGTTGAGAAAATAAGCGCCGGTCCTCTTATAAGCGCCGGGTATCTAATAAGCGCCGGGTCCAAAACATTGAATTAATGTCCCTCAGTAAATATTTTAAAGATATTCAATGTAAAATACTGTCTAACACCAACTTCAATTTTCTATGAAAGAAATAAGCGCCGGGCCTCCAATAAGAGCCGGGGGGTAAAGGGGTGCTGAAAAAATAAGCGCCCGGGCGCTTATTAGAGGAAATACGGTAATTGATGACCAACCCGGTCTAGACATATATAGCAAGTCTAGATCTCTCAGCTTCGCTCTGAAGTTTCTGAAAGTTTCTTCTGGGCTCCATTTTTTATAATACATGAATTGTTTAAAATGTTGTCAATATTGAAAAAAAAACTTCTATGACAAAATGTTAGTCTATGAATGGGTCTCCTTAGTTAGCAGTTAGGGGCTGCTATCAGTTTTTGTGAAGTTTCCACCGCCGCCGTTGTTTTACTAGCTAAAACTTTTTTACTCATACCTCGGGGGAACGACTTTGACACGTTCACTTTCAAGGTCAAAGGTCAAGGTCACGAGCTATGTAATCACTCTAAGAATTACTTGTACACGCGATAACTTGAAAAGTTTTTGAGCTTTGAAACTCTAACTTGGTATATATCATCCTTGGAAAAGTAAAAAAAAAAGAAAAGGTTTTGGCTACAATCCGTCAAAGGTCAAGGTCACAGTAAGGTCATGACTTTAGCATGGTTTAGCGAAAATGCTTTATATTAACTATGAACACTTTTAGTCAATACATATAATACAATAAAAAGTGTTCATTGATTGTGTGACCTTGAAGGTCAAAGGTCAAGGTCATGATATATGAGTTATTGCAATGTGCACCTAATTTGGGTAAAACTTAAATTTATCCCATTTAGCTTTTCAGAACTCATGAACATGTCTAAATGTTGACACTTCAAGGGAATCATTATGACATGTTCACTTTAAATGTCAAAGGTCAAGGTCACGAGTTATATAATAACTACAAAGTTCCTTGTAAACACGATAACTTGAAAAGTTTTTGTGCTATGAAGCTCTAACATGGTATATATCATCCTTGGGAAAGTAAACAATTTTGCAAAGGTTTCGGCTAAAATCCGTCAAAGGTCAAGGTCACAGTAAGGTCATGACTTTAGCATGGTTTAACGAAAATGCTTTATTTTAACTATGAACACTTTTAATCAATACATGATTGTTATACTAAATAAAAAGTGTTCATTGATTGTGACCTTGGAGGTCAAAGGTCAAGGTCATGATATATGAGTTATTACAATGAGCCCCTAATTTGGATATAACTTTTTCCCATTTAGATTTTCAGTACTCGTGAACATGTTTTGGGTACGAACTGTCGAAGGTCAAGGTCATAGCAAGGTCAACATATATTGATTATTTATATGGATTATTTTATCTTTTAACACTTTTATTCATTACATTAATGTTATATTCAATGAAATGTGTTCATTGATTGTGGGACCTTGAGTGTCAAAGGTCACGAGAAAATGCCCAATTTTGTGAGGCCTGTAAAAGGCGGAACAGGGTAAGGCGAAACTCTCCTCTGCTTTTGCTGTGTCCCGCAAACGCTAATCTAGTTTTATTACAGTGTTTCTTCAATGTCAAAACTTTTGTCTCCATCACTTCTATAGTTCAAGAAACATATCTTCTATCTTCAAGTTCCTAAAGACTATTGTCTCAATCTTTCCTTTGGCTTAAAATTCACAATCTGTATATTCAAACTCACTGAGAAAAAAGTCTTAAAGTTCACATAACCCCAAACATATTTCACTATATTCTTTGGCATATTGAAAGTCTGATTACAATATTGTATAGTGCGTTAAATGTCGCTACTCAAATATGTTTAGTTCGGTAATGCAAGCAGTTTTTGAAAGCCACTTTTGATGGGCCGCTTAGACCTATCTGACAACAAACAAGTGAATGCATGACCCCATGGTCACGCCCCCATTTGGTGACGTCATAAACAGAATCAGTCTCGTTATCTATACATCTATCGTACAATAACACAGGGGAGAAAAACAAATAATTAACGATTTTCAGGAAATGTTTTCCACTCAGTAAGTTAGATAAATCATTTGACGACGTAACACTACTAAGCATTGAGTGTAAGAAAGATATCCACATCAATGGTAATTAAACAATTATTCAGGCGGTATTTCAGTTGAAATAATGATGCGTTACTCTGTATAGTCTGCTTATTACGTCACACCCGCGCGAGTTTTATGGCCCCTAACCCAGGTGGGTTTTTCACAGCCGATAATTACGCTGTCTAAATGAAAGGCTAATAAAAGGTGTTTATTGGACAAATTAACAAAAATTAAGTCTAGCTTTAATTTTTTTGAAAAATCTTTGAACGAAAATCGAGAAGTGCTAAGGTCGAGGTTAGTTGATGTTTAATCTTTCCTGTTGCTTAAGATTCACAATCTTTATATTCAAATTCCTTGACTAATGTCTTAGTCTCCCCCAATTGTTATTATTCAATTCTTTGGTCTTCTCTTTACATATGATTCTTAACTTCAATTACAGGACCTTTTCCAACTTCTTGAGACGAATGTTTCTATCCGATGTCGCGAAGTAGATGCTGTTATTGTCAGGGTATGCATCCGTATTATCTTGAATCTTTGAACATTGTGGGGCGGTCAGAGATAAAAACAACCAAGAATCCTGTTGACAGGGCTGCAAACTAGAACAGACCCTAAAGCTGAGGCATCTAGACTTGCCAAACTTTTCTAGACTTAAGGAGGCTCCTTTAATTTGTTCATTAGGGTCTTGATAACAGACTCAAGAGAACAGGCATTTCCATGCATCGGCATTAAATTTTTTTGATGAAAGCCTGCCCCTAATTCTTCTGAGGTATGGTCGATCTACCTTTATTCATCGGCCGATTTGGTCCACTCCCTCGATGGTTATCAGAGATATTCACTCAGTCAGTGCATTATTTAATGACCTCTGACGTAGTAAATATATTTGATAACAATCGAGATTGTTATCACAGAAATTCACGTAATTACGAGTTTTGTAAGACTACATTTGTAACTTGTATTCTATCTTATATAAACTCGTAATTACGAGTTTTAAAAGACAAAATACAAGTTTCAAATGATGTCTAATAATCTCGTAATTACGAGTTTATATAAGATAGAATACAAGTTACAAATGTAGTCTTACAAAACTCGTAATAACGATTTTTTTTCTCGTAATTACGAGAATATTCTCGTAATTACTAGTTTATTCTCGTAATTAGAAGTTTTTAAATACAATATACAAATTATACAGATATATGGTCTTATTATCTCGTAATTACGAGTTAATTTCTCGTAATTACGAGATTTTTCTCGTAATAACGAGTTTTAAAAGACAAAAAAACAAATTTCAAATGTGGTACCAATGGTCTTTCGTAAGCCAATGACTGTTTTTAAACAATAAAATAACTTCTTAAAAAAAATCCTATGAAGATCCACAAAATCTATACAAAGACTCGAACTCACAACTGCTCCAACGTTACATACGTCCAAACTCTCGCCGCTGCGAGATCCGAACAGGAGCTCTTGACAGCAACCCTGTTAGGAGTTTCTATTAACTGGCACAAAGCAGTAGCGAAATGAAAACAATGTTGTGAACAACTCGTAGGTATTTCTGACATTGTTGCTTTTTCTGGATAGCTATTAATGTTAGCAACTACTTAGACAATTTGACACATACAATATAACTTTATGTGCCGTATCCTGTCCGATGAAAAACCGTTTAGATGTGAACGCCTCATCGACCTCATATCAATTATAAATATCGGTTCATTGATCTATGATCGATTGTTGCATAAAAAGAAATTTGATAACTAAAGAATCCACGATTTTTAGAAATATCACTTTGGCGATTCTATTTTGAGAACATTTAAAGAATCCCAGAGATGTTTGAAAAATACATACACTTCATTTTCACACAAAAGCTAATTGTGAATTCGACTTCAAACATAAAACATAATGATTTGTATTACTTTGATGCCCATACCACAAGCACTAAGACTTGGGGCATGGGTATTGCCTATACAAGGCTTTCAAGCCGGCATGCTGATCCCGAAAAAATATATTATTACAACATTATTCTTTTGGTGACAACGGATACATATTGCCTGTAACGTGATCTCCAATGCCTTATCTTTCTCTTGACATTGATCTTACATATGTCGACCTCATAATTAGAACTAATTACCGTTTGATTATATGATGTGAGTTATTGGAATAGCTATTGGAAGAAATGGAGGTCCTTTGTGAATGACTACACCGATAATTTGAGGCCGCAAAATTAAACAAAAAAGTCAACATGTAGTGTGATGCCAATGAACACTAATGGTTTTTGGAAAATTAGAGGAGCACCAAGCAGTTGGGGCATTTATCTATCGATGCATAGCAATAGTCTGTGTTGTATATTGTGAAGGGATAAGCCCCGGTACTGTAACCTTCACTTTATGAAGAAACACATCAGTGAGAAAGCAGACAAGCTTCTTTATTGCTAATGGCCGACTCCAACAACATCCGTTACGTAGTGCCCTGGTTTGGTCAAAGGGACATAACTCCCACATAATAACATCAGGTTTAGACCACGTGACATCGTCAGCTCGGTGTCAATGCACTTTCAATAAGGAAGATGAAAACACTATCAGTGCATCAAAGGTCACTATCGATAGTTTTGATAATCATCATTTCCTGGATTTATGATTTGCACATGTATTTCATGCAACCTCATCTGAATTAATTTCATTCAAAGTGGTTTTAGAAAAGGAGAGTGTTTAGAGTGATGCACTATTGTTAATACTGTGCTAAATGGCCAAACAGATTTATAAATAAGATAATTCTAATAAAACCTATAGGAATCACAAATGATACATGTTCTTGCTTGAATTCAAAGTAGTTGTAAAAGCTGATCACAAAAGGCAATAGTCCAATCAGGGTTAATATAGTCACACCTTATATGACTTTGTGCTCTATTTTCCAGGAAGTAAACATTGGCACCCTCTACTACACGTTGGTGTACTGTACAGCATGATTGGTTGAACAAACAGACTACAGTTGACGCTATCAATCGTTATGTCGTCAAAGACAGAAGATCACAGTGGTGCTGACGAGGCGCTGCTTCAGAAGCAGCCGGCCATGACCTTCAAGTTTGCGCCTACCAAACTGTCCAGGCCCAATTTCCTCCCTCCCATCATGTGCTCACGCAGACTCTACGTGCAGCTCACTCTCGTGCTTGCGCTGGTTGCCATAGTGATGATAGTGCGAGCGCTATCCAACATGCGCGTGGTGTTTGTGCAGTTCCACAATGAGAGTGACACAGACGGAGAGCTGATCATCCTGCCTGAAGAGTTCTCGGAGCCGCGCCAGGCTTTCTGTCTGGACGGCTCACCCCCTGCCTTCTACCTCAGACACGGTCAGTATCATCTTAGATCTGCAGAGGCTCTCAAACATTACAGTAGTTTATGAAAACATCTAAATGTTTTAAACTGATGAAGAATGCATGTCAATAGTGAATTTTTAGCTCATCTGGCCTGTAAGGACCGATGGGCTTATGGCATGGCATGATGTCCGCCGTCCATCCGTCCGTAAACTTTGTGGAATTTCGACTTCTTCTCCAGAACCATAAGGCCTAGAAAGCTGAAACTTTGTGTACAGACTCCTTGACTAGTGAAGATGAAAAGAATAATCAATGAGTTGCGCATCTTCACAACATCAAGGGCGAAACGAAAAAGTTTCTAAGCCTTTCCCGTTCCTCCCTTGACATCATTGGCCGTAATTTCTGTGCTAGCATTTCAACCCACTGCACGGAAGTAGCATAGTCCAATCAGAAGACAGCTTGTTAAATGAACTTCAGCTGTCGGTTAATATTGCAGCGATACATTCCCAATGACTAAACGAGGACATGTTTTTTTTAAATACATGGTTTCAAGTATTTGATAAGTGTATTAAATCACAATACACATCAAAATGACAGCCTATCTTTTTCTTAAAATTTCATGCAGGAACGTATTTCAAATAAAGCTTATAATGCAATGTGTGATCAATCGATTTTTCAGCGTAAATAAATATACACCGACCTTACGTTTCAACTTTCTTGCATTGAAAGTATTTAAACTTTAGTGTTTATTTGATAAGGATTGTAACATGTTTTAAAAAATATCGTAAACAAGGAATAAAATGCGTATATAGTAAAAACATTGATTGCTATGAATAATTAACCTGATTTTTTTGTTATCTTTGAAATGAATATGTTATATACATTTTCAGCTCATCTGGCCTGTAATAAGGGCCACAGGGGCCACGCCCTAAAAACCTATTTTCATCTTCTTCCCCAGAACCATAAGGCCTAGAAAGCTGAATCTTTTTGTACAGACTCCTTGACTAGTGAGGATTATAAATTGTAGCTTTGGTGGCCCTGTGACCCCTAATAAGGGCCACAGGGGCCACGCCCTAAAAACCTATTTTCATCTTCTTCTCCAGAACCATAAGGCCTAGAAAGTTGAAACTTTGTGTACAGACTCCTTGGCTAGTGAGGATTATAAATTGTAGCTTTGGTGGCCCTGTGACCCCTAATAAGGGCCACAGGGGCCACGCCCTAAAAACCTATTTTCATCTTCTTCTCCAGAACCATAAGGCCTAGAAAGTTGAAACTTTGTGTACAGACTCCTTGGCTAGTGAGGATTATTAATTGTAGCTTTGGTGGCCCTGTGACCCCTAATAAGGGCCACAGGGGCCACACCCTAAAAACCTGTTTTCATCTTCTTCTCCAGAACCATAAGGCGTAGAAAGTTGAAACTTTGTGTACAGACTCCTTGGCTAGTGAGGATTATAAATTGTAGCTTTGGTGGCCCTGTGACCCCTAATAGGGGCCACAGGGGCCACGCCCTAAAAACCTATTTTCATCTTCTTCTCCAGAACCATTAGGCCTAGAAAGCTAGAACTTTGTGTACAGACTCCTTGACTAGTGAGGATTATAAATTGTAGCTTTGGTGGCCCTGTGACCCCTAATAAGGGCCACAGGGGCCACACCCTAAAAACCTATTTTCATCTTCTTCTCCAGAACCATGAGGCCTAGAAAGCTGGAACTTTGTGTACAGACTCCTTGACTAGTGAGGATTATAAATTGTAGCTTTGGTGGCCCTGTGACCCCTAATAAGGGCCACAGGGGCCACGCCCTAAAATGTCGCCTATTATACTTAATTTTATGATTGGTGACCCTTTGGCCTCTACAAAGGGGGAATCACATTTGCCACACTCAACAGCATATATTGTAATTGACGATGAAGCCTGATGAGCTACAGAGCTAATGACTCTATTTTTAGCTCATCAGGTCTGAAAGACCCGATGGGCTTATGGCATGGCCTGGCGTCCGGCGTCTGTCCATCCGTCCGTCCATCCGTCCATCCGTAAACTTTTCACATTTTCGACTTCTTCTCCAGAACCAATGACTCTAGAGAGCTCAAATTTGATGTGCAGACTCCTTGGCAATTGGGGATTCTAAATTGTAGATTTCATGACCTCATGACCCCAAATGGGGTCACAGGGGTCAAAACCTTAAAAACCTATTTTCATCTTCTTCTCCAGTTCCAAAAGGTCCAGAGAGCTGAAAAGTTGTGTGTAGACTCCTTGGCCAATGAGGATTCTAAATTGTAGATTTCATGACCTCATGACCCCAATTGGGGTCACAGGGGTCAAAACCTTAAAAACATATTTTCATCTTCTTCTCCAGTTTCAAAAGGTCTAGAGAGCTAAAAAGTTGTGTGTAGACTCCTTGGCCAATGGGGATTCCAAATTGTAGATTTCATGACCTCATGACCCCAATTGGGGTCACAGGGGTCAAAACCTTAAAAACCTATTTTCATCTTCTTCTCCAGATCCAAAAGGTCGAGAGAGCTCAAAAGTTGTGTGTAGACTCCTTGGCCAATGCGGATTCTAAATTGTAGATTTCATGACCTCGTGACCCCAATTGGGGTCACATGGGTCAAAACCTTAAAAACCTATTTTCATCTTCTTCTCCAGAACCATTAGGCCTAGAAAGCTGGAACTTTGTGTACAGACTCCTTGACTAGTGAGGATTATAAATTGTAGCTTTGGTGGCCCTGTGACCCCTAATAAGGGCCACAGGGGCCACACCCTAAAAACCTATTTTCATCTTCTCCAGAACCATGAGGCCTAGAAAGCTGGAACTTTGTGTACAGACTCCTTGACTAGTGAGGATTATAAATTGTAGCTTTGGTGGCCCTGTGACCCCTAATAAGGGCCACAGGGGCCACGCCCTAAAATGTCGCCTATTATACTTAATTTTATGATTGGTGACCCTTTGGCCTCTACAAAGGGGGAATCACATTTGCCACACTCAACAGCATATATTGTAATTGACGATGAAGCCTGATGAGCTACAGAGCTAATGACTCTATTTTTAGCTCATCAGGTCTGAAAGACCCGATGGGCTTATGGCATGGCATGGCGTCCGGCGTCTGTCCATCCGTCCGTCCATCCGTCCATCCGTAAACTTTTCACATTTTCGACTTCTTCTCCAGAACCAATGACTCTAGAGAGCTCAAATTTGATGTGCAAACTCCTTGGCAATTGGGGATTCTAAATTGAGGATTTCATGACCTCATGACCCCAAATGGGGTCACAGGGGTCAAAACCTTAAAAACCTATTTTCATCTTCTTCTCCAGTTCCAAAAGGTCGAGAGAGCTGAAAAGTTGTGTGTAGACTCCTTGGCCAATGGGGATTCTAAATTGTAGATTTCATGACCTCATGACCCCAATTGGGGTCACATGGGTCAAAACCTTAAAAACCTATTTTCATCTTCTTCTCCAGTTCCAAAAGGTCCAGAGAGCTGAAAAGTTGTGTGTAGACTCCTTGGCCAATGAGGATTCTAAATTGTAGATTTCATGACCTCATGACCCCAATTGGGGTCACAGGGGTCAAAACCTTAAAAACATATTTTCATCTTCTTCTCCAGTTTCAAAAGGTCTAGAGAGCTAAAAAGTTGTGTGTAGACTCCTTGGCCAATGGGGATTCCAAATTGTAGATTTCATGACCTCATGACCCCAATTGGGGTCACAGGGGTCAAAACCTTAAAAACCTATTTTCATCTTCTTCTCCAGATCCAAAAGGTCGAGAGAGCTCAAAAGTTGTGTGTAGACTCCTTGGCCAATGCGGATTCTAAATTGTAGATTTCATGACCTCGTGACCCCAATTGGGGTCACATGGGTCAAAACCTTAAAAACCTATTTTCATCTTCTTCTCCAGTTCCAAAAGGTCCAGAGAGCTGAAAAGTTGTGTGTAGACTCCTTGGCCAATGAGGATTCTAAATTGTAGATTTCATGACCTCATGACCCCAAACCGGGTCACAGGGGTCAAAACCTTAAAAACCTATTTTCATCTTCTTCTCCAGTTCCAAAAGGTCTAGAGAGCTAAAAAGTTGTGTGTAGACTCCTTGGCCAATGGGGATTCTAAATTGTAGATTTCATGACCTCATGACCCCAATTGGGGTCACAGGGGTCACAACCTTCAAAACCTATTTTCATCTTCTCCTCCAGTTCCAAATGGTCTAGAGAGCTAAAAAGTTGTGTGTAGACTCCTTGGCCAATGGGGATTCAAACTTGTAGATTTTGTGACCCAATGACCCTAAATGGGGTCACAGGGGTCAAAACCTTTTTCCATCAAAAATCTGATGAGCTACAGAGCCCATGGCTCTATTTTTAGCTCATCAGGACTGAAAGTCCAGATGGGCTTATGGCATGGCCCGTCGTCCGTCGTCCGTCCGTCGTCCGTCCGTCGTCCGTCCGTCCGTAAACTTTTGACACTTTCGACTTCTCCTCATGAACCATACACATTAGAGAGCTGAAATTTTGTGTACAAGTACCTAAGCATATGGAGATTCTAATTTGTAACTTTGGTGACCCTGTGACCCCAAATAGGGTCACAGGGGTCACAACTTTAAAAACCTATTTTCATCTTCTTCTCCAGTTCCAGAAGGACTAGAGAGTTTAAAATGATATGTGCAGACTCCTTGGCCAATGGGGATTCTAATTTGTAACTTTGGTGACCCTGTGATCCCAAATAGGGTGACAGGGGTCACAACCTTAAAAACCTATTTTCATCTTCTTCTCCAGTTCGAAAAGGACTAGAGAGTTGAAAGTGATATGTGCAGACTCCTTGGACAATGGGGATTCTAATTTGTAACTTTGGTGAACCTGTGACCCCAAATAGGGTCACAGGGGTCACAACCTTAAAAACCTATTTTCATCTTCTTCTCCAGTACTAAAAGGACTATAGAGTTGAAAATGATATGTGCAGACTCCTTGGCCAATCGGGATTCTTAATTGTAGATTTCGTGACCCCATGACCCCAAATAGGGTCACCAGGGTCACAACCTTAAAAACCTATTTTCATCTTCTTCTCCAGTTCTAAAAGGGCTAGAGAGTTGAAAGTGATATGTGCAGACTCCTTGGACAATGGGGATTCTAATTTGTAATTTTGGTGAACCTGTGACCCCAAATAGGGTCACAGGGGTCACAACCTTAAAAACCTATTTTCATCTTCTTCTCAAGTTCCAAAAGGACTATAGAGTTGAAAATGATATGTGCAGACTCCTTGGCCAATCGGGGGATTCTTAATTGTAGATTTCGTGACCCCATGACCCCAAATAGGGTCACAGGGGTCACAACCTTAAAAACCAATTCTCATCTTCTTCTCCAGTTCCAAAAGGTCTAGAGAGTTAATATTGATATGTGCAGACTCCTTGGACAATGGGGATTCTAATTTGTAACTTTGTTAACCCTGTGACCCCAAATAGGGTCACAGGGGTCACAACCTTAAAAAACTATTTTCATCTTCTTCTCCAGTTCCAAAAGGTCTAGAGAGTTAATATTGATATGTGCAGACTCCTTGGACAATGGGGATTCTAATTTGTAACTTTGTTAATCATGTGACCCCAAATAGGGTCACAGGGGTCACAACCTTTAAAACCTATTTTCATCTTCTTCTCCAGTTTTAAAAGGACTAGAGAGCTGAAAGTGATATGTGCAGACTCCTTGGACAATGGGGATTCTAATTTGTAACTTTGGTGAACCTGTGACCCCAAATAGGGTCACTGGGGTCACAACCTTAAAAACCTATTTTCATCTTCTTCTCAAGTTCCAAAAGGACTATAGAGTTGAAAATGATATGTGCAGACTCCTTGGCCAAATGGGGGATTCTTAATTGTAGATTTCGTGACCCAATGACCCCAAATAGGGCAACAGGGGTCACAACCTTAAAAACCAATTCTCATCTTCTTCTCCAGTTCCAAAAGGTCTAGAGAGTTAATATTGATATGTGCAGACTCCTTGGACAATGGGGATTCTAAATTGTAGATTTCGTGACCCCATGACCCCAAGACCCCAAATAGGGTCACAGGGGTCACAACCTTAAAAACTTATTTTCATCATCATCTTTAGCTCCTAAAGGTCTATTGAGCTGAAAGACTGCATGTAGACTCCTTGGCCAATACGGATTCTAAACTGTAGGTTTTGTGACCCCATGACCCCAAATAGGGTCACAGGGGTCACAATCTTAAAAACCTATTTTTCTCCATTAGATGACAGTCTATGGCAAATTTATTTCTCCTTGGAAATTTTAGTGTGGACTTCTTTCACTGTCTGATATTGGCGATCTAGAAAGTGTTGAATAATAATACATTTGTTTTGTAATTTTTTTTATAGGTTTTCTTGCAATAGGTAACATCAGTTTCGTTTTAGCTCATCTTGCCTGTATAAAGCAAACTTGATATGATGCCTGATGAGCTACAGAGCCAATGGCTCTATTTTTATATCGTGTTGTAAGGAATTCTAATTCGTACACATCAAGTACAAGTTCTTTCTTGTACATAAATCAATTTTGGATTTTATGTGAAAAACAAATGGTTTAGACGTGATTATTTATCAAATAATCCGATTAATAGGCAAATATGTTTTCCATTCAATTCAAATTGAAATAACTGAAAATTTGACAAATTTAAGAATTACTTACAGCAAATTAGTAGAGTAAAAATAAGCTATTCTTAAAACAAGCCGTTTTTATGCCCCCGAATCGGAGATTCCGGGGGTATATTGTTTTTCACCTGTCCGTCTGTCCGTCCGTCTGTCCGTCTGTCTGTCCGTTTGTCCACAAAAACTTTAACCTTGGTCATAACTTTTGATTGGTCAGAGCTAGGTCTTTGATACTTGACATATGGATCCCTTGTGATGAGACCTTTCAGATGACACCATGACATTTGACCTTGTGACCTTGACCTTGACACAGCGAGCCTTTTCCGAAAACTTTAACCTTGGCTATAGTTTCTATACTGTCAGTGCTAGGTCTTTGATACTTGACATGTGTATCCCTTGTGATGAGACCTTTCAGATGACACCATGATATTTGACCTTTTCCGTCCGTCCGTCCGTCTGTCCGTTTGTCCACAAAAACTTTAACCTTGGTCATAACTTTTGATTGGTCAGAGCTAGCTCTTTGATACTTGACATATGGATCCCTTGTGATGAGACCTTTCAGATGACACCATGACATTTGACCTTGTGACCTTGACCTTGACACAGCGAGCATTTTAAACTTTAACCTTGGTCATAACTTTTGATTGGTCAGAGCTAGCTCTTTGATACTTGACATATGGATCCCTTGTGATGAGACCTTTCAGATGACACCATGACATTTGACCTTATGACCTTGACCTTGACACAGCGAGCCTTTTCTGAAAACTTTAACCTTGGCTATAGTTTCTATACTGTCAGTGCTAGGTCTTTGATACTTGACATGTGTATCCCTTGTGATGAGACCTTTCAGATGACACCATGATATTTGACCTTTTCCTTCCGTCCGTCCGTCTGTCCGTTTGTCCACAAAAACTTTAACCTTGGTCATAACTTTTGATTGGTCAGAGCTAGCTCTTTGATACTTGACATATGGATCCCTTGTGATGAGACCTTTCAGATGACACCATGACATTTGACCTTGTGACCTTGACCTTGACACAGAGAGCAGGATGCATCCGGGGGCATTCGTGTTTCACAAACACATCTTGTTAAAAAGTACTTTTGTATGGATTTTACAAGGGAGAGAAACACTTTTTGAGTGATACATTAATGTTTATTTTCTCTGCATTCTCGATGCTCATAGAAAACATGAAAAAAACATAGGGACTGAAGTTTGATATCAAATTTCACTCGGATAGTTTTCAAAAAGATCGTCTGTTAGTATTTTGAATTTTTTCCGGATGTAAACGGCGATTTCATTGGCTATTGTTGAAAGAGCTGGTAAGGGGCGTTACTCGTAATCACGTTAGGTGTCGCTGCTCTGGATCACCGGTTTTCTATCTCGTGAAGGCAAGGTCTAAAGCGAGGAGAGTTGCTCGATACGTTTTCACCTTGCCGTGGGAAGATGTGAGTTGCGAAGAATTACGGATTATCTGTCTTGAGTTAATTATTGTGATAAACTCCGAGCTTCAGCGACACAATAAGTCACGAGGGACAGATAATCCGTAATTCCTTGCATTGAGTTTATTATTTTTCTTACCTGAGATCATTTTGATGTGTAAAAACAGGAAAGAAAGAGTATAATTAATAAACACTCTCAGCCAGTAAAGTACAAATTGTAATGATACGCCATTCATGATTTATCTCTCTTCTTCTTAATGGAACCTTAAGTACCGTATGAGATACTAGGTTTTTACTGAAATTTGGATGGTTGAGAAACAGGTTTCACTTATATGTTGGGTCGGCTTATACCCGGTCATATATGGTATTTTTCAGCTCATGCTCTATTTAAAATAGTATATTGTTTAATTATCGCATTTCATTGCCAAACTTTTTTTTTATATTATAAAAAAACTTTATCATTAAATGCACTATCGCAAAATCAGAAAGAAAAAGTAAGCTTTGTGTATGCAATCTTCTTGTGTTGCAGGTGAGGTGAGCGCCGACAACAACTGGCTGCTGCACCTCCAGCCTGGGGGATGGTGCACCTCGCAGGATGACTGCTACCACAGGTCTCTCTCACAGCTTAATGTCTTCACTAACATCAGTTTAAATACACTGTGAAATCATAATTTTGTTCTCTTGCTCCATTAGTTTTTGCATTTGACATTAAGCTTTTCATCTGAAATTTGAAAATAAAGCAATTTATTTGAAAAAGCAGTTACCAGTAGTTGATTTATGTAGGGTACATTCTCATAAAGGGTGTTTTCTGCAGGAGTTTCACTGGGCTTGGTTCGAGTCAAGTTGCTCCTACGTCGGCGCAGTTTGAGGGCATTCTGTCGAGTGAGGAGAAAGTGAACCCTGACTTCTACACGTGGAACATGGCTCAGTTCCTCTACTGTGACGGCAGCTCCTTCACCGGTGAGCTCTTACACCACGTCTAGAGATGGACAGTGTATTTCATTAAGGAACTGAGTGATCTTAATTGAGTCTTACTGGACACGCTTACCAATAATAACACATAACATATCCAATCAAGGATCTATTGAATTTGAACATTGTAATGTCCTATCTAAGGCTGCCAACTGTTGATATGTGTCACAAGCTATTCAATATCAAGTTTTATCCTGCCCACATATCCAGCTTGTTGTCTCCATTATACAGGCAACAGATCGGGAGAGTTGACAGTGCAGGGGCGCAAGCTGCACCTGCGGGGCGGGGCGGTGTTCGAGGCTCTGGTTGACTACATGCTGTCTCACACCAGTCTGGCTCGCGCTCACCAGGTCATCCTGGCCGGCTCCTCGGGTAAGTAGCACTGCAGTCACTTGGTGTATAGGAGGAGTTGTGGACTTGTTGTTGATTCCAGCTGCTCTAGTATATATATATGACTTCAAGTATTGTGGCTATGTTACAGCCGGGGGTCTAGCAGCACTGATCCAGGCAGACAGACTGCGTGAGAAGCTCTCCTCCTCGGTAAAGACGTTGCACGTGCTGATGGATGGGTCACTCTTCATTGACCAGCCGGACGCACATGGTCACCATGTGATGGCCAGTATGCTCCACAACACTTATGACCTGCACAGCATTAAAGGTATCAGGTTTTAGATATCCATAGATAAAGTCAAATTTGAATTACAGCCTACTGCAAAATATAATGTTGCAAAATGATCAATAATTAGCAATCATGATAAGTTATTGGACTGCCAATAATGAACACTTGGCACATGGTTGAAATGTTAGGGAGGATTTGAGTTAATAACATCACAATTTTTTGTGTGCATTTTTAGGGACATCAAATAAATAGATTTATTATATGATCAGAGATGAAATACTGGGTTTTATCAGTGAAATAAACTGTCTATCAGGCAACAGTGACGATATATTATATTTTCACTGTGACCAGTGACGATATATTATATCGTCACTGGTCAGGTGCCGGAACTACTTTCAGCCATGTGAACAAAAGGGATTAACTTTCTAGTTTTAAAGTCATTTTAATTACACCATTCATTAAAAAATCATATAATAAATAGAATACTTAAAGCTAAAGATTACGTAACCTTGTGTCAATGAGATTCCGAAAACTTTACGTAGTATAAGAAATTCAATAGACGGTTTCTGCTTTTCTCCCCTTCTAGACTCGCATGTGTTGAAGGAGTGCACGCAGGTAGTGCGGGAGGTGAAGGACAGGTGGCGCTGCTTCTTGCCGGAGGTGTTCCACCACCACGTGTTCACTCCAGTGTTCCTGGCAAGCTCCCTGTACGACACGTGGTACTCAAGGTACACCCTTGGCATCACATGCACCGGCTCCTATGTGTGTCCAGTTCATCACGTCGCCGTCCTCAACCGTGTTCGGTACGCCCTCATCGCCAGTGCCAAGCACTTCCTCGCGTCAGGGAAGAACGGGGTGTTCCTGACCTCTTGCCCCGCCCACTCCACGCTGATCAACCATCGCTTCAGCCAGATGCGCACCAGCCGTCTCACTGCCCAGCAGGCCATCTCCATGTGGCTCAAACACAAGCCACAGGGCTACAACGTCTCGCAGAGCATAGAGCTCAAGGACTCCTCTCATTACTGCAAGATGTTCTACTGATTGTTAGTGCTTTGTACTCTTGTCAATAATTGAGTAAGGCTTCTTCTGTTCCTTCCTTCACACTTTCCTAAAACATCGACCAACTCTTTTCATTAGGTACACATCAAGCTTTTATGAGTGTAATGTTTACAGCTGAACTTGACTTTGATTTTAAGGGTCCTTTCTTTTTGCATTTTTTCGCAGTCTCTACTTTTTACAAATAATTTGACCCGAACTTAACTGGTATGGTAACTTTATGTACAGACCCTGTGCCTCTGTATCCATCTGTAAATATCTAGGGTTTGCAACAATATTACTTTAATTGATGCTGAGCTGACAAAGGCCAACACATTCCAGTCCCCCTCTCAAATCTTGTTCAAATCAAGCTATCCAAAGCTCATTAAGACCCTGTTTCATTCACACATCATACGAGTCAAGTGTCCAGTACATGCTTCAGATTGACAATCTGAATTAAATATTTAAGCACTTGTCATAAATTGTAAATATTCATTTGAGCGTTGAAATATTCATTCATTTGTTTGTTGTGTGTAATGTGTAGTTCTGAAGATGTGTTCACAAAAGTTGAGTGTACTTGGATCGTAATATTTTTTAAATTTTATTCTTGATATGGTAAAATGAGTGAATGTCTTATGAAGGTTTTAGAGTGGTTTTCCAAGTTTACTATAGAAGCTGATTGTATGTAACAGACAGCATGGCGATTGTTAGTTCAGTTAATCTAAACTTTGCTTTATATGCGACGACTACTACGGAGGATGTATAGCATGCTGGACTGGTTGTCAGTATTATATTGTTGCTTGCTGGACGGGTAAACTGCAGGTGAGGAGGTGGGCTGTGCTGTAGCGTTGAGGGTACTTTATGGCAGTACAATATTGTATCAGTATGCATGGTCAACAATATATTTTGTGGATTTGAAGGATGGGTTTTATTAATCAAAAGATTTATTATTCATTTAATAAATTGCAGTTGCTTATATTTTTTAGATGAATTTATATGTATATACAGATTCAAGAAGTACCTCTACCAAAAGTTTGATTAAATGGCAAATACATCAACCCAAGGTGAATGTGTAAGCGTAGCGTATTCATATTGTATCATGACAATGGGATATGAAGCTCCGGGTATTGTTACACCTCTGGTAGATTTAGGGTTAGTAATCAGACCCTGGCTTATAGATCTCGTGAACAGTCAACAACCTCTAACATGTGCCAAAATAACCAAAAGTATCAGTGTATTTTTGTTTCTCCATGACAAGTTATTTTTATTTTTCATTGTGTCACAAGAAAATCCCTTTTAAGAGTTGGGTAAATTGAGCGACAATATTTTTGTAAAAATTCACTGTATTTGCAATTAATAAATTTTCATGTTACATGGTTCTTTTTCTTCATTTCTTTTCATTTTAAAGAAAGGTTGTAAAATGATTCACTCTTCTTTGGAGCAACTTGGAGAAAATGACCTACAATGGTGTTGTAAAATCAGCAAACTGCTGTTACAGAAAGTATTTCAAAGGTGTTTGATGTTGCTTTCAAGAATATTGGGTGTGTGAGTCACAATGGGGAGTAATGTATTGTAGTGAATCTTGCAATCATAGTCAAAAGGAAACCACCACAAGTTGTTTTGTAGACATTTATTCACAATTAAAGTATACATCACCAATGTTGTACAAAAGTAACAAAACAGCTGCTACACACAGACACTAGGACCCATGAGTATTCTACAGCACACTGTAGACATCTACGGAGATCTCACTTACTCTGATCTCAACATGACTTGTACAGAACACCACCATCTCCTTCCTTCAGCAGGGAATGTGAGTAAAATGCAATGTATTAACCCAAGTTCCTAATGTTTGAAATGGCTTAAGATGTTAGGACAAGTTACGTATAGGAAATCATTGACTATGGTTATTGCACCGACATCATCTCCTTAGGGAATTAAAACAATAGAAAAGTATTAATTCTAAGAAAAAAGAAGGTTTTCCCTCGTAATTTGGCCACGGGCAAAATCCCACAGGCAAACATCCTTTTATCTTCATAATGCCTTGGGACCATGTCTTATCCATAACTTAAAATCCTATTATAAGAAGAGTAAGGTTTATCTTAACAAAATTTAAGCTACAAATTCTATCAAGTTTTTAAAAGTCTGTTTCTTTTGGCACTTGAATGTAAAAGGTAAAACACAGAATTATAGTGGTGTGACTGCCATGTTTGAAGGTCGAAAATTGTGAAATTTTGAAATATGGTCAGAAACTTCAAAATTGACTCAAGTTTTTCCTTCTTATTGCCCCCTAGATGATCGTTAGTCATTTTTACAAGTGGTACATACAGGTGTTAATGAATAAATTAAAATTCGACCCTGTTGGCAATTAAATTTCTACCTGTATTGATTTCTACATCTCCATTGTTCTCACAGCATCAGATCTTGCTAAGCAGAACAATTAATACAATACAAACTGTAATGTAACTATTCTGACACAAAGTGCTACATATTTGCTACATTCTTTTTCTGCATGATTGTGTGTTTCATCCAAATATGTCCTATTGTGTAGATGAAATACACCCTGACAAAACTTGGAACAAATAAGAAATTAGTCATAACAACGCATATTACATCTAAGCAACAGAAAAAAATAGATAAAATCCAGGTCTAATAAACCTTGTCAGTATCACAATCAAAGACACTGGATACTCTATCTCAGGTGACGTCTCACAAAGAAATGACAATTACATGTTATTATTTTTATCATGTACACAAACAGCACACAAAATCAACTATTTCTCAGAGATGATCAAAATCAGAAAAAAAGTCAGTGTTTACTATTCAAGAATTGAATTATTCAAGTGACTAATACATCAGCAATAATTGACAAGTGTTCAACCAAATAGCTAAATAGTGATTGTGAAAAAATACCGGTATAAACATTTATTAATCTAGACAAAACAAAGGTTTTACACATGTAAAGGAGTAACCTTGATTCATCTTAACCAAACAAAGATTTAACACATGCAGAGGAGTAAGTTCTTGATTCATGTAGACCAAACAAAGGAAAAGTAAAGTAAAGGATTCAATAAAATATTTGAATTGCAATGGGTTTTTTTTCATAAAGACTCTTGTTTGATATGATAAAAAAACAAAACAACTTTGATCTATATAACTCAGAGTGAATTAACAACACACAAGTTACCAACTTTCGTACATTGCACTTTAACAGTAATTCACACTGACATGGCAAGACATGGAATTAATACAACATCTAAAATAACAATAAAATCTAAGAAAAGAGATAAAATTTCCAGATAAAAATACTGCAGACAAATTAATACAGTATGTATAAGTTACTAAAACTTGTTTTGTTTAAATGACCTTTTGATTACACTTAGAAACACAACACACAATGACAGGTAACTGTCATTAAATGTCAATATTCCCTAAAAGGGAAACATCTTCAGCCCTATGACCAGCATTTGGTTTTCTCTGAACAACCTTAAAGCTCATGGACATGTGTAAAATTGATGAAGAAATAAAAAGAGATATGAATGCTAGAGTAGAGTTTGATTGGAGCAGATAGTCAATGGAAGCGATACTTTCTTGCAGGTTTGAGGGAGACATAAGTTTTTTTCATTTCCTCCGAGTCATTCTTCTTGATTTCAGAGAACTTCTCTCCTTTTGTGCTGACCACTTGTCCTTCTCTGTAGCGAATCAGCTTCTTCGATTCCTGAAGCAGCAATGCATCACAGATACCATCAACAAGACAAAGTCATCAACACCAAATTGGTTTTTATTATAGCTCCCAATATTTTCCTAAATCAGTGTCCAAAATCAGGGAGCATGAGCCATAAATCGTTAACAAATAACTGCGGGGTTTTTTTTTTCAAATTCCATGAAGGTATTCCCACCCTGAACTCTTGAAGATTGAAGACACAAAGCAATTTTTTTCAGAACAGTTTCTGAGAAGAGCCGTCCTCTCTGACTCTTATGGACCGACGCACACACTCTGACGGACAGAGCCAAAAGCTATATTCATCACACACTTCTTGGCAGTGGATGCTTAAATTAATAAGTAACAATTGGGGAAAGATAAATACCTTGAATCCCTTTAGAAACCCTTAAGCCGGGATGATATGCAAAACAAGTACATGATGTTTTGTCTACTGGTAATCTTGGCAAATTTGTGATGGTACAAAATATCATATTATTTCAGGCAAAATTCAAAAGATGATATTCTTTAGTTAATCTGTAACAAAGGATCTTTGTTTAGAATGTTAGTTGAACCATGACAATAATCAGGGGTATGCACAGTTACTACTCACCTGCTTGATCGGACATGGCTTGTGGGTTTTCTTGTCATCGTCAGTATCCACAAAACTGTACCTGGAAATTGTTTTTAAAATTATTAATAACTCAAAATTATGTTTGCAGTCATCAGCCCAAAGAAATAAACAAATGCTTCAGGAATCCCCGGTATACCTTTATGTTTTCAACAAGAGTTTTTAATCTACGTTTTATCAAAATAATGTTCCATAATCTCCACTGCCTTGTAACATATTGCGCAGGGATGTAGTGAAATGAAGCATTTATAAAGCCATCAAGTGTATGACATGAGTGTGTCAGTGTGGACACTGGAGAAGAGGTCTTGTATAGCAGTAGCAAGATGACACTTCACTTGTTTTACTTCTTCTCGCAGGCTTCATTATACTATTTGTGAACCAAACTGTATCTGCTGAGACCGCCAATTTTCATGTAAAATCACAATGATAATCCAATTGTATGGAGGATCGTACCTTGCCAGAGTGAGTTCCTTCAACTGTTTATCTGCTAACACGGATCCCTTGTTCTTCACCTGGTGACACACATAATACTCTTTCCACTCAGTGTTTATTCTTATCTACCAGTATATACTTATAGGGGACATTTCTGTTTATATATATAACTTATAATCAACAAACAAGCTGCTTGTAAATTAATTTTTTAAATTTAATTTTTTCATAGCATGAGGAATCCATACAAAAGCAAAATAGTTATGTTTTTAATAAACTGAAACAAAAAGATAATAATACATAGGAGATGATATTACATGTATTTGGATTAGGATGTTTGAGATTTCAAAGTATATTTTTACATCTATATCTGAAAAATATATAACTGTCATGCCAGTCATAAGAGGCAAATGCTGACTGAAATAAAGTGATATAATTTGGTTACATCTATGAGATACCTACAGAATGTGATGAGTGAGCAAGGTCGACTATAGAGTTGCCAGTTTCTTGTCGATGGAGGATGAGTTGAACAGCTTCCTCCGTGCGACCGTGTGAGGCAGATAGACAGTGACGCACTTCCATCCCACACGTGTCCGGGAACATCTCACACAGCAGCGCCACCTGGCCGTCAAACTCACTCATACTCACGTCCTGGGCTATCACCTGCAGGGAGAGACGGGTCACATCTGCAGGCTGTTTTTATAACTTAGTCTATTGTTAAAACTTTGTTAATCTACGCTACATTTCCTTAAAATAACCACCTACCACACAATCAAATTGTAATAAACAAATAATAATTATGTTAACGGTACAATTGTAATGCAAGTTACATTAGGAAAGTGAGCAATGTGACTTCATGTTGAATGATTTGCATAAAAGTAAATGTCTGAGAGAGCACTTCCTGCTGGACACTCACCTTGGCATCCTCCTCCTCAGAGACACTGGTGCGACTCTTCCCGCGACTCCTCCCCTTCTCCACCCCCGCCCGCTCCCTCCCCACCCCACACGTGGAGCCATCTCCCCTCTCACTGGACCTGTCCCCACCCCCAGCCAGGGAGGAGCTAGGAGGACTGCCCACTCTCGCCACCGGCACTTCAGAATCTGTGGAGACCATTAACACCATCAACATCTTTCATTGTTTCCGTTAACATTATTTTATACATATCCTATGCACATCATTGACTTAAAAGTGCTTATTCAATCTCAACATCAAGATCTTTGACAAGGCAATAAATACTCTGAGAACGTACCATGTATTGTATCAAATTGTATTATTCTTTGATTTCATGGTACATGTTGGATCGTGACTTGTCTGTATTGTAAGTTAAAGAGATATGAGACTGACCTGTGTTCTGCTGGTGGTGTTTGCCGGACAGGGAGAACATCCACTCCCACACCTCAACACTGTAACAGTCACAAACATAGGTGTATAATTATATAGATATATGTACAGCTTCACTTCCTACTGCTTGTGAAGTAAGCTCTGGCCCAGATCTGATTTTCAAGATAAGCTAGCAATATTGCTAATATTCTGTTAGCATCAAACACATGGCTGATATTAATACACTCACTTAGTGCTAGCTTCAAATAAGTTAGCTTCTATTGGCTGGTATTACAATCATTTGAAGGGCAGCATAACTGAATTTCATTCCTAATACAGTGATAACTTTACTCAAATCTGAGGATAATATTGTTCCTTCCAACCTGGCAATACTGTCAAAGCCAGGTACGTAGGCGGCCATCATCTCACAGAAGTGCTCCGCGTCGACCCCCTCCTCCACGGTGCCGGCCTCCCCCAGATCATCGAGGATACTCAGCAGGTACGTCAACACAACCTCGTCCACACAGCTGCACAAACAACGTTCTTCCTTTATTCACCAGGAGATCAGAACACTCAATGTTCTCGTGTGATAGGATGCTTAATTATGGTCAGCTGGTCATTGATTATTCATATTTTCAAGAAGAGTTTTGCATAACACAACAACGTAAAATTGATCTTTATTATTGGGAATAGTGATATTTGAATATTGATTCTTTCATTGTTTCCAAATTTGCAAAACTTAAGTACAAAGTTTGAGAGTGTTGCTATGGTTACCTGACAGAATCATGAAGACTGTGGGTGTGCAAGAAGTCTGAGAGTGCCTGTCTCACGCCTGCTTCACGCTCCATGCTGCTAAAGACAATATCAACTGGATGAAAAGCTTAGACTCCAGTGCTATATTAATTGGGTAAAGGAAAAACTTTGGCGAGTGGAGAATAAAAAAACACAGCATCATATTTCCAGGAAAATCCTTTGGCTGAAAGGAACAACGGAGCAACTATAGAATTGGTTCGCCACCAAATACTTTTCCTAAAACTAACCCTAAACCTTAACACAACCAAAACCTAAAGAAAAGTTTATTAGTAAAACAATATATTATGAAAATGGGTGGCGAACCAATTCTATAGTTATACCCGAACGACTGTCGTTTTTGTAAATGGAAAAGTGTTACTACGGTTGTATTTTGGTTGCTTAGGATTTTACAATTGACAAAGAATCCTATAAATTCATAAAACAACAAAATAAGGAAGAGAAAAGCCAATCATCAATGCAATAGAGTGTAAAGTCTTACCAATTCTTTGATCAGTACTTAGATAATACTCAAACTATTTGAATAACATGCAAGTCTTTATCAATTTCACCTTTGTCCAGGTCAAGTGTTTGTGACTCAAATTTTATTGCACAATTTTGTTTATGCATGTCATTGAATGCAACCTCTATCTTACAAGTTGACAAAGAAAATCTTTCATTGAATGCATACACTGAGAACAGACTGTAGCCTAGACAGAACTTTCTCTTTCAACTTGTAGTTTACCTTTAATCAAATATCTCAGCAAGTACAATTATCCTGCATTAATATTGTTGAGCTCAGTGTTACCAATTAAATTCTATTATTTTGCACAATTCATTTTTTCTTGGGTCATTAGATTTATCTCTTATTTCTACACCAATTAAGTTGATGATGATCCATTGACACAAGAAAATATTATTTAGGCCTAACACCAGCAACTGGTGCAAAAATTGCATGCTCTTTACAGAATATTGTAATTAAGCATTATGACATATAACAGCAGCCAAGGAGACATTCACAAATACCAGTTTCCTTAAATCTATTTGATTTCATGATAATAATTAAGCAGACAGATTACAAGCTCCATATTATCAGCTGCTTTAGCGACTTGGTTATGCTAGCATTTGGTAAATGACAAACGTTAAGAAAAATATTAAAACAGACGCTTTGCACCGCAAATAACGACAAGCAGTCTTTTGTTCAAGCAAATTGACTAATTAGTCCAAATTTGTTCGCTTACCTGTCGAGATAACCATTTCAAAACAACATTTTCATATCATCCCGCGACGATGCTCAAATTACATTAAATGAAACGAAAACGGAATATCGGTTAAGAGTTTTTAATTCATACATCAACAAAATGTGGCTATACTGTAGTAGATATATTTTGTGTTACTGTTATATAACATACGATTTTAAACAAATTGCTACAATACCCATTTATAGAACAAAATGTGACCGCACTACAATCTGTTTTCGCTTTCAACTTCAACTTATCTAAAATCCCAAAATGCAAACAATGGAAGGGAGGTAACTGTGTTTACATTGATACTTGCATGGACGATCTTTACCTTACTCGTTTGCTCAAATATTTATAAATAAGGAGAATGATAAAACATTTCACTCTGCTGTTCAAACTCATTAAATGATATAATATTGGGGCCTGAAGTTTATTAAAATCAATTGAATTGAGCTAAAACAATTTATTTCCTTCATTTGGTTGAGAAGAATTATTTTTTTAATAAAAGTTTTTGACACATGTTCATTAGACAAGATCAGATAAAATTATTTCGGTAGTCAGCTTGATTTTTTTTTTATACTTTGTAGGCCTATTTGTATGTCCTCATATTTTCATTGGCGAATTTTTTTTTTATGTTAACACACACATAACTACATAACAAGTAATTAAAATAATCAACAATGGCAAGACTCGATCATTTCTAAAAAGTCCTCACAATGAAAATTTAAAACAATTAAGAAAAGAAATTACCTTCTTTATTGGGGTTGGTCATACATAGGTAACGAAGGTCTACTTCTAAAGAGAATTGGTCACAACAGATCAATTACATTCACATACTTTTTAAATGTGTGGATATGTCTATGGCTGTTATCAATATATTAATTGAACTCGGATTCAGACAATATTTGTCAGAAACGATATAAAGCTATATTATATCTCACTGAAAAAAATAAGTTATGAATAAATATAAATATTTGTCAAAGGACAAAACAAATTTAAGTGCCCGAGATTTACTTAAAAAGGGGTCTTTTCTACATGAACCTAGATGAATCTAAGCTATTTCTAATGATAGATGGTGGATGTACAGATACTTTTCAAAATAAGGGGATGTTGGATTCATATAGTGCAAATTAAAAGCCGCAAATGAAACAAAAGATGAATAGAAATTGAGGGGAAATGTGAAGTTTATCCATGCCTAAAACTGCTGATGAAACAGGCTTTTCCGTTGGCAAGTGAGAGACCACATACAAAAACCGTACTGCTCACTTTCAACTATACCGTCGTCTACTGCACATGTTAAAAAACCGTGGCCACTGTTTAGAGTGCTACATAGGCCCTATATTTTAAGTGTATGATCATACCACAGGGGTTCGAATCTCGGAGTGGACAATATGATTAAAAATAAAGTTTCAAAATCTGGACTTCTGCACTCAGATATCGTTTTCATGTGTTGAGATAAACCTACATTTCAAATTTAAAGGAAATAGGTCAAGAAATAAAAAATTTTGCTTTTTTTTTTATAGATTTTCTCTATCTATTACACAGAAAAGGGGGGGGGGGGGGCACTCCAGACGCTAAAACCTGATCGAAACAGGACACATCAACTATTTAACGCGCGGTGCAAAATATACTAAATTTTATTGCAAAACTATGCATTGGAATCGTAGATCAATCTTTTAACTTGCTGAATATCTCGCCCAATTTTTCGGATTCCATCTAACTTTTGACCACATTTACACCACCACTATCTTTGAACAAATGCCTGGCCGACTACGGGAAAATATTGGCAATTTTCGTAATTCAAACACGCTGCCGTGAATGAATCGGAAATGGAAACGCCTCTCATTGGTCAATTTCAACCTGAGTTTCGGGGCCGTTAAGTGGCTAATCTTACCCATGAACCCCGTATTCAGAGATCCCTTATGCAGGGGCGTAGGAACAGGGGGGGGCTTTTTTTTTAGATGGCAAATTTCCCTATCAGGAGCCATGAACGAGGGGGCTATTGCAAATTTTCACAATTATTTACACATAATTAATGATGAAAATCCATGCATATATTTTTTTTCAATATCTATTTTCCCTAAGCTCACTGATTACTAAACTTAGAAACAATTTAAGAATGGCGTGTAAATAAATCCTCGGTCAGGAATTGTCAATATATCTTGTCTATTCAACATCATTTGAATAAACACTATACGTTGCTGTGGCAAATACGGTTTTGGTACTGTATCATGTATTGTAGCGCTACTTTCTGATGAACTGAATTTGTGCGACGTCGCAAAGGAGTTCGTTGGGTACAAGGACCACAGAGTCAATCTGTTTGGAAAGTTCAAGTAAATGATGTTAATTTCAAGTGCATACACTGCACAAGTTCATAATCTGTTCATTAAAGCCAGTGTATAAGTATTTATGAGGATATGATGAAAATAAAGTGCAATGTACGGTTCACGTAACAATGTTCAATGCAACTGTCATAATTGTGCCACACACTGTATGTGGATGGTATGTAATAAACAGAATCATGTCCTAAGGTAAGTATCAAAAAGAACATGAACTTGTGTGTTATTGTGTAAGTTGGGCCATACTACAGAAACCCTTTTTTTTTTTTTTTTTTGGTTGTACAATTTACATTGCAAGTTCGTTCTTCCAGTATCAGTGATGCTGTGCATCTTCCCAAGGCAAGGTAAAAACGTATCGAACTACTCTCCTCGTTTCCGACCTTGCCTTCACGGCATAGAAAATTTGTGAAACGAAGCAGCGACACCTATCGTGATCACGATTTTCGCCTTTTATAGCGACTCCTTCAATAATAGCTAAGGAAATCGCCGTTTACATTCGCAACAATTTCAAAATTATAACAGACAATCTTTTGTTAACTAACCGAGTGAAATTGAACTTCAAACTACAGTCTGCTAAATTGTTTTCATGTTTTTAAGGAGCACAAAAAATTCAGAAAGAAAAAACCCATTAATGCTTCACTCAAAAAAAGGGTTTCTCAGAGCCATTGGCTCATCAGGCTTCATATTCAATTATGCTATACAGTGTGGCCAATGTAGTTTATACCCTTCGTAGGGGTCACAGGGTCACCAATCCTAAAATCACGTATATAGGCGATTTGATTTCAGATACCGGTAATCAATTCAGAAATGGTAATTGCTCAAATATTTTATTTATAATTTAGGGTTAAGGATCCAAAGGTTTACAAGCCCTTTTTAGGGGCCATAGGGTCACCAAAACTGTTAATTAAAATCCTCATTAGTAGGAGTCTCTACACAAGGTTTCAGCTTTCTGTGCCTTTTGCTTCTGGAGAAGAATAAAAGGTTTTAGGGCGTTGCATCTACAGCCCTTATTAGGGGCCACAGGATAACCCAAGCTATAAAATGCAATCCTCATTTAATGAGTCTGTACAGAAGGTTTCAGCTTTCTAGGCCTTCTGCTTCTGGAGAAGAAGATGAATATAGATTTATTGGCGTGGCCTCTGTGACCTTCTTAGGGGCCACAGGGCCAGCAAAGCTACAGTTGATATTCCTCATTAGTCAAGGAATCTGTACACATGATTTCCGCTTTCTAGGCCTCAAGGCTACTGTGGAAGAAGTAAAAATGCACAAAGTTTAAGGACGAGGATGCCATACACCATGCCATGCCATAGGCCCATTGGGCCTGATGAGCAAACATTCACTATCGACATGCATTCTTCATCAGTTTGAAACATTTAGATTAGGCCTTATGCTTCTGGAGAAGAAGATGAACATAGATTTTAAGAGTGTGTCCCCTGTGGCCCTTATTAGGGGTCGTAGGGTCACCAAGGCTTCAATTTATAATCCTCACTTGTCTGTACACAAGACAAGTGTGCAGTCGTACCTGAGACAGGATGGTGTGCAGCGCCAAAACTAAGTAATAAACATTTGGTTTATGATATAAAAAAACAACACTTATGTTGCCAACTTGACTTTCACTCATCAAACCTAGTTTTATTTTACAAAATAAGAAACTCACTGGTCGTTGAAATGATATCCTTATTTTAAAAAGCTATTGTCATTTATTGACAAAAAGGCTTTTATCATACGATTTTGGAATAAAGTTGGTATCTTTTGAAACCATTCCCTTAAGTAAACACTTCTATTTGGTTTCGAGGGATTATTACAGATGACATTGACCATATTTTGTTACAAGGACATTTCAATTGAGAATGTGTTTTTCAGGATTTTCGACTTAAATTTTGTGTGTGATTTAACTAGTGACTTTTGAATTAAAGGCTGTTACTAAAGTTTTACCAGTTGGCTTGAAAGAATGGAAATACCAATATAACAATATATCACTTTCCTTAATCAGGATTGCTGCTGAAAAATAGTGCTTAACTTTTTTCTTTATGTTTATTTGGCTAAAACACTCGACCTCTTGTGCTTAGGGTTTCAAAACCTGTAAAAAGAAGCTTGCGTGGAAATAAGACTTTTCTACAGCTTTGGAAATCCCAAGCATAATCTCGCTCTCGTGTTTTATCCTTTACATAATGTCCCAACAAAACAATAACGAACAAACGCTGCCAATCATCGGTTAACGGTTTTCCCTGTATATTGTTCCTCTAATATCACTTTGATGCCCTTACTATTTTACAGTGCGTATGTTATACTTTGTATGATGTGTTGGTATGTATGCACATTTTATTGTATTCTACTACATTTCACTGTACTTTTGTATAGTTTCAAAGTAAATTCCTTTAACCTTACACTTATAGATATCAACTTATAGATAATGAAGTCATTATTATCAGCGCTTGTATTTGTTCTAAATAAAATTTATGAATAAACAAAAATCAACTAATTCGTCCGTGAAAATCTGTTATTACTTAAATGAACCTGTTAATAAATGTATTCTTCTTATTCTAACATTCACCCCATCCCTCAAGAACATATATCTTATTTATATGTTATACGTACATTTTCCGTTGATTTTCTGTACCTTATGTCGCAATTTAAAAAAACCTTTTATGGACGAAATGTCTAAAAATATAATCCTACACTAAAAGATATCAGGATGAATTCGTTATAATCGTTTTTCTTTGTTTGAAAATGGAATATACTGTATAGTTAAACAATAAACAAGCAAGTCATTCATCCATGAAAATCTTTTATTCCTGAAATCAACCTGTTTATAAATGTATAAAAATGAATCATTTCCCTCTCCAAGAGCACCTGTGGGATCCGTTGATAATGTGTACAAGTAGGTAATGAGAAGTGAAGTTAGTCATCTACCTCTCCAGCTCACCTGTTCTATAATTAGAGCCCTGACAAACAGTGCAGGTATGAAAGTTCCGCGTTGAGAGCGCGCTCTACCGGCAAGTATGTGAGATATTACCGATTGCAAACCTCAGGTGTGCATCGATTGTAAAGTAAGAAAAGTAAACAAAATCTCAAATACGTTGAAAGAAATAACATAGTGTCAAATTTAGATGAATACTTTCACTCGGCATTGAAATTGTCAACTAAACCTCGCCGTGACCTACTTTGAAGTCACACCTGTGATTTCGCTTACCTGACCCTGAGACGAAGCGTCACTCATTTGAATAAGGTGAGTGTCGTCCGCCATTTTGAATCCAGGTAAGGTCGAGACGACGCGGAAAGACATTGTTTATAAACACAATAGAGCGAATGTGGACCTGAAGCGGGTGTGAGAGGACAGGTGAAGATGCCGACGTTACTCCAGGTGTTGTTGGTTGGCGTCCTGGCCCTGTGTACGGTGACATGGGTCAACCCAGTGGAGACCGATTCCCCCTTCTCTTGGATGAGACCAGATAGATTTGACTTCATCAATGACCGATTCTCTGAAGTGACGGCAGAGAACTGCCGGTCCAAGCCAGCGGACCAGCTGACTCTACCGAAGGAGGTTCTGGCTCAGATCCCCCGCTACAACATGCTGCTCAGCACCGTCATCTACTACAACAGGTCGTCCATGCTGCACATGCACAACATGGCGCTCAACAGGGCCTTCTTCTACAGCTTCATATACCAAAAGCTCAACCACACCTATGACTTCCTCAACCAGCCAGGTCTCATGTACTACTACATGTCTGCAGCAGCTGATGTGTCTGCCAACCCTGGCTTCATCAACGGTTCTGCACTCTACTTCGACACCAACTGCAGCTACCCCAACTGGTTTGTCACTTATGAGTTCAACAAAACACTTCCTCTCTATGGTCCAAGAGCTTGGAGGGCCGATGATTACAATGAACCCACAAACTTTCTTCGAGAACCCACCAACAACACCATGGACATTCACGACTATGGTGCTGGCCGTGGTTCCAATTACACCAATTCTGCCTATAAGACAAACCCTTGGTATAAACCTTGGATGCCGGATATTACTGGAGATAAAGATTCATTACGGAAGTTTACATACTCGGTTGGTATCAAGTATTCAAACACAACAGGGGTGTTCACGAAAGAAGAGTTTGAGGACACATCCTTCTTCGGTCCGCCCCAGCCAGGACAGCAAGCCATAGATGACTACCTGCCAGTTCAGTTCACGGCACCATACTTCGACTGTGGCCGATCCAACAAGTGGATTGTTAGCGCCACCTCCCCAGTTGTGGAGTACTTCCCTCGATACTCGCCCTTCATCCATCTCAGGAGACCCAGGTAACTAAAAGCCTTTCTCTCCTCTTCCTTAGCCTTATTCTGGTGTAGATTATGCTTAAAGAAGCGCAGGATTAACAAGTAAACAATAACAAACAGAATTGGTATCTGAGCAGCAGAAGGGTGAATTTGGACATTATGTCAATGGGAATAATAACAAGAACTGGATCTGTATATGTATTCTAGACACAGGATCCTCCCCAAATTATAGATATTTTATATAGTATACATGTACTTATAGTCTTATACACTATCTCGATATTGTATAGAATGTATAAATGTTGATGTACCGCTTCTTAGGATATAAAAAACACATGATGACAAATCTTGACCTATGGATAAGTCCAAGCTTATTGAAACTTCTTGAAAGGGACATTCATTTTTAACAATCAAGTTGACAGGTTGGGCTGCCAGTCTAAATAGCAGCAAATAAGATGATGAACTCTCTAATTCGCTACCAAGAATGAATCTGTCTCAAGTTAATGCAAAATTAAGGATTTCCTTAAAATCACTTCAATTTGTTTTGCAAATTTTTTAACTTTTGTATATTGCTCAGATCATGAACAGGTAACTTCTATCTCAGAACCTCATCAATGTAGTTTATCAAAACTCAGATTTTGACCCCCTTTACATACAATGAAATATACTGCTTCATATGCAGAAATACTGCAACTTTCTTGCAAAAGAACCGTTTGGTGTCATGAAGGTTGAAAGCTTGAGTTTGTCAGAAGTAACACAATGTCTTTACAATATAGGGTTCACTTGAATTCGGTTTTGTGCATTGTTCACCTGACACAGTGCAATATAGTGCAACACAGTACAACATAATGCAACACTGCAATATTGTGCAACACAGTGCTATATAGTACATCACAATGCAATTTAATACAACATATAGTAGTGCATTATAGTACAGCACTGCAAGAGTACAACATAGTGCAACATAGTACAATACTGCAACACAGTACAACATAGTGCAACACAGTGCTATATAGTACAATACTGCAACACAGTACAACAAAGTGCAACACAGTGCTATATAGTACAATACTGCAACACAGTACAACATAGTGCAACACAGTGCAATATAGTACATCAAAGTGCAATATAGTACAACACAATGCAACAGTACAATATAGTGTAACAGTACAACACAGTACCGGTACATTGAAGTACAAACCTTATAATGCAGATTGTAATTGAAGGAAAGAGTTGTCATTGTTGTATAGATTATGTTATGATTCAATTGTGAAGTTAATATTGAACATTGTGATACTTAAGCTGATGATATGTCTATTGTGATTTATTATCTGTATCATGATTATCTTAAAATATCAGTTTGTCACATATGAATAAAAAAAAGCCTTTGGATATGAAACACACTCTAAATATGGTATATGGACATTCCCTGATATGTATCAAATCATAAATCCCATTCGCAACTCTTTAATACAGTTATTCAATTTTATCAGTTATTAAAGCCCAGACTTGATGGTGCATCCATGCTAGATCACTATTGACTGATGAGAAAAAGGGTGTTGTTAAAAAAACTAACTATAAAAGATCCAAAAACTTTAAAACATTTTTTAAAGAAATATTGTGTTAAAGTTCAACTATAAGAGACAATCTCAAATGAATTTGATGACATGTCATCACTGAAACGTACATAACCTTGAACATTTTTTATGTGTTAAAATAGTTTTTGTTCTCAACTGTCAACTTTAAGATAAAATTGAATTATCTACATATCTATAGCTTCGAATCTGCAAATACCATTGTATGTATGTGTCTTTTTAAAGTTATTTTTATAATTATTCTCACATTTAACATAATGCAATCTATCAGTTTATACAACAGTATCATTATTACTTCCATATAACTATTATATCTCCAATATTTGGATTAGGATTTTCAAAGTATATTATCACGGTTTTATGAAATCCCTTATGATATATTGGAGCAAACGTTTTGAAGTGAAGATAACATATATGCATGGTTCAGAAAATTCATGTGATTGTTAGATTTTAACGAGCACAGATTTATCATTGCTACAATCACATTCTGCCCCATCAACTCCAAGAACTGATTATCTCCCTTGTTAGCGTCATCGCAATCTTGTGACTATCGAGGGGTTGTGAGAATTTATCATTAGCTGTCACATGAATAAATGTACACGTCATAATTTTTGAAAATAAAAAACATAATTTTGTAACATTACACATTGTAGAAATTTGAGTATAATTTTGAATTTTGTTTTGAAAAGATATTTTCCTTCTCATTTCAATTATCTAAGTCATTCTTTCTTGTATTGATGTTAGGAATTGTTGAGCAATCTGTTCCTGGGTTGGCATGTAACAAACGGGGTTAGAAGATGCAAATGCCCTTGTCTTATCTCCTAATAGTAGAGAACAGTAGATAGTAAACATGTAACATAACCGGCCAATTTCTTTACTTTCAATATGCAAACACATCATGGATTTTGCATTGAAAAATAATTTTCTTTTGATCCAAAATCTTTTTGTGTGAAAACTTATGTAAAGGATAAAAGAGTCTGGTATGTAAGGGGTTATTCTAGAGTACAGACTTGAGGACAGACTGTTTATAATTGGCTAGTTTGGGCTCACTGATTCTCTCTTCCTTAACATCATCTGACAAGGAGCTCACATGATTGGCCCCAGGAAATGCTAACAAGAATATATGAATCATAGTTGCTGTAAGATTGTTAGAATGAAGCAGGGTTCATGAGAAGTAGGGAGTTTTGACACTTTCCTCTTAAATCCTGCCTGGGTAGTAGATACTTCAGTTGTGTTTCAGACCGCTCCATGTCGGAATGTTGCCGAGTGTTTCACATATCAAGGAATTGTTGCTTATGTGTGATAAAGACCTCAACAGACTACATGAACTACATGAACTATATTCTAATTGTATGGGTCCACTGATTCAAAGCATCATTGTTAAAGTGCTGATCACCGTTCTTGGTGAATTTTTCTCTTATGGGTATTTTAAACTGTGGATTTGACATTATTTGTTGTAACAATTCAAGCAACAAGATCTCTATTGTAGGTTTGTTGCTGTTTCAACCATGGATATTGAGTTTGAGAGAATTGACATGAATCAGTGCCCCATCGCGGAAGGAAATCCGGCCCCTAACTACTTTGCTGGTACTGCTCGGTGCAAGAACACCACCATGGTGAGTGGGACGTTTCCGTTAGTAAAGAATAGTTGTCATTTCATTGAAGTAATAGAGTGTCTAACTATTCACCTGGAAGTCATTGAATATGTTCAATCTCATTTAAACCATTTCAAACCTATCATCTATTCCTCACTCCATTTCTAGATTTAGGTCCACTCCATTAAACCAGCTTGAAAGCTAGTAAGCCAATAGCACAATTTCTTATTATAGCGGACCTCTGTCACTGATTGTTTGAATGAGACAAATTTAAAGGGTTGATAAAGTACTTCATCAGTCATGTAACATTGTATTCCGTATTCTTGCATGACTTAGCACTAATGATATACCCTAATAAATTCAGAAGGATAAGGGATAATTAATATTTGTTGTTTACAAAATAAAACTTTGTATTTACCCTAAAAATACTTTCTGACAAATATGTTGCTTTGATTAATAATTCTGTTTAGATGCACATAAGATCTGAAGGTTAAGACCATAACTGAATTTCCCTAATGGTGTCTGTTGCTATGGTTGCAGTGTGAACCAATTGGAGGGTATGGGTTCCGGCGGGGTGGTTACCAGTGTGTGTGCCAGCCGGGATACTACTACCCCTGGTTCCACGATGGACCCTTCCTGGGCTGGGAGATTGAGGAGGCTGCCCGCGAGGAATATGACGTTGGTTTCGACTGTCTCTCGGTCGACGGTGAGTCCACTTGTCAATTCTACGTCAACTACTTTAAAGTTTAAGAATCTAAAGAAACTTCCATTTTTTCATTTTGGAGATGTTGAAATTCTGAAATGGTCATTTTGAAGTGAAATTCACAGATTCTAATGCTCATTACATTTAATTCTTAATTCTTCATTTATTAGAGAGCAAACCCTGCATCTCAATGACAAAATGATAACCCAAATTCCTCAGTGTAGATTCCTTGCTGTTTCAGAGCGCATGGTGATCCCCAACGTGATGCCCGAGTTCGTAGAGAGAAAGAAGAGGTCAGTGCTCTCCAGCAAAACTCACTTCCTCGAGATGGTTGTGCCAAAAGCAGTGAGCGTTCGCCCCTCACAACGCCAGAAACGCCATCTAATTGCTCGACTGAAAACTTTTAAGAAGGACAAGGCTAAATTGATTGCTCGTCACAAGAGAGACACATCAAGGAAGCTGCACAGGAACAAGCGTGATGCCGTAGACCAGATTGCAGTTGACCGTATGATGGACATCTTAAACAGGAAGTACCAGACGAACCCTGGCAACTGTCATGCGAAGCAGGCCCACGAGCTCTACCTCCCGGGCGATGCTGGGTACGGCATGGAGAAGATGTTTGAACCACAGGGTCGCACAGCTCTCAGGCTAGCACACTTCCTCAGCAACTTCTTGCAAAATGTTGACGAGTACGAAGAGTTTGGTAATCTGAGAGGGGACCGTCGTCTTAATGAGACCCAGATCTTTGGTGAAGTCATCGCAAACGTGATGAGTGACTTCAGGATACTCGGAAGTGGAGTGTTCTTTGACCGTTACAAGTTCCGAATGTCCCCTCCCATCAACAATACCGACCCCAGGTTTGTGGATGGTATCACCAGAGAGTTTTTCGGACCTTATGCCTTCCGAGAGCAAGTGACTGGCGATGGAATGGACAACTTCAGAGCTATGGACTTTGCTGGTTTTGATTCCTACTATGTTGATGATGCCTGGTTCCGTGATCTCAAATCTAGATGGGCAACCAACCAGTATGGTCTCAAGAAGTTTACAGCAAAACCTATGATAAGGTCTAATCCGGCTGGAACCAGTTTGATCCGCTTTGAATACTACCCGCTGACATACCGAGCCCCGCGATATGAGGATGGGGAATGGCTGAGACCACAGTTCAGGTGTGATGATCGGATCATGGACTGGGTCGTCACTTATGTCGTACCATTCTTTGGCAAGAACAGTCTCAAGACAGAGATCGAATTCAAGTAAGTAAATTTTAATTATTTCTCAATCTTCATCATGTATTTTTATAGGTTTGGGCTCCGTCCGTCCGAGTGAAAGGGGACAGCTTTTCTCAGAAACTATTAAAGATAGGCTAACCAAACTTGCTTTGTGTCTTCATTGTATCAATACCTTGATGGAGTTCAAAAATCAGAACCGCAAAGCTTTGATGAAAACTTATTTGGCGGGGGATGTTGATTACCATGTCTTCTTGTTATTTTCAATTTCATTTTTTGCCCAATTAAAGTAAAAACTTTGGATCAGTAACTTAATAAGTTTCTTTATCTAGCAATGTTTTATATAAAATGTAAATAGGGGTTGATATTTTATCATTTTACACCATAAAAATTTGTTTACTGAGTGTTATCTGCCCAGGGGTGTGGTATCAGTTGACGTGAAGCTGGACTACCTTGATATCAACCAGTGTCCCGCAGAGTTCCACAGTGCCAATTCTTTCAAGAACACGGCCCGCTGCCACTACGAGAGCCAATACGTGAGTACAGCTACAATATCTGCAACTGCCAAGTTCACTGCTAGTGGAGGCAGGCTTGGTTGAAACAGTTTGTAGGTGAATTGTTGGATCAGTGGGAGAGACATCAGGTTGCAGTTCTTGGCACTGGCGGAATAATCACGTGAATCAACAGTGATTATTTTCTGGTGTCAACAATTGCAGTCATGAGCTTCATCAGGGAAGGATCTGCAAGCTTATGATCTTATAAACATGATTTTACTCTTGTATCAATATTTCATCTAGCGTGTCTCTATGATAGATACTTTCTGCTTCTATGGACTATCGGCAGGTCCTAGTACCACTGTTGTCATCGTAGTACCTAGAGCGGCCACTGCTTTCAAAGCACTGCTAACTCCAGACACATGCTCATAAGGATTATATCTATTTCAGTGTGTCCCTCTTGAAGGCAAGAGATTTGTGCGGGGAGGATACAAGTGCGAGTGTCGTCAAGGTTACGAGTACCCCTTCAACGACTTGGCATGGTTCTTTGATGGTCAGACAATGGAGGAGGAATGGAGGAAACTCCAAAATGATGAAGCAAACAGGTGCATTGTCATGGATATCAGATACTGTTTCAGGAAATTTAGAAGAGTTAATCTAAACCTAACATATAATTACTGAACATTTTGGTGATTGTTTTGTGAATGTTTCTGAAGAGTTCATCTAAACCTAACATATAATTACTGAACATATTGGTGATTGTTTTGTGAATGTTGTCATGGATACCAGAAACTGTTTTAGGAAATTTAGGTACGAAGACATTATTGTGATACAAGATAAAAGCACAAATAATCATAGGACTGATCACAGAGTTTAGGTTATACTTATGGAGCAATGTCTACCATAAGCATACAGTCTATTTTTATATTTAAATAATAGAATTTAACAATATTGATTAATTTTACTCTTTTCAAGATATTTTTAAGGAAAATAATTACAGTAGTTCAGCTGAAGGGAACAAAAGGTGAATTAATATGCCTGAGTTTCCCATAGGGGTCAAAGAAGCTTCAGAACATGATTGCAACTTTGTCAAACAAAACATCATATGTGATGACTCGCTGATGGGAGAAGACACTGTTGTCCCCCATTAGAAGGTACAAGATGTGTTATTAGTAGTATATTGACTACCAGTACCCAGTATTGCTCTAACCAGTAGGTTTCAGGATCTCACTCTTGTTGCTTCTCCTCTGTTGCAGATACCACACACTCAAGTGCCGTATAGCGGGGGCGTCTTCCCTCACATCCAGTTTAGCGCTCACTCTTGCCCTCGTAGCAATCGTGTCCATGTGGGTGAAACTCTGAGACGGGAACATTCATTGACGAGAACAACCTTCATATTAGCCCCAACCTCAGTGCTCTCACTTCTCAAGCTGAGAAATAATCAGCCTTTAAGCCATTCCACAAAACAAGTTACTATCTCAATCGTTAACCAATAGGCAATGATTGATTGATGATACACAACAATGCTTTGTGGAATGGCATCCTTGAGTGGAGTTCTGATTACTTGAAAACTTATACAAAATTACTTGAGTATAATGCCTTATTTCAAAGTTATAATATATTGTGAGCTTTTGTAAGTAATTTTGGGACCTAGCACACAATAACTGTGCAAGCGATTTTAGAACACGAGACAGTATACACTATGGAATCATCACATGAATTATTACTTAGTGAATGAACACCCAAAATTAAGGCAACTAACTATTCTGATTTCAGCTTTAAAAAGTGGTGTTTTTTATGAATCCTTAGGAATTTTATTTAATTTTTTTAGTGTAAATTCTTTTCATTTCCCCTTTTAACTCTACATTTTTACATATTTCATGAATGAACAATAGAACTATGCAGCTTGATGTATACTAAATGTACATATTGTTAATTTTGTAAATTACATTACCAAAATCAACATTTTGTAAATAGAAATGTGATAAAAATGATGCTCATCTTGCGCATGTTGTCATGAGAGATCATCTCATGACCCACTGAATGGAACATATCAGCCCACGCGGCGTTCTCTGTATATAAGTTGTATTCTTTATGGCATAAACATATTCTAGTTTGTATTCTTCATCGCATAAAAATATCCTGTTTCTTGTCTGTCTAGCAACAGTGACTCAATAAAGTCTATAAGATGCAATAATTGTTTTGATCAGACATTGAATATATTCTACTGAGAAAAAGTGATTGAGTTTTCCAGTTTTATAACAAATTTTTCTTGACAATAATGATCATCAGCCTCATATTTTTGTATGTCTGGTAATTTTGTGTATGTCTATATACAAGATTGAATGATAAGTTAATTGGATGAGTCAGCAATGTAAGATATAAAATATATTTTTTCTGAAGAGTTAATCTAAACCTAACATATAATTACTTAACATTTTGGTGATTGTTTTGTGAATACAACCAAGTTGTGTAACATCATCATTTGATCTGATCATTCATGAAATCTTCTGTCATGTTTTTAAATGTGTAAATTATATTTTATATATGATTTGAATAAATCAATTTTTATAATACAGAGGATGTTATCTTATTGTTCTTCACTGAGAAGATTTCTTGATGTTTTGTCATTCGGATGTTTGCTTATTTGACCTTAGTTAGCCAAGCAATTTTATTAAAGTGTTACCCAAGGTAAAAAGAGAATCTATTATGCATATCAAGGCATTGTGGGCTACTTGCTTGATGTAAAATACATAACATCACAAGATAACATCACACCGGATTCAATAAAACTGCCAAAAATAAAGAAGTTGAAAGCCTTCTTCAAAAATCAATTAAACCAAATATTGAGTTTAAGTGTCGTAAGTCTTTGTTACATAGTTCTGCTCAAGAAAAGAAATTCTGAGTTACATTTCCAAACCCATCTTCATTTGGGCTGTAAACTCAAAATCCTATTGTGTTCAACAAGAAGCATGGCAAGCAAATTAGTTGAATCCATCTCCGTACAATAGGACAGCCATTTGCCTCTTTCACATCATACCTACCCCGGTAATGTTTTATGGGTGAGCGGATCTGAAGTAATAAAACCACCGACTAGAACTTAGATAATCGCAATGGCAGTGTGTTAGTGTTTAACGCTGTAAATGTTTCATGCATAAGCATCTTGCTGCTGTGATAAACACTTCAAGCAGTTCTGAATGTCTTAGTGCATTGTTGAATTGCAATAACAGTCTTTTAACTTAGATACACTCATAACACCAGAATTCTCCCTGCTAAAGAATCAGTTGCCACTATTTAGGAAACATAGAAAGTAAACAAGGTACTTTAAGTCATCTCCCTCCAACTGGCCGTTGTTCAGCATGGAGTCTTGTTGACACTCAGGCTCTGTTCCTTTTGGCTCACTCGAGTGTAATCTTGCACATGCTCAGATGCCACTAAGAGCAAACAATTTGTATGCTCAACTGATTGTCACACTTGGTTACCTGGCTGTTAACAATATGGCCGAAAAATGTAATTGGTCACAAACAATTTATCAATGACACTGATATGTTATAGTTTTACCTTTAGCAAAATGTTAACCTTATTTCAGCTTGTGGCATACGTGTAAAAATACTAAAATAGGAGTAAGCATGTCTTGGGTACATCATAAACACCACATCAATTGACATATTTCTGTTACTCTCCAACCTCCCTCCCTGATTTAGCAGGAGGGACATTGAGTGACTCTAGTGCACATGAGAGTGATGCTATGGTCGTTCAATTTGGAATTTCATCTCTCGTACAAAACAAATGCAGCCTCTTAGTTGTTGCAGTTAGATAGCCAAACTTTCACAACAATGATGTCATTTAGCTGAGAAGTATTTGTTCCTCAAAAGTATCATATTGAAGCAAAATACAGACAATAGCAAACAGCAACTAGTGAAACATAATTTTGGAAAAGAGGACTTGAAAGTATTTGATAGAGATGAATGTGAATTCATATCCATTCACCTCACCACAAAAGATATTTAGCCTAAACAATATGTCAGATCGTTTGCTTACATGGTTTACTTCTATAGCAATTTAGAAGATGTCGCACAGGGCAAGATAATGGTCATGTTGAATTTTATTGCTGAACTATCACCATGAGCAGTCTTAAATTTTTGCCATTGAGGATATATACTATATAATTTTTCTGGTTGGATGTCATCAAAAGTTTTGCAAGGATACATGACCTTCTTCAGTCATGTAAAGAGCATTTTTGAAATATGATAACATTCATAACAGTGAATAATGTTGTAAGTAACTGATGAACAAAAACTGATACACAACCAGGGTAATGAGATATGTTTATTGACATCGCTGTCGGAACACATGCACAAGAGATTCTTGGCTTTAAGCCAGGTGGTACACAGCCAACACTCAACAATGAGATTACATTGATCAACATTTCTGAATTTCCATTTAACATCAACCAATAGTGTTTACAATAGAAACAATGTTACATCAAGAGAGTGTTTAAATTCAAACACCTTACATCAAGCCTATCTTCAAATTATATAGGTGCCAAGACCGTCTTATCGATGTATAACAACATAGCATGGTGGTAGAACTAAAATGTGACCTGATAGAAATGTTACCAACTGTAGATCAGACACAAGATCAAACAGATCAACTTAGTTTTTCTAGCACAAGATAATTATCTAAGAAAAAAGTAAAGTCATGCTAAGAATACATAACGTAGAAACAAGTCAACAACCTCAAGTTCATGCACAATATAAGACACAACTAGCACTTCCTTCCGTGGATGGACAGACAAACTGAGGTAGACATAACAAACAAAACTGTTTTCAAGTCAATTGAAACTTTCAATGCATATATTATAGATACTTTTTACAAGATAATTATATCCATACACAAATTTGTTCAAAAGTAAAATGCCCATAAGTTTCTTTAGTTATGATCAGAACTTCTAAATACCACAAAGAGTCTTGGGTTGAGGTAGTCTTCCTTATCTTGCCACTAACACGTACATGCTTTAAATCAAAATCAAACTTTCTTAAGAATGTCCCCAATTTTAATAGGTAAGCAAAAGGAGAAGGTTATCTTTAACTGACACATCTGTAGTTTCAAATACAATGATTCTATTCTCTCCTTATGCTATCATCTCGTCTTGCCTGCATCTGGATATGTGTATGTGGCCTGTTAATGAAACTGGTAGCTACTCTACTAACGGGTTAAAGTTATCCTAGCTTCTCGTCTTTTCTCAGTTGAGTATAGAGGTGTTGTCTCTGCTCCAGCAACAGAGACTCCAAACTGTCCCACTGATCCCTCGGGACTGAGATCTGAGAGGTACACATATGTTTGTCTCCTGTCACTGATCATGTGACTGAGATCTGTGAGGTGAACAGATGTTGGTCTCCTGTCACTGATCATGTGACAGAGCTCTGAGAGGTGAACAGATGTTGGTCTCCTGTCACTGATCATGTGACTGAGATCTGTGAGGTGAACAGATGTTGGTCTCCTGTCACTGATCATGTGACAGAGCTCTGAGAGGTACACATACGTTGGTCTCCTGTCACCGGTCCTGACGCTGAGCTCTGAGAGGTGAACAGATGTTGGTCTCCTGTCACTGATCATGTGACAGAGCTCTGAGAGGTACACATACGTTGGTCTCCTGTCACCGGTCCTGACGCTAAACTCTGAGAGGTACACATATGTTGGTCTCCTGTCACCGGTCCTGACGCTGAGCTCTGAGAGGTACACATATGTTGGTCTCCTGTCACTGATCATGTGACAGAGCTCTGAGAGGTACACATATGTTGGTCTCCTGTCACCGGTCCTGACACTGAGCTTTGAGAGGTGCACAGATGTTGGTCTCCTGTCACCGGTCCTGACGTTGAGCTCTGAGAGGTGAACAGAAGTTGGTCTCCTGTCACCGGTCCTGAAGCTGAGCTCTGAGAGGTACACATACGTTGGTCTCCTGTCACCGGTCCTGACGCTGAGCTCTGAGAGGTGCACAGATGTTGGTCTCCTGTCACGAGCTCTGAGAGGTACACATACGTTGGTCTCCTGTCACCGGTCCTGACGCTGAGCTCTGAGAGGTACACACACGTTGGTCTCCTGTCACCGGTCCTGACGCTGAGCTCTGAGAGGTGCACAGATGCTTGTGGTGGTGCTAAGGATCATAGTGTCTTCGGTGGTGAGGCCCAAATTCACGTCAGGACCCCCCTCCAGGGTGCTATACAGAGTCTCTTCCCCCCCTGCAAGGCCACGACCCCCAGCCTTTGTCCCTTTGCATGTTTTGATGTGCCGTGTCACATGATACTTGGAGTAAAAGAGCTTGCCACAGTCAGGACACATAAAGTTTCGCTCCTTGTTGTGGACAAGCATATGTTTCTTGTAGTTGGCTAGTTTGTAGAAGACCTTGATGCAAAGGGCACAAGGATAGCACTTCTCCTTTGTGTGCTTAAGTTCATGTGATTTGAGGTCCGAGGGTCGCGCTATCTTGGCGTCACAGAAGCGACACTGCAGTCCAGCAGACCCTGTGTGTACTATCATGTGAGACTGGAGATGTACCTTCTGCCGGAACGACTTGGTGCACATTGTGCACTTGAACTTACGCTCACCTGCAATGAAAATCATAACCATTATCCTTGGAACTGTAATAAATTTGTTGAAGAATATTTTTTTTCATCTTAATATTTCTATGTCATCCATTGTTGAATTGTTGAAATGGCATAATATTTTAAAGGTGGTTTTTATATTTCCAACTTGCTAAAATGACAATGTAAGATAAAGTTCTGTCTACCTGTGTGTATTTTCATGTGCTGACGGAGGTTGCTCTGATCAGAGAACTTCTTGCCACACTGTGTGCAGGTGAAGGGTTTGAGTCTCATGTGCAGCGCCACCATGTGAGTCTTCAGCTTGGTTGAGGTTGTGAACCTTCGGTTGCACACATGACATGGCCACTTGCGGGAGCTGGAGTTGGGGTGCTCTGACTTCATATGCTTGTTGAGACTCTTCCAGTCGCTAAACACGAGGTTACACACATGGCAGAATGGGCAGTTGGACGGCCACAGTGTGCTTGCTTTAGCTGGTAAACCTGCAGAGATGATGATCCAAGATTTATTTATTATTTCTCATTTAAACATTAATGCTGTCATAATATAAATGTTCATTGATAACTTCAGGATTTATTGAGTAAAATGATTAATAAACATAGTTTTTGTTGAAGTAAGTTTTGCACAAACAGTATTGAATGGTTTGAGATGCTTAAGGTGTTTACTACCTAATCCCAATGATGAACAAACAAAGGAAGAAGTAACACACCCAGTAGTTTGGCATACTCCTTGGAGAACCAGAAGAGGAGTTCTGTGCCGGGCTCCACCCTCCTGCTGGTGAGGAAGTAGAGCTGCTCCCCGCGCTGGTACACCACCACATTCTGCTCCTGCACACTGGGAGCCGGCTTCATGTACACCAGCCAGTTGCACTCCTCCTCATCCCCCACATCAACCACCTTGTGCTGCCCCCAGTAGAAGATCTGAAACAGTCAACCATCTAGTTTGGGCCCAGTACAACAGACAACAGTCAACCATCAGGGGACCAGTCAACTTATCATGATAATAGTCAAACATATGTCTAACTAGATTAGCGTTTGCGGGATACCGCAAAAGCAAAGCAGCCTCGGAACTTGGGGTTTCGCCTTACCCTGTTCCGCCTTTTACAGGTCTCACCAAATTGGGCATTTTCTCATGACCTTGACCTTTGACACTCAAGGTCACACAATCAATGAACACATTTCATTGAGTATAACATTATTGTAATGAAATAAAGTGTTAAAAATTAAATTAATCCATTTTCTCCATATATGTTGACCTTGCTGAGACCTTGACCTTCGACAGTTCGTACCCAAAACTTATTGAAAATTTTGTACTTCTCAAGAGATAATATATACAAAATCTAAACTTCATAGCACAAAAACTTTTCAAGTTATTGTGTTTACAAGGAATTGCAATAACTCATATCGCATGACCTTGACTGTTGACCTTCAAGGTCACACAATAATTGAACACTTTTTATTGAGTATAACAATCATGTATTGATTAAAAGTGATCGCAGTTAAAATTAAGCATTTTCGCTAAACCATGCTTAAGTCATGACCTTGCTGTGACCTTGACCTTTGACTGATTGTAGCCGAAACCTTTTCAAAATATTTTACTTTTCCAAGGATGATATATACCAAGTTAGAGCTTCATAGCACAAAAACTTTTCAAGTTATCGCGTTTACAAGGAATTCTTAGAGTGAATACATATCTCGTGACCTTGACCTTTGACCTTGAAAGTGAACGTGTCAAAATCGTTCCCCCAAGGTATGAGTAGTAAGGTATGAATAAGAGTTCTGGAAAGCTTAGTGGAAAAAAGTTATAGCTAGTAGTACGAGTGCGGCGGCGGCGATTGAAACTTCACAAAAACTGATAGCAGCCCCGTCCTTAGACTGCTCATAACCATGGTATCAGTAGAAGATCGGTAACAGTCAACAATCGGAGGAACCATTCAGTAAATTAATGTTACTATCCATAACTAAAGAATTAAAGGTGAAAATGACAACCATTGTATTCCCTCAAAGTGACGGGAGAGTTATTGGTAAAGTTACTCTGACACTTTCCAGGTAAAGCTATTGGTGTATGTGAAGGTAAAGTTACTCACTTTCCAGGTGTAGCTATTGGGGTATGTGAAGGTAAAGTTACTCACTTTCCAGGTAAAGCTATTGGTGTATGTGAAGGTAAAGTTACTCACTTTTCAGGTGAGGCTATTGGTGTATGTGAAGGTAAAGTTACTCACTTACCAGGTGTAGCTATTGGGGTATGTGAAGGTAAAGTTACTCACTTTCCAGGTGAAGCTATTGGTGTATGTGAAGGTAAAGTTACTCACTTTCCAGGTGAGGCTATTGGTGTATATGAAGGTAAAGTTACTCACTTACCAGGTGTAGCTATTGGTGTATGTGAAGGTAAACTTACTCACTTTCCAGGTGAAGCTATTGGTGTATGTGAAGGTAAAGTTACTCACTTTCCAGGTGAGGCTATTGGTGTATATGAAGGTAAAGTTACTCACTTACCAGGTGTAGCTATTGGTGTATGTGAAGGTAAACTTACTCACTTTCCAGGTGAAGCTATTGGTGTATGTGAAGGTAAAGTTACTCACTTTCCAGGTGAGGCTATTGGTGTATATGAAGGTAAAGTTACTCACTTACCAGGTGTAGCTATTGGTGTATGTGAAGGTAAACTTACTCACTTTCCAGGTGAAGCTATTGGTGTATGTGAAGGTAAACTTACTCACTTTCCAGGTGAAGCTATTGGTGTATGTGAAGGTAAACTTACTCACTTTCCAGGTGAAGCTATTGGTGTACGTGAAGGTAAAGTTACTCACTTTCCAGGTGAAGCTATTGGTGTACGTGAAGGTAAAGTTACTCACTTTCCAGGTGTAGCTATTGGTGTAGGTGAAGGTAAACTTACTCACTTTCCAGGTGAAGCTATTGGTGTACGTGAAGGTAAAGTTACTCACTTTCCAGGTGAAGCTATTGGTGTATGTGAAGGTAAAGTTACTCACTTTCCAGGTGAAGCTATTGGTGTATGTGAAGGTAAAGTTACTCACTTTCCAGGTGAAGCTATTGGTGTATGTGAAGGTAAAGTTACTCACTTTCCAGGTGAAGCTATTGGTGTATGTGAAGGTAAAGTTACTCACTTTCCAGGTGAAGCTATTGGTGTATGTGAAGGTAAAGTTACTCACTTTCCAGGTGAAGCTATTGGTGTATGTGAAGGTAAAGTTACTCACTTTCCAGGTGAAGCTATTGGTGTATGTGAAGGTAAAGTTACTCACTTTCCAGGTGAAGCTATTGGTGTATGTGAAGGTAAACTTACTCACTTTCCAGGTGAAGCTATTGGTGTATGTGAAGGTAAAGTTACTCACTTTCCAGGTGAAGCTATTGGTGTATGTGAAGGTAAAGTTACTCACTTTCCAGGTGAAGCTATTGGTGTATGTGAAGGTAAAGTTACTCACTTTCCAGGTGAAGCTATTGGTGTATGTGAAGGTAAAGTTACTCACTTTCCAGGTGAAGCTATTGGTGTATGTGAAGGTAAAGTTACTCACTTTCCAGGTGAAGCTATTGGTGTATGTGAAGGTAAAGTTACTCACTTTCCAGGTGAAGCTATTGGTGTATGTGAAGGTAAAGTTACTCACTTTCCAGGTGAAGCTATTGGTGTATGTGAAGGTAAAGTTACTCACTTTCCAGGTGAAGCTATTGGTGTATGTGAAGGTAAAGTTACTCACTTTCCAGGTGAAGCTATTGGTGTATGTGAAGGTAAAGTTACTCACTTTCCAGGTGAAGCTATTGGTGTATGTGAAGGTAAAGTTACTCACTTTCCAGGTGAAGCTATTGGTGTATGTGAAGGTAAAGTTACTCACTTTCCAGGTGAAGCTATTGGTGTATGTGAAGGTAAAGTTACCCACTTTCCAGGTGAAGCTATTGGTGGATGTGAAGGTAAAGTTACTCACTTTCCAGGTGAAGCTATTGGTGTATGTGTAGCTGTCCTCTGGGATCACCTTTCCTTTCAGGGGACCGAACTCTGTGCTCTTCTCAATTGCTTCACCCGCAAATACTCCTGTTCACCAAAGCACAGAACATATCCATACATCAAGATCATTAGAAGATATTTTCTCCCACAGTACAAGAACAAAGATTATGATGTTGAAACCACATATAGCAACTTTTACTGATTTTAAAGGTGAATATTCAAGATGAGTAAGCATGCGCAGTATTATCGATACCATATTCTCGCGGGTATAAGACCAGGGGCCCGGCAAACAAATATCTTGAAAATAGGGGAATGGGCTTTAAACAGCGAGAGACCCCAACCAAGAAAATCATTGATGCGAGTTGCATTGAAAATTGACATCAATACTTTTGACTGTTGTTCAGGTCTCCTTAAATATCAAATGACACTTTTTCCAGACGTATATTATTTAAAAGAATGATAAAAGAAATTGCAAATGCTTACTTACATTGTTTGTTGTTTGTTTAAATCAGATTACATAATATGATTCTAATGAAAAAAAACATGAATAATCAGTCGACAGCTTTTGCTGCATGTGTTTACAGGTAGAGATATAATTGTTATAAGCCTTTTCATTGGCCCGGAAAAGTTGGTCAACCAATCAGCAAGTCGATTTGAAAACGATGTATGAAACTGAAACGGGGTTGTAGTAAATTCATGACAACATATTGTCTATACAATATTAAATGTCTAATTATTCAAATATTTGTTAAACATTTTCGATTTATTACATTTTCCAAAACAACATGCAGTAAATTGAAATATTTACTTAAATAAAATTCGCAGAAAAACTTGAAAAAATTATGATATGAGCATGAAAGATTATTAATAATGTTATTTGTCGTTAAAAAGCTACGATTGAGATTCCAAGTACAGTAATACAACGTGCTTTTGCGAAAGTATATTTGACAAAGATTTCTTTGAACTTCGATTAAATATGATAAATAAGTATGGAAATATGCCAAATTGAACAATTAAAATGGATAACAAGCCTCATAAAAGCGATAGTTCTTGATAATATTTTGGGAATCAAATATTTCAATCTCCGATCGCTGATGCACGAGAAGCCACATACATCGTGATTTCTGCTGAAAGTTAACAGTACGTGAATGATGCATGGATATAAATGAAAAACAGTATATTATTTTATTTTAATTAATTTACAATGTATGCAGTCATTAAAAACAACAACAGGACAATGTATTTTTATTTTACAAGTTCAATACTATAATGACATCGATATAAACTTGTGCATTTTGCTTCCTGTGTAAACATCGCTAACTCAATCGTCAAACATCGATCGTGCCAGACTTCCCAGAATTGGGGGGTGGGCTTTGAATCAAGAATGACCCCAACCTGCTCAACCCTGAAAAATGGGGGGTGGTCTTTAGTTCGAGGATGGTCTTATACCCGCGAGGATACGGTATATCGGTATATTGCAATACAGAAAAAGGTGATACGAATAGGTACAAACTTCTAAAAATATCAAATATATCGAAAGTTTTAAAATGAACACTTTCCATCTAAGATGGAGAAAAACACACCTAAATAAAATGTGGTATTACGAAAAGTTGTTGACAAAGTGTGATATAGTTTTATGAAAATAGCTCAAATATGTATACAGATCATAAACAGTGATTGAAAATCTCACTTTCCAAAACAGCTGATAGCTGAGCAATTATTATCTTTCTTAACACTCATATTTAGATGAGAAAAAGCATACAAAATCTTTAATATGAAAAGTACCAAAATACAGGTAGAACACAGATTTAACGAACTCCAAGGGACCAAAGAATTTAGTTAGCTATATCCGGTGTTCGCTACTCGCATTTGGCCGCCATACATAGGGCTTTTGATGGGACTTATAAAATTGTTCGCTATATCTGATTGTTCACTATATCCGAGTTCACTATATCCGTGTTCAATTGTTTTGCATTACATATTGCAATACGCTTTTTTGTATCGCAATATATTGTACTATGAAAATGAGAAAAGATACCCATCCTTAAAGATGAGTGAGACAATTTTGACTCTTCAAATTACATATTGCACCGCAAAAACTTTATTGCAAGGCTGCCGGTTCCACTTCAGGTTTCAGCAATTCTTGTAACGTTCCGTACACAACAATAACTTTCCTAACTAGATAAGCGGAACGACGCAAAAGCAGAGCATCCGCTAAACTGGGGTTTTTGTCTTCCCCTTTTCCGCCTTCTACAGGCCTCAGCAAATTCGGGACTTTCTCATGACCCTGACCTTTGACACTCAAGGTCACACGAGCACAAACACTTTTCATTGAGTATAACAATCATGTAATGAATAAAAAGTGTTAATAGTTCAAAAATGCATAAGTCGTGACCTTGCCCTTTGACGGATTGTAGTGGAAACCTTTTTCAAAATTTTACTTTTCCAAAGTTAGAGCTTCATAGCACAAAAACTTTTCAACTTTCATGTTTACAAAGAAGTTTTTAGTGATTTTATAACTAGTGATCTTGACCTTCGACCTTGAAAGTGAACATGTCAAAATCGTTCCCCAGAGGTATAAGTTATGAATACAAGTTCTGGAAAGCTTAGTTGGAAATAGTTATAGCCAGTAATAGGAGTGGGGCGGTGACGGTGGACCTTAGTTGGGGCTGCTAGTTAAAACATCAGATTGTATTTTAATGCATTGGACATAGACCTACCAAGATTGCTGATTTCTTCTGCTGTTATCTTGACCCCGGAGGTCTGAAGAAGAAGGCAAGATGGGAGTGTGAGCTGAGCACGGGGCGGGATGGGCTTGTCTTCCACATGTGTGTAGGCCACTTTGTGGTACGTGCAGCCGTCCTTATAACTGTGGTTGCAATCTATACAATCTGAAATACAGGACATGATGCCAAAAGGCACTGTTACACTTGTATATTGGATACTGTATTTACAGTTCTGAAAATAGAGGATTTGGTTTGGTTGCTTATTTGAGTTTGTACTGTTTAATCAAGACTTAAATCAAGACACACCAACATTCTAGGTTTAAATAGTTTACATAAACAAAGAGTACCAGGATGATGAGGATGTGAGAGAGATACTAACACTGCCCAGCGAGTTTGGGAATAGGTGTATTCTCCGAGGAGGGGGCGGGGTTCCCTCTCTCCTTCTCTGGGAGCGCAGCCCGGTCTACTCCAGGCAGGTCTGTCGGGTGCTTCAGTAACATGTCAATCACTGCACCTGTAACATACCATCATGTATTAAAGGTTTCATCTGTTATGCTATCATTCTTCTGTCAAAGTGTTGATATTGTCAAGTTATTTTCGTAGCTAATGTTGCGATTAGAAAATCTCACCTGACATGTTAGCAAGAGCGAAAGCTTGTCCAGCTGCCTCCCCCTGGTCTGGAGTGTCAGGCTTCTCCTGGGTTGGAGGAAGCACAGTGACGGGACTGGTGAGGTAGAGGCGGGTGGTGTCCGAGGGGGACAGGGACACACTGGGAAGCATGCTGGAGCTTTGGAAGTGGGCGGGGATGGACAGCATGGGGGACAGACTGCTAGGAGGTGGTGCAGAGAAGCTCTCTGTGGAAGTGGCTGGGGTGCTGGTCTGGCCACCTGCTCCTGTAATGCTGGCAAGGATTGATGAGGTGTCAGAGTCAGAGATGTTGTAGCCTGCTTGTCGCAGCAGGGCAGCGGTCTGTTGGACATCAAGTTGCGGGAGGGGGATGGAGGGTGAGGTTGTTGCGGTGGAGCGAGCAGGGTTGAGAACAATCTGACTAGCCAAGGAGGAGACTAGATTCTGCTGGGTGAGGGACTGCAGGAGGGGTTGGGAGAGACAGGCATGCAGAGACTGCAGCTCACTTGGGGCAGCCAGGGTGGAAGTCTCCTGGGTTGAGATCACAGACATCGGCATTGGGAATTGAGCTGTAAACAGTGTGCAAATTGAAGTTGAAAAGAGCTTTGCTAATTAGTTACAGACTAATGTTCATTTCAAAGTCAATGATTATTCATTTATTGAAAAGTTAAAGACTCACAAAGGTATGTTGCTGCATGGGCTTGATCTGCTGTTGACTGCTGTGTTCCATTGGCACATGCAACTCCTGGCTGACTGACCACACTTGATGCTGTGGAATGAAACAGAGCTATAGATCTTTCTAAACAACAGAATGAGATGAATCATACCATGAAATGAAATCACTATAATGAGGATGCTACATTAAGAACTACTGACCTGTGGAGGGCGGAGAGGCAGCTAGAGAGACACCAACTAGAGAAGGTGAAGTGGTGAGACTGCTGATGGGCTGGGACGGACTCTGGAGAGCTTGGGTGGCAGCGGAGCTGTGGAGGACCTGGGGGAGCACAGACGTGTCCTGTTGGCTCATAGTCTGGCCAGTACAGTACACTGGATGGCCTGATAGTAAAGAGGGGATCTGTTCATTAGTCCCACAAGATGTCACAACACTGTCAGTAGTGGGCTTTTGAGTATCTGGGAGGATTCTCTGTAAACTCACTGGTGCTTGCACAGGGATACTGGACTGGTTTGCTGAAGTTGCTGCATGAACACTGCGTATGATGTTTGTAGGTATTGTCTGTATGACCCCAGCAGGACCGGGGGGAATCAAGTTTTGAGTCTGGTTGACTGACGATGGTTGCAGGTGTGACTGAACAAAGGGCAGGTTTGCTAGTGCCGTGACAAGGTTGGTGTTGAGTGCAATGGCTTGTTGAAGGATGTTTGGTAGAATTGCTGGTTTAACTGTGGTCTGAGCTTGCACAGAGTTAATATTTTCACTGGCCTGTTGCTGAACAGGGGCTTGAAGGAGGGAACTGATTGGTGCTGTGGTGGTCATATAAGTAGGTTGAGCAATTTGAGAGTTCTTTATGGCTGATCCTGAACTCACAACGCTTGATAACAAAGCTGTATTTTGATTGACTGCTAATGAAGACCCAGACAAGTCACAATGTAGTGATGCATGAGTGAGAGCAGAGCCAGAGCTGGGACTGCCATCATTGTATGATAAAGAGGATGCACTGTGACCTAGAGACTCCATCGCTAATGCTGACTGCGTGTTTGCCAGGTCACACTGAAGCACTGTATTGCAGTCCCCTGACATGAGTTGCATCCCGGCAAGGTCCTCTGACTGGATGAGCGTGTCTTCCCCTGGCTGGCTGTGTGAGATGGACTGCTGCAACAGCCCGGAGTCTGTCTGAGAGATGTTCTGTTGCAGGAGATGGGGGTCCTGGTTGAGTGAGGTCTGCAGGATGGAAGTCTCGCTCTGGTGAGAGATTGACGGCTGCAGCATGCTGGCTTCTTCCTCTGCAGCCTCACCGTGAACTCCTGGCAGGAGCATGTCTGTGTGTGTCGTGTCATGACTGGAGGAGAGTGATCCAGACATTCTCAGCTCTCACCACTAGTTATCAGCTTCACTTACACTCTCCATACAATCTCCAAAGACATCTGAAAAAATATAATGTCCAAATATAATCAACTTCTGTATCTTGTTGCAATGATATTCTTAGCTAAGGCTTGATGAAATTGATATTTAGAACCTTTTTATTCCTATCAAAAAGTGTTATCTGATAATGGAAATGCTATAGATTTCACCTTTCGATACAACATACACAAACACGTCAAAACAAACTTCATATACCAAATATCATTATTTTCTGTATCTTGTTTCATCAAAGTCTTAGGGAAGGCTTGATGAAATTGACATTTAGAAACTCTTTACTGTCTATTCATCCAGTCAAACAATACCTTCAGTGATATTAAAAATTTTTGATATTAAGAATTTCCTTAATGGATATTGTTGGATACTTAATGTGTTGTCAGCAGTATTTCAGCTATTTTACATGTTATTTTGCATGACAAGCTGATATTAGAGTTGGTAATAAACAAGGCAAAAGTGAGCGCAGCTCACATACCCCCGCCTGTAGTTTGACCGCCTTTCTTTGACGAAAATAGTGTCATATGTTCTGATAAGTCCTAGAATTGTTACCGTATTTTTCCATCAGATGATATAGAAAATAACATTAAAATTTAATTTGTCTGAATGGGTGTGAACTGGTATAACTATCACAATAAATGTTTTTCAACAAACTCTCACCTTCCATTCAGTTCCATGTAGGTCAATTAATATTTCAATATATGTATTCTTTGCAGTGGTATCAACATTCCAATATATGTATTCTTTGCAGTGGTAACAACATCAGTCATGTTCAATGTTCATACAGTGTTCATATGAGTATCACAAAAGGTCACAATCCCTTTCTTTTGGTTACTTCCCAAAAGATAACTTGAAGGCAAAACAGTCACATTTACAATGTTAAAACGGTATGTGTTTGTCATTAGGAAATATATTTACAAGCTTGATCCTCCACCTACTGTTTTCGGACTGTTTTGGGTTCAAAATTTCAAAAATTATTTGAACTTTGGAATTTAAACCCCAAAAAGGCAAAACAGCATCATATAGGTTACTGCCATACCAAGTTTGAAAATTCCAAGTGGTATAGTTGTTAAATTATGATCCGGAAACGACACAAAGTCCGAATTTCTGACGGTTTTTGGTCAAACTTTCAAAAATTATTTGAAGGTTGGAGGTGAAACCCCTAAAAGGCACAACATCATCATATAGGCTACTGCAATACCAAATTTGAAGTTTCCAAGTGGTACAGTTTTTTAAATATGCTCCGGAAACGAGACAAAGTCCAGAAATCGGACGTTTTTTGGTCAAAATTTCAAAAATTATTTGAACATTGGACATGAAACCCCTTAAAGGCACAACAGCATCGTGTAGGCTACTGCCATACCAAATTTGAAGTTTCCAAGTGGTATAGTTTTTTAATTATGCTCCGGAAACGAGACAAAGTCCAGAAATCGGTTTTTGGTCAAAATTTCCAAAATTATTTGAACCATTGAGATGAAACCCCTAAAAGGCTACTGCCATACCAAATGTGAAGCTTGTAAGTGGTATAGTTTTAGAGTAATGCTCCGGAAACGATTTCGGACGGACGCACGGACGGACGGACGGACACGCGGAGCGCGCTATGTACCCCTGACTACGTCGTAGCGGCCCTCTATAGTCATATTGCAAATATACTTTTTTCAATTGATGTTAGGTATACAATACATTTCATGAATACTACCTACCTGTTAGTTGTTATGTGATCAACAGAGAAAACATTTAATCAATAAAATTAAAATGTAAAGATAGATCTTAAATTAGAAAACTAGTAACACTAAATTTGAGGGAAAATCTCACATATATAATAAAATGCTCCAAAATTTCTACAGTAACACAAAAGCCAATCGACACAAAGGACATGTGGACACAATTTTCCATCTCAAATAAAAATGTAGACTGTTATGAGACTAGAGAAACATGATCATTCATGATTGGTCAAACGTATTCGTAATATTATGAAATATACTAAGTTAAGCATTCTCTTAGGCAACCTAGCAAGATTGATAAATATTTAAGCCATATGTTAAGAAAAACCTACTTCAATTTCTCAATTGAGCGAGGAAGACAAGTGTGTAAGACTGTTCTGTCTTGTTTTCGTGTTTCGCATTACCATGCACGAGTTTTCACCCTCTCGACGAAAATGAGCCTTTCAAGGGAGAGAACTCGTCAATGATTGATCTGGTGAACACCGCAAAGGGAAAATACATCGATACATTAAATGTCCTTACCCTGCCTATTAGATTATTTAATTTAAAATCTGTCTTTTGTAACATTTCTTCATACATTTGTATAATTTAAAAAAAATGTATTACGGCCTATTTCATTATTAAGATAAAAAGTCACGCAAAACAAATAATTATAGTTTTCATAAGGTAATAGGTTTTCACGAGTCTGTTATCCAGACCCTAAAGCAAAAAGAAATATTAAAGGAGCCTTCTTAAGTTCTAGACAATGTTGGCAAGTCTAGACGCTTTAGCCTGAAATTAAGAATTGTTCAGGGCTCTTTTATTTCTAGAATAATTTTTCTTATCAGGGACTATATGTAGCGGCCTTTTATGTTAGTCTAGGTTTTCGCAATTCAATAATGTCACGTTATTGATGATTATTAGATTCCCCGTCATATCTAGTAGTATAGATGATAACTATATATGATGAGTTGAAAGCACAATCCTAAACGAAGAACACAGGTGAAATGGAGGTTTAGCGTTTAAGCTGTAAATTGTATTTCATTAATAATATAATTTACAATACCGGCAAAGTTTTCAAACACATACGACATGCTAATATTTTCAACCAAAAATAGTATTCAAAGGGTTTCAAAAAGAAATTTCTTTTTGAAGAACATAATCAATTATTTAGTTCCCTTTTTGTGGGAGTGTCTAGTTCTACGTTGATCTTATACCTTCCAAAAAAAAAAAATAAAAAAAGAAGAAAGTACAACGTGTATGCTGCAGTTTCCTGAATCAGACGTTATATTCAATGTGCATATTAAACTATACAATGTTTTTTTTAAAAATACAAACTGTAATTGTCACAGTATCAAACAAATCGTAATACGGATACTAGCGTTACATTTTTAAATGTAAAAACTATCCAAGTAAAGTTATCTATCCGGAATGATAAGTGGTCATTTTTTCAGTCCTTTTTTTTGGAGAACATTCGATTGGTGTACTTCCTCAAAAACAGTAACAAACTATCTTGTTTCATCTTCAGAAAGTGTATTTTTATCTTCTATACAGCGCCTTGAGTGCCCACTGTCAACGATGAAACAAGTATGTGGAATAGTTCATTCGAAAAAAAAAACCACACGCTTTATATGAACTGCAACCTAATAATGTCATAATAACAAATATTCTGTATTATAATGAATTGGGTCATGAAAAAAATTACAAAAGGTTGTGGAGGGTCATCTTAAATAGACAAGAACAAAGCCACCTTCCTTTGAAATCGTGAAAGATGATTTCACTACAAAACCTTTTGGGTAAAAAAAAGTTCAAAGTATTTTTTACTTAGAGTGGTTCAGGGTTTGAATTTAATATAATACTTGCCTCAAAAATATTTATTATTAAAAAGCTATAAATGAGTTCTATCCCATGTTCATAGAAAAGCAGAACTGAACCAATCTAAATAAATTTAGAATAACAGGGTTAAGGTCATGATGTTGACGGTATGTCATAACAGAAAAACACGTTGATCTTATATTTATTTTGGAATTTTGGAATTTTGGAATTTTGGAACTAAACTAAACTTTTACTAGCCTTTTGGTGTTCGTCAATTTATGTATTCTTAGGCTTTTGGTACTGTTTGCTGTATTTGATATGATAAAGATGTATTTGTTCACCCTGATATATAAATATGTATGTAGTAAAGGAACTACTAAACTAAAAAAAAACACTAATATCTCTTGAGAAATCATTAAATATCTGACACCGATAGCTTAAAATGAAATGAAAATTTCAAAATTAATCATTTTGTTGTGTAGATTTTCCCTTTTGATATTTCGGTATTTTACTCTTTTTTCAATATAGATTTTTAAGTTATCGTAAGTACCACTGAATGACTGAAGAGGCAATCAATTCCCCAAGGCTTATCTTAGAGATAAACATTTTAGCATATCAATAAGGGATACTCATGTCAATCATTATCATTTAGAAATCTATAAATAATTTATTATTTTGTGTTTACAAATAAAAATGTCCAATAGCTAATCAAATTATTTTCTCGTTTGAATGTTATCGAGAAGGTGGCGAGAAAATTATTTGACTGGCTACATCCCAAGTAGAGAGAATCTAGCTTCTGAGCCCAGGGTACAGATTAGTGGAGTTAGCGTAACGTTCGTATCCTGAGACAGGATGCATCCACCCACGTGACCTTGTGAATCATTCACTCAGCAACGTCAGTGACAATGCCAATGCTGTCACAACTCGTTCCGTTTCCTGTATATGACACTGCAACCTCCGACTTCAACAGAGTAATCCTTGTTCCCAAGCCGCCAGATAAAGAATGTTGTTTTCAACAGCAAGGCAAAAACACCGTGTCCTGGTCGGTTCTAATTCAAGATCCCAATCATATAGAACACTTGTAGGATGAAGTGCAGAGACGTTTGGACACGGCCCGTCCGAAGCCAAAGCGTGAGTTTACAATTCTGCAGGTGTGTTGCAACATCACCATAAACACTTCCAACAGTCTTATTCACTCCTTTCAAAACCAATCTGTCACGACTGTGGCCATACCAGGTAGGCCTATTGAGCTTCGCACATACTTCAGCAGTTGACTTCAATGTATTCATGTGGTGTTGTTATGATGGATACAGAATCGTGAGAGGACTGATAATTCTTCTTATTGCAATGAATTATGGTTTCCCATAACCATCATGCTAATACAAACTTCAACAAAAAGCAAAATGGCTCGCGTTTCCTTTAGTACATGCTCAGTAAATGTTTGAAAACGTATTTCTGAGAAACACATTTGAGGCATTTGATATGAAAGGTACACAGTACCAATGATGGACCATTGGGACATAACAAAGTGAAGATCTGGACGTGATGACGTCTCGCCATTCACTGAACCATGCATATGGCTTTTTATTATATGATCAGCAATGAAATACTGGGATTTATCAGTGAAATAAACTGTCTATCAGGCAACAGTGACGATATATTATATTTTTACTGTGACCAGTGACGATATATTATATCGTCACTGGTCAGGTGCCGGAACTACTTTCAGCCATGTGAACAAAAAGGGGAAACATTCCAGTTTTAAAGTCATTTTAATTACATATTTCATTAAAAATCATATAATAAATAGAATACTTAATGTAGTTTTCCAAATACCAGGTTTATTTCATCTCGTGACATGGGTAAAGTTGATATTTCACTTGTGGCTGCGCCACTCGTGAAATATCAACTTTACCCATGACACTCGATGAAATAAACCTGGTATTTGGAAAACAACATTAAGTATCCTCTATATCTTTACAGGGCTTGTCCGCGTGTACACATCTGCAGTTGACTTCGGAGACGTTCACATGTCACAAAGTATCCTTGTCCACACGTCACCACAGATCGTCATCAGCTGATGTTGAACATCAGCAGGTCGACCAGATTGGCTGCTTCACTGAGTCGCGCTTGATGGCCAACGTCCGAGGTTTTCTGACTTTGGTTACCTCTATGACTGAACTCCAATGAGTAGAAACAACGATCTAGTACACTCATTAGTACTCAAACATAAGTACCTCCCTTTATTTGAGATAACCATATACACTCTTTAAAAAAAGAACTAACAAAACATGTAAACCAAAATTCACACTAGACTATATCCAAGAGCAAAAATGTTGTTTCATGTTTTTTCGTTCTGCATGAAAAATATGTTTCCATGATACATCAAGTAAATGTAAAAATAAAAACGTCGTCATAAGGTGGATTGGGGTAAGCAAGGTAAGAAGCGAACATTGTTTTTCTGTAAATGCGTATGTATTGCTTTTTTGCGGTTGCTTTAGCACACACACATTTTGGTAGCCTGATGTTTTATAAACTTTAGCCATCTATGTTTAAATCATTATATCTTTGGTCATGCTTAATTCGGACCTAAAATATCGGTAGAGTCTATAGCACGTCAGCTGTAGATTGAACCAGTCCTCGTTCAACATCCAAGTTGATGAGGTATGTTGCCCTGAAGGTGCTGAAATGATTTTCTTGAAATTTATTTCACAACTGCTTTCGCAAAAGTAAGTTAACTTAATTTTGGCATATGAGGGATTTCGAAAAACATGCACTTTAGAAGCAAGAGCTGTTCGGTATATGCTCTCGATCATCTGGCGATAACCGGGCTATGTTGGGGAGACATGTTCTGAATAGATAACGCGCGTTGTTTCTCATAGCAGATAAACACAAACAGAACAATAGGGTCGGACCCGGCTAGCATTCAAGGATAGAATGAATTTCACTTCGTGCCATTTCACTAGCGGCCTTCCATTACCGACTAGACAATGGTCGAGTTGCTACCAACAATAGCTCCCTTCTTGAAGCTCACCTGTAAAGGTACGTATATATATATATATTGTAGGTTTATATTTATAGGGGTAAGTACTTCCTATCTAGGAGACAAAACCGGCGCCGAACTGGAAACAAATTGATCGCTTAACAAATTGTGTAATGACGTCAACATAAACAACAATAAGCCTAGCGTTACAAAGTGATTAGAGTGTAATTCTATATCGTAAACCGTGTGAAAGGTTTTGTCGGAGAAACTAAACCACGAAGTGGAGTTAAAGTCACAAACTCATTACCAGGGAATAATCTGATTTGTGTGACACAAGTAGATGCGATACAGGCGAACGACGCCGAGTCCAGGCAGGTGGATTATCTTAATCCGGGGCGAACCTTCACTAATCCGAAAGGGAGAGAGGGAGAGGGAATCCAGGTAGTCGTTTATTGCTGCTGCCCATACACCACTGTGCCTTACCGCTTGTGATAAACTGCAGTCTGTGATACAAATTGTGAATCTTATCTATTAACTTTTAACATTCTGAGGGCATGTTATCATACACACACAGGTATGTAAGAGCTTTGTTTGTCTTTACAATCTAAGAAATATAAACGTGTATGTTTGGAGGAGTTAGTAACGAGTTACTTATTATATATATACGTATGTTTCTCCGATAGTAAAGTGACCTGTTCATCTGCATGTCAAAGTAAGTACATGTCATGAATTAATTCAGAATAACCACATGACCCTTTAAATTCCGTAATGAGGAATCAGTATATGAAACAGTTCCTTATACAATAACAACGTTTCAGATATTTCCTACAGTTTTATTTAGAAAACCCCTATTCGTTATTTACCATTTTCATTTCAATACTATTAATTGTACGTGACTTCAGGCTTACAATAACATTCAGCGGAAAGAGCCGCATATCAACATTGAATTGGCCTCACTATCAAGCTTGATAATCCGTTACCGTTAACTAAAACCGTCATTTGACAAACATTACGTGATACCACCATAGATACTTCATAGTGTCGCTTTGTAGGCAAGGGTTTAAGTAGAAACGAAAAGCACTTTAGTATTCATTTTAAACGCGGTAAACTTCTTAAAACCCTCTTTCTCTTTGTTGAGAAGTTAATATGTTATGTCGAAATAATCAGCAAGCACTATATAACTATGCATTACTCTAAATTCTCGAAAGCGTTACAAGCTCCGCGACAGTGTGTGTCCACGTTTGTCAAGGGTCTAATGTCGACAACAGTGTTAGGAAAGTCACATTTCAAGTTGTATTCAATCATGTCCCGTTAAGATTAACGTACCGTGTTTAGAGGTTATGCATACACATATTTCACATACAGATTTGACTGACATGTAAACTCGAGATTGAATAACAACCCTTATCTTCAACAAAGGTCAAGTAGTTTGGGGTACTCACTGAATTTTATATGTTAAAATTTGATCTTAATTATGTACATATTGAGATACATTTTTTCCAAGTTACCAAGTGATAAACAGTGAAAAATGTGTATTGAATGAATAGTAAGAGAATATGTAGTCACACATGCTAATTTCATGTCATTATTTTGTAAGGTACATTCACATTCACTTATTTGCACCGACAAAGAGCAGAATTTCAGTGGTAAAACTTTCAATAATACAACAATGGTTTGATATACATTACTTGAATTGTAGAGCATGTTGATAAAGCTTTTTATATTTTGACTTAAATTTCAAACAAGGAAAGGTTCTGCTCTCGTTATTCGATACCTTTGGTGAATACAGACTCATTAATTCGTGTCTGAATTCCTTTTTTTTAAACGCGAACGAATAATGAGACGCTAGATGAAATTCCAAGGCTTTATAAATTTGCAGTACAACCCAATACCTTATGTACGTAAACAGTGTATAGTTTACGGTCTGAAAGAGGTAGTTTATCAATACGACAGGTTTTGTAAAGACTTTTCATAGGCAGGCTGAGTGACTGTATTAAGGCAGGCGCAGGGCAACCGGGTGAAGGCGAGAGGGAAGTCTAGCGAGCTCAAATCTACCTTTCTCTTCTACACCTTGTCAAGAGCTTTTTGTGTACCTGCCAGGTAGAAATCTACCTGAAAAGTACCACGTTAACCCTCTCGCCGCCGTGATTCACTTTGTCTCACTACATGCAACTAAGGGAATAAACATTAATGGAATATTAAACAAAAAGCAATCAAACCTTCCACATGTATATATAAACTTTGGGTTTCATGTTACTTTCCTCATTGATACACTCCCGGCTTTGTGTATTGTTGGAGTTGCATACGTGACCATACAGATGATTCACTAGTGTTAAGCGTCACAGTGGCCGGGAGTGAAGCAAGTTCTACTGATTGCTTTCCATACAAACTTCACCTACATTGCTATTGATCTCCGATGAGATGGGCTCAGGGCTGTTATGTATTTGAGGTATGACTTCTTTGAAGTGATTCAATGCCCAGGTTAATTTTAACGATTTGATCTTCTCTGAGAATACACAATCGCGATTTATTGGTTGTAGTTGACTCATATTATGTCTATATAAGTAGTGATTAGTTCATTTCTTTATTTGTGATGAATCAATAAAAGAAGCCTAACATAAATCATTTACGAGCTCATATTGCCGTGTGTTCCAGGCTAAGAGGTGCATATTGAGAGGACTGGAGGGATGAGCGGACATTAGAGAGACGAGCCTGTCCGTCCCGGGGTGTCACCAGCCAGCTCATTGTCCCGGGGTAGATGATGCCGGTGGCGGTGGAGAAGAAGGTGATGTTCGCCCCGGACTGTGTGGAGCAGGAGCCACCGGACTCTGCTAGATCGCTCCTCTTTCACCCCATGGTGCCGAGACGGAGGAGGGACAAGTTCGGCCGGGACACTACAAGCCATTCCGACTTCGTGCTGTCCGCGACGGTGTTCCCGACAGGAGTACGCGCCCCGGCGCTGGAGGAGCTACAGCAGAAGAGTGGACCAGCCTACAGGACCGAGACGCCCCGGGAGGCTGTGCGCGGAGTCCTGCCTGGGGAGTCGTGGCCAGGGTCCGGACCAAAGATTCTCTCTCTAAGAAAGAGCAAGCCTAGTCCTCGGGACACCCCGCGCACCCAGCAGAACGTGAGATCCAGCACCGACTCGCTGCTGAGTCTCAGGTCTTACAGTTGGGCAAGCAAGTCCAAATCAAGAGACGTTAGAGACCCAATGTATATAAACACGTATTGTCCAGGCGAGCGACCACTCCGTTTCAAAGAGTCCAGTCTTCCGAGAATATCTAAGAGCAGGCCGTGGTCTGTTGGTGAATCTAACCCGTCCAAACGTTTCGTGAAGGTAAACCCTGAAGTCAGGATGAGTGCAGGGAAGATTAGAACTGGAACGAGAATCCAAGGAACGCCATTAAAGAGTCCCCGGGAACAGTACAATGAATCCTCCAATAAAGCAGACGGCGAGTATTTCGAAGTAAAGCGGATGTCGGCTGATCAGCGAGTGCGTCAGCGCGGACAAGATGGTTGCCTGTTCTCGCAGGTGCGTCAATGCATCCGACTCATGAAGAACCACGACCAGAGCAAGGGGAGACAGGTGGACAGACCGCTCAAGGCGGAGGTGGGCCGCTACAGACCCTTCTCTACCACACGTATTAGAACCCCGTGTCCGTCTCCTCAACCTGGTACTGGCTTTGTGGGTCGCGAACAAGACTCGGCCGACACGTACAAACAGTACGTGATGACGAAGACCCTGCAGTTCCGCGCCAGCAGCAAATCTGCTGGAAGCATAGGGAATGGGGTGATAGCCCGCAACAACACTGTTGCCTCTACATACTACGACTCTGAGATACTCCAGTCAGTAGCCGACAGCAATGCTCCGGATAATGAACACAAACCATTCAGTGAGTACTCGAACGAAGAAGACTACGAGGGCAGGCCGTCATCTGATACGCTGAGTGTAGGCTTGGACATACGGGGAGAGTCGATACCTCTGCCAAAATCTGCCAAATCCTCAAAGTCCGTTAAATCCAAGTCTACTGATTACTCAGCAAAGAGTCGAGTAGTGCCTAGTCCTAAAAAGGAAGTGGTGCTCACACGGAAAAGAGACCGATCTGCTAAAACCGGAAGTGAGGTCGCTGCACCGGAGGAGACACGTCACTTATGCTCCCCCGTTCCAACACCGGAAGTAGAACCTGACCCGATCCAGCTGGACGAGTCGGGGAATCCCCTCATCTGGAGACACACCCACCTAACCTCAACCCCCGACTCCGCCGCCGTCATCAAGATACCCGCCGTTGCCATGTCAACCCTGAGTCTCGAGGACACTGAGGACGCGGAGACAAACGACGAGAGCTAGATTCCCTGATCCAAGAGAATACCTTGAATCTCCTGTTGTCCACTGGATTCGACACGTGTAGATCCTCGCTTGCTACAGAACTAGCTTTGCGGCATTCATCATTGAGAAGGATGACCTTTGACACGAATTCCAATGAAAGTGATCTTCCAGGACAGTATCTCCTGGAGAGATTGTCTTCGGCTCGAAAGTTCAATGTGTGCTTATCTTTCAATAGGAAGCAGTGACAATTCGATATTACCTTTTATTATGTTCATCATGTTTGGAAAATGATATATTTTCACGTTTACAATGAATCAAAATGCAATGTCATGTTGGTTAACGCGACATATACGATAACGGAACTGTCTTAACTCATGGTAACTGGAACTTAAAAATGTGTCTGATAGTGTTACGTCCTCAACGACTATTAGACATATTAAAATGAGTCTTAACAAAACACTTGTATCTTGTTGCGTTACTGTCTGTGCATTATTCGTCATGTGAGATTGTCCGTGAACTTTTACCTTCAACGATTCAACCAATCAAAGGTCCGCCTCTATATCCATTCATGCTAGTCGCTGATTGGTTGACAGATCATGCTAGTCGCCGATTGGTTGACAGATCATGAGAGATAACTCTGTGGTACAGTTCTGAGATGGCAATAAAAGGAGGGTAGCAGCTACTCTAGGTCGGATTCTGATGATATTAAACGGAAGGTAAAGGTAGATGGGAACTTCCCCGTATTGTCAACATTTACATCGCTCTGCGCCAAACAGTAAAATGAAATTTACAATGGAACCAAAATTTTACATTTATTTGAATATAGTTTGTCAAGCTATTGCAAAGAAATAAAGCATTTGGACATGAAATATAGAAATGTAGTGTTCTCACGGTGTGTCATGGACGAGGCATCAGGGCAAGATATGAAAAGATCACGTAAGATAGAGGTGTGATGATAGTGTACACAGAACACTTGAAAGAAAAACGGCTACCATAGTACAACGTGGTTTTCAGAGCACAATTTTGTTCCTCAGGAATTGATAACTCATCATGGATTCATTGATTTTAGTGTATAATGGCAAAACAGTGTATATTATGAATTTCTGAAACTTCTAAAATCTTCTGTATTTGATTTGCAATGAAAGAGCTCCTACAGGTCTACCACATAACATCACCTTTAATAGAAGCCTTGTATGACTTATGCCAAAAAGAACTTTTCAAATCTTATATAATAGTATATTTCAATACTGAAAGTTTGATTTACTTGACTTGTTTGTTTGAGTTAAATTCCATATAACGTCAATTCCATGTATAGTATAACTTGTGACATAAGTTTATGGCGGATTGAACGGTAATTATTCATTACACAATAACAAAAGGCATGCCCAAAGACACATAAGGAATAACCTGTTTTTAAAAACAAACAATTATTTTAATTTTTAATTGTGTGCAATTTAGTGTATTGTATTTGACAGTGACCGACTTTCATAATTTAGAATGTATGTCCTTATATGGATACAAGCTTGTATCTTCTTCCAGGGCACTGTTGTAATGCATTTATTAACCTCCAGTGACGTGACTCTATTGTTCTATTAGGTTCTTCTTTTACCGGATAAACCTCTTTGCCGGGCATTCTCCAAGAATGCCCAGGGAAAGCCCGAGACTTACTCTAGAATTTATCGGAAATGTATTTTGATTGGGAATATACACGTTTTGAAATACTTTGTTTCAAAGTCCTTCTTCGAATAAATACCATCACAAAATATCACATTTTTGACAAATCACAAATATAATGTTCGCATGCCTGGTTTCGAACTCTGCACCACTCGCTTACTAAACTGGCACCTTTGACAACTCGGCTATAAAGGCCCACGAGAACAATGATGTATTTTCCACAGTGACAATCATGTGAACTTCACGAGGCAGATAGCGCATGCATTTCACGTTCACGGCTTGGGTAGCGAGCGCAAAGCACTCTCCGTTTGCTCATGGTGATTCCCTACCAGTAAAAATCAATGAATCCATTGTAATACTTATTATTGAAATAATTTTGTTACTACGCTTTATCTCGGTTCATAAGTTAGATCAAAACCTCGCCCTCGGTGTTGTTTGATAATGTAAGCCCTCAGCCTCGGGAAATTGGGGCGGGCCTGTCGGCCTTTTCCAATTTCCCTCTGCCGCGGGCTTACATTATCAACAACACCTCTGGCTTGGTTTTGATCCTACACGTACAATGTGAATAAGAGGGCGTCCGTGATCATTCGGTTTTCAACATTCTTCGATATATGTGATTAAGTTCAAAAGCATATAGCATGGAATGAAAAAATATAAAGTGATGAAACGCCACTTTGACAAGGCTGTCTGTCGTTTAGAGGTCCAGACGCTGTTTTCATATCTTAGAAAGTGTATGAAACTTTTGATGTCGTTTTGAAGGCGAATAATATTCATTTCCAACATGCATCTGTACAAAACATATGTTCAAAATCTGATTATTCCCATCGGAGAGTGAGTGACATGGAAAAAAAATACTAAGGGTTTGATTAACAGGTTTTCTTATTTTACGACTGATAAATTATGAATCATCCTAATATAAGGCTGTCACACTGATAATGTACATCACAATGTTGACAGTTTAATTAGAGACAGAGACAACAAGGGCTTAACGAGACCGGTATATAAGGACAGCGCAGATGGCAGATACATATATATATATACATACTGTCCTGTACAAGTCCAATAGAGAGCGGCAGAACGATTTAAGGATCAATGGTTCCCCGTCGCTCCGAGATGCTGGGGAGGCTCTTAGCTCTCGCATTGGTGTGTAGCAATTTGATTTTGTAAAATTTAAGAGAAAACTAACTTAATTCAAAGTGCAAATTTTTGGGTTACAACAAATATTTATGTAAGCAAAGCTATTTCAGATTATCACTTGAAGAAACCATTGACGCAATTTATCGTTAAGAATTGATAAAAATAAAATTAATTTGATGCCTGAAGTGCGGAATAGAATGTTTGGTTGCTTATCCAAATACCAACTGTACTGCTGAACAAATTTAGATCTCGGACTGAATCAGGTGGCATTCTGGTTCCTTGTTTCTGCCTAACGACTCGACTCGACGAGAACGTGAGCCTGTTGCAGAGTTTCAGTGAGTGAAGGAGTGCGATTAAGGTGCTCTCAGCAGTAGCCTATTTCAGCTAGCTTACACAAGGAGGGTGCCGCCCAAGACAATGGATTGATCAAGGAGAAATTGAAATGTTGATGAAGTTGTAAAGGTTACTAGTAGGCCTATAGCGCCAGTGTCCACCTACAAGCAGTGTTTGATATAAGCGTAGGCCCGTAGGCCCGACACCGACACTTTTCAATATCTGCAGGTACTTACAGGCTCAGTTTTTTTATACGATACTGTTCCTCTCCTTTCTAACAATACTTGCTGTAAGAAATATTTCCCTGTCAAACCCTCATAACTATCACTGTAAACTGATAACAGTATTGTGTATTTATAACATACTTATTATTATTATTTTAGAATAAGTCAAATCAGTACTGATAGTGAATGCAGACAGTTTCGGATTTGGGTCCACGTTTTTCCTATCTGCGGATCCTTATTGATAAGCAGTTTTTGGATGCTGATTTTAAACATTGCCCACAAGTGCATCTTCGTAGCGCATGAAAACTATGTACAGAAGGAAACAGTCATATTAAGTTTTCGTGAATAAGAATTTCTCGAGTGCTGTCCTGAAAAAACAAAGGAATGGTTGGAGTTTAATGCCAAGAAGCAGGGCATTCCATAAGAGGCACATGTTGAAACCTTTTTTCTCTGAACGCTGCAAATTTAGCATGTGTCAAAAGGTGTTGATTCTGTGGACGGCGAGTTCTAGAAGGCAAATACTGGGTCAGGAGAGTTGAGAGATATGTGTGCTAGTTAACAAGTGTCTACCAAGATTGTAGAGACACTTGTAAACTAAACACAGTCTAGAACATTCATTCAATGCGATATAGCAAAGGAAGCCAATGTAGGTCTAGCAGTTGACATGTATTTTGAACTCTTTCGAGCTCGTTTTTTTTTGGTTCTTAATCAATGAGAAGCCTATTGCAGTTTTTCAGACGTGAGAAAACTAGACAGTCGATTTGGATGTTAAAAGCATATTCGGGTAACAAAAAAGAGGAAAATTTCCATAATTACGAAATTTATCACATAGAAAATTTAAAGTTCATAAATCAGTAGCCACATAGCAGATATGCTAGTTGGTATGAACATTACTTCCAACGAATTGTTTTCTTTTAATGCAAACCGTTAAAGTTATTACAAATGATAAATACCACTAGAGTGTTCCTGAACTTGTTTCGAGTAGCAGGATATAGCATACATGTATATAAGAAATATCACGGGCTCGAGTGCATTGCCTTGCAGCACTCCACAACACAGCACCGTCCTTTCAGAGGTTTGCCCAGACACAGATTGCAGTCTGTTATTGAGATGTGACGAAAACCACGAGAGATTTTTCTCTGATGCCTATTTGATGATGTTAACTTTGCAGACGTTTGAAGTGATCGAAAGTCTATAAGAGTCAGTGCTGTCATCTCTCCAGAATCAACACATTGAGGATCATTCACGAGCAGGGTCTCTGTAGAATGATAGGGCCAACATTAGATTGGTAGTCATCCAGGATATCATGAAGGTTGATAGGTCTCAATAGGTTGGTGTGTGCCTTATCCGCAAGCTTTGGAAGAAAGGTCAAGTTTGAAACTGAACTATAGCTTTTCAGTAAGTTTTAACAAGATTGTTCATTAAGTTTGCATCGAGTTTAGACTTCAAGAAAAGATCGACAGGTTTAGGGCAAAAGTGAGAGACAGCATGTTGTAGAAGGATTCAAGTTTAGTCTTGCTTCTGTCTGTTGACATCTAAGTTTATAAAGGGGTATGACGCTTGAGATGCAAAGAGGCACAACGTTTTGGTAGTCTCTGTACGGAGGCGTCCTGAGCGTTGAGCGATGCAAGTCCACGGCGTTTTGGGCATATTCAGTTGTTTTTGGCGTACTTTACGACCATGCGCGACGTCTAAACATGCATCCCGTGTGCAACCTCTAACGAATGTAGTAACAATTCCGTTTCCTTTGGGCGTCCAATGTAAATGAATTTTGTCGCAAGGAGCAGTTATTGTCTGTATGGGGACATGGGGACCCTAACAGTTTGTCAAGCGCTTTACAATAATATATGGGTTGTTCAGAATAGTTTCAGATATGAACTCAAACCCTGTGACTGTGAGGTTAAATTTCATGAAGTGGTAGTTTGGCCGTTGCAACACAATCTGGCAGAATTATCATTGGCGCTTCATGTCATTGACCGACAATGTTAACTTGTATCAGTGCATGCCGCCTCGACGCATTCAGGCAGTGCCAATGACCAGGGCGGAAATAACTCATCGCTGACCCTACTGTTATGGACGCTCCTGATGTTTTCCCTTGTAATTGACTATACTATGTCAGTCCAAAAAACGCGCTGCAAATCGATTCTGTAAAGATGTATGTTTCTTTGCTACAGTAATGAGCTTTGAAACTGGATTTGTGTTTGATAGCTCTGACTGTATGTTTCTGTCCCTATAGTTTGCTATATTAATTTGCTAGTCCAGTTTTTTGTTCTGACTTATGTTCCTACGACCGTGTCAGATGGTGACATCCTCCCAGGGGGTGCTGGGCAAGCTGGAGCTGATGGATGGACGTCTTGTAGACGTGGTGGACGAGTGTTCTAGGGATGTGCCCGACTCGTGTGGGCCCGGCCGGTGCTGTGTCACCCAGGTTTGTGTCCAGCACGATTTCTGATACTGTTGTCAGGAGCAAATATGGTGTAATTCAAACAGTAAAGCCTTTAGCTCTGTTTCCGCCAAATAGTGTTATTGTATCAATTTAAATGATTCTTTCATAGACAGTTATCATAGATTTTATAAAAGGTTCCGAGTTTATATTCACCTCTACATGGCCAGTGATTTTGTACAAATAATTCAGGAAAGACTACCATTCAAATTGTAAAAACCAGCGCCTAGTTTTCTCAGATTTGAGCTTTCTTTACAAAGATAAATGTCATAAAGAGGATCCATAGGTTGTCAAATGACCGTATATTTTGAACTAGAGACTCTATACTATATAATTGATGTTTATAAAGGCCACAGTTAGGTTTTCCAAAATCAACACTTTTTATTTTTTTTGTCAATATTGAGCAATATTCACCAAGTAAGTGAGTTGGAGTTTTTGCATCTTTAGGATATTTTTAGTCTTCTCAATCAATGTAAGCACTAACTGCACTAAGTAAAGCATTGGTTTCCATCAAACATAAACAAATATATTGCAAGTTAGAAGCAACAAGCTCATCTCTCCCCTGCATATTTTCCAGTACCTGGGACATGCTGCTGTTGTAAGCGAGGGATCCGACCCAGAGCCAGAAGTGCGTCAGATGTGTCAGGAGTTCAGGCCCGAGGGAGCCACGTGTTTCACCGATCCGCTAGTTACAGAGCTCTGCCCCTGCAGCACCAGCCTGGTCTGTGAACCTGGCTCCTTCCATTTCTTCGGCTTCTGTCGGTCACACAAGGATGAGGACCAGGGCGGAGACCCCAAGAAACTTAATCTGGAGGTGGAGACAGGGGATCATTGAGAAAAGAGGCATTTTTTTTAATTGTCAATTTGTTTGTTTATTCCTCTTTAAATAAAAGTTTGTCCAAAATATTTTCCTGAAGTATACCTTCTTATTACCTACGAGGGCAGTCATATCAAGGTTCATATTTTTAGTATGTTGCCCTACGGCAAAGTATCACTTTTTTATTGTGATTTCACAATTCTTTGACGACATGGTTCATCTATGGCGTCATAATCTATCCCCTTATGATGAGAAGTAGGTTTTGAGTAATTTCTTTAATTTTGGGGCCACAGTAATGAACAGAATATTATATTTATGCTCATGACATACTATGTTTATGACACTTAAATATCAGTATAATACTATAGGTTATACCATTCATGTAGCCCGCCCTGAGTAGTATAACAAATTTATCTTACGGAACGTGGTCGGAGTCTCGCAGCAGTTGCTCCTGCTCTATAACATATATAATGTGAAGATAAAGAAAAACATTAACTGCTTAAACCCTTTGACTATAGTTTGTTCAAAGCTACATATCGTTTGAACAAAAGTAACCATCTTGATCATATGTTTGAGGTAACATACACTGTATATTTAATCTGCACGCTTTTTTCATGCTTTTTAAGTGGCGGGATATAAACAATTTATCACCCCGGTCAAGAGGGTGATATCAGTATTTATTACCCTTAAGATAAATTTCTCGAATTCTGATTGGTCAATAGCCAAAGCATACATACCCGTGTAGTCGGATTTGGCAGGGTGTACGAAGTGTACACCCCGTCAAATTTGTCACGTGACATACCAAACGGGTCATATGGATGACCTTGACCTCAGCTGGAATGCGAAAGTAAAACGGCCGCTCGACTGACAATTTCAGAATCAAAATTTACAATGACCAACATCAATTGAGAGATTCTAATGTTATGTCATTGTTAATATCCATTGTCTTATTACATTCATTCAATATGAACACATGTTTCTCTTTAATTATTTCATTTAAGAACACTTTTAATTCGGATATTTTTACTCACAGAGTTATCTCCCTTTATATAACTGCCGTTAGCTCCGTACCGCGACTCTTGATGTTCACACTGTGCTGAGCTTGGACCGCAGTCTAGTTAAGACTTATTTCGGTCAAAATGAGTAAACTGTGTTGAAATAAAAGATCTTAAGGGTAATAAATTCGTTACACGGCGTTTTGACAGGGTGTACGGGACTGTAAGACCCTTGTACATTCTGCATTTTCTTCGGCTCCGCCTCAGGAAAATACAGAATGTACAAGGGTCTTACAGTCCCGTACACCCTGTCAAAACGCCGTGTAACTAATATTATCCCGGATTACATGGACCAATCAGAGATAGAATTCGTCCAACTTAATGTAACTAAAGAGTATTTCACATGCACTTTGTCACAACCCCTGATGTAAGGGCATGTACCAGGGACTACCAGTAACTCATCTACTGTGGCAAAAAGCATGAGTCGGACCACACGGTCATCTTCTAGTTATTGAGCAAGCTAAGAAGCATTCAACACTTTCAACACTGATCTTGTTGATTAATCCAGTGGGAGACAAATTGTGTTGATTGTTGACAACCTATATGAAGATCATGATATCGATAATTCAATGCAATAGTGAATAATTGTACCTTTGAAAGTGAATTGTTTTCAATATTAATTGTATCAGTTTTAAGGTAAGGGAGGTATGAATATATGAGGTGTGGTGCAGTAAACACTGATTTGAATTTCGAACTTGTGCCACAGTGGTATACATGATATCTTACAGTTTTCATTATTCTGATGGAATAAGTACCCAAATATAACAGGGTCTAGGATGTGTAAATACTTGCTTATCAAAATTTAATATCACTTTCAAAAGTATTGCCCTATTAATGAGGTATCACTGCAGACAGTGTCACAGTGGTAATACGTACATACACTGATTCTGAACACAGTAACTAGCGTCCTAAATAAAACAAAATCACACCAGCTTGTGAATAAAATAATATATATATATTTCAGTCTCATTTATACAAAGTAAAACATAATAACAAATTTGAATTTCTCAATAAATTCATATGAATACATAAATACATGTACAGAGCTTGACCCAAACCCAAAACTAAGAGTTATCTCCCTTTATTAGACAATCACCATACACACCATCAACATAATGACAAATCATGTTCAAGGTGATTGTTCTGTAGCACAGTCATGACTCTTCCATATAAGCTGAAATTGACAACATTCGCACATCAGTCCTATTCAATATCAGGACCATTTTCATGAAAATGATTAAATGAAAAACTCATCAATCATTCCTAATGAGTTCTTTCACCAATATGACTCAATGTGTTTCTCCTTGTTATAAGGTCCCCATCACCAACACTATTGTCTTGATCTGACAAGTTTCAGTCAATATCACAACATTCATATACTTCAAAAAGTATAACAAAAACTCAAAGCACAATCCTCTTGAACTATCTAACTATCCTCAGGTAAGTTCTTGTGTTAGTGGAGAATATTTAAGAGACTTTAACCATTCTTATAAGAGTACCTTGTTCTACATGGTTGGTTCAGTATATCATTCTTGTTAATAAGACCAAGGCCATTAACATGATTATACCAAACTAAAAATTTCATTAGAATGGGGTCAACTTCTTTCTTTCTTGATTGTTACCAATTGGTTATGTTCTGAGCTTTTGCTTCTCTTGTAGCAGAGGTTTTCACAAATCAAGGTGGTCCTGCCGCCTGATAAATCGAGTGGTGAACAGTGTCCCAGCAGTGGTCACTGATGCCTGCACTACGAGGCACAGGGCACGGGGTGGTGTGCCTCCAGGAGGCCGGCGGTGTAGGCTTGTCGCTTGTGCTCCAGGTGCTCCAGGAAGCTGTGTATACGTGCACGTCGCTCCGCTGCGTACTGCTGCACCTCACCCTGCACCGTGCTGCTTGACCCATCCGAGGTGGGGGCAGTGTTGTGTAGGGCACACCGGTGGTCCGAGTCTCGCAGCAGTCGCTCCTGCTCTATACTGTTGTTCTGTCGGGCGTTCTGTCAACACAAGATCTTACTTTTATTTATCCTAATGAAAACCAATACTAATGCATACCTTTCACAGTCAGATTGAAAAAATAATCCAATAACAACAGCAAGATAACCTTAGCCATGATACTTGAGAAGTGGGGCATGAATGAACTTTTGAAAAGATTGACACTAAGGAACACAAAGACACAAGCCTGTACTAGAAGGTGTTTACCTGTATGGGCTGGTAGTTCCGCTGATAGTGTAGGACAGCACTGTATAGATGCCACACACTGAACTCGGGCCACAACACACGCACAAACGCCAGACAGCTGTACGAACTCTGCAAAGAAAAGTTAACTGGTATTATTTTCAATACAAATATATTTGTTTTTTTCATAAATATAAGTCCTGCATTGAAAAACCATTTATACTTTTCAATTCTCATCAGACTTCAAAGACTTTTCTATGTGTAAATGGTATATTTAATATGGTTCTAACATGACCAGGTTCTTTGTCATTGATCCTTGAATGGTTTTGTCCAAGTATTCTCATATTTTGCAAAGTGAGGTTCTAAGCTCCAAACAAGAATTCTTCACTTAATTTGAAGAGAAATTCCTTGACACTGTAGTTTCTAGGTAATTGCACTGGTTCAGGCATATTTTCACCCATTTACACCCACATGACAATTACACCTGCTTAATTGCACCAGTTAAAACTTTGTTCTGGCATTGTTTCCGTTTGAAAATTCATCTAGTCTTGCCCCATAATGTTAAACTTTAAACATATCTGACTTCGGGCAGGTTCTGGGTACAACTACACCTTATTCCAAAACACAAGATGGTTGAAGCAACTCAACAGAATACAGTACGCACCTCCCAGAGCAGGAAGTCGCTGAGCCTGACCTCGCCGGAGGTGCGGATGAGGAGGTCGACGTGGCGACACTTGGAGGTGTACAGACACCGGTCCACGAGCTCCTGGCTCACATCGCTGAAACACGGCCAGGAGTAATTTCTAATACCGGTATATTCATTGATCCTGGGACACAACAGTGCCACATCATCATCTTATTCTCACTACCAATTGGTGTTTAGCAAAAATGTGTCCAAGACTCGCCGAATACCCCCGAATGTGCATCCCGGACCAATTGAATTAGGGTAATTTCCCATTACTTAGAAGTCACATAGTAATACTTCAACAGATGTTTGTTTATGGTAACTTTCCTTATAATCAAAATTGACACAAAAATTGGAAAATTATGATTTTAGAAAAAAAATTGTGTCATGTGGCACTACACCTATCTTACAATTTGTTTGCAATTGGTTTTACAAAACCTGAACTTGGGCATTGAAAAGGAGTAGAAATTTTACCAAAACTTTCAAATTTAAAAAAATAACATCAGATGAATGTTTTTCTCAAATAGGTTGAACAACATACATCCACTAGATTAGCGTTTGCGGGATACCGCAAAAGCAGAGCAGCCCCGGAACTTGGGGTTTCGCCTTACCCTGTTCCGCCTTTTACAGGCCTTACCAAATTGGGAATTTTCACGTGTCCTTGACCTTTGACACTCAAGGTCACACAATCAATGAACACATTTCATTGAGTATAACATCATCGTAATGAAATAAAGTGTTAAAAATTAAATTAATCCATGTTCTCCATATATGTTGACCTTGCTGTGACCTTGACCTTCGACATTTCGTACCCAAAACTTTTTGAAGATTTTGTACTTCTCAAGAGATAATATATACAAAATCTAAACTTCATAGCACAAAAACTTTTCAAGTTATGGTGTTTACAAGGAATTGCAATAACTCATATCTCATGACCTTGACCTTTGACCTTCAAGGTCACACAATAATTGAACACTTTTTATGGAGTATAACAATCATGTATTGATTAAAAGTGATCATAGTTAAAATTAAGCATTTTCGCTAAACCATGCTTAAGTCATGACCTTGCTGTGACCTTGACCTTTGACGGATTGTAGCCGAAACCTTTTCAAAATATTTTACTTTTCCAAGGATGATATATACCAAGTTAGAGCTTCATAGCACAAAAACTTTTCAAGCTACCGTGTTTACAAAGAATTTTGCTGTGATTTTATAACTCGTGACCTTGACCTTTGAACTTGAAAGTGAACATGTCATAACGATTCCCTGGAAGTATTGACATTTAGACATGTTCATGAGTTCTGAAAAGCTAAATGGGATAAAGTTATACCCAAATTTAGTGCATTTTGTAATAACTCATATCTCATGACCTTGACCTTTGACATTCAAGGTCACACAATCATTGAACACTTTTTATTGAGTATAACAATCATGTATTGATTAAAAGTGTTCATAGTTAAAATAAAGCATTTTCGCTAAAACATGCTTACGTCATGACCGTGCTGTGACCTTGACCTTTGACGGATTGTAGCCAAAACCTTTCCAAAGTTTTTTACTTTTCCAAGGATGATATATACCAAGTAAGAGCTTCATAGCACAAAAACTTTTCAAGTTATCGCGTTTACAAGGAATTCTTAGAGTGAATACATATCTCGTGACCTTGACCTTTGACCTTGAAAGTGAACGTGTCAAAATCGTTCCCCCTAGGTATGAGTAGTAAGGTATGAATAAGAGTTCTGGAAAGCTTAGTGGAAAAAAGTTATAGCTAGTAGTACGAGTGCGGCGGCTGCTAATAACCAGATTGACAGAATCATAGCATTTACTATTTAAACCAATATCTGTAAGTCCTGGGTAAATAAAATGACTTCATAACGATTTAACTTGGCTCATTTCATCAACCACATTGTAACAGTCTGATATGAAGCAACCCAGCCACATATTGCGAGGGAAGTACAGAGAGATACAGACCTGTCCTTGAGCAAGCCCTGACTGACTCCAGACGCTACTTCCCTCATGGCCGTACTGATGTCGTCTCTCGCAGTGTACGCAAAGCACACATTTAGGATAGCTCTGGATATGGGAGAAATACTTAAAATAACAATGCTTACTTGAAGTTATGAATATATAACAACAAAATAATTATCAATAATTAAGTTAACAGACCATGCCAAACATTAAACAATAGAAATTGTTTAATTGTTATGTTATTAAATAATTAATTACATTCAATACCTATGGTTATTATAACACCAAAAATACTCATGTTTGAAAAGAAAAAGTATTGTTTTGTTGTCATAAAAAATTCAATGTAATTCAAACATGGTTCTTAAAGTTTATTTCACAAATCCTTATTCAATTCAACATATTTATCTATAATTCATAAAAGATTTACTTGATAAGAAAATCAAAACACAAATATTGTTCACTCAACACTATCTCAACAGAAAATGCAGCTGTTCTATAAATAGCAACAGGTTGTTAAAGGGAGATAACTTACTACATGAGAAAAACTGTAAACCATCACAATAAATAGACAATTTCATGAATTCAGTCTCAACTTGAATCAATACATTTCTGACATACAGCAGCACCAGATGTGTCAATGTGTAAAGAAATGAATACAAATTCATCTCTAGGAAGGCACAAATCTTGTGTATTCAAATGAGGCTGCCTTGCCAGGAGGCTGGGTTCATGTCTCAACACATATATAGCACAGAGATGATAGAACAGACGGAGGTCCGCAGCCATTGGGTTCAATGCGACTGATACAAACAAACAATGAAACTCCCGAATCAATAGACTAGGCTCCCAATGGTGAAATTTGACCTCTTTTTACTTCACACTTCAAATGTACTGAACATACACAATATGTCTTTTTTCTTGGCACTTTGCCAAATCATCTTTTATCTTAAACTTGTACTTTTTTGGTTGGTTTAGGGTTGAAAAAGACAACAGCTTACTTGTTGTTGTGTTTGGTTAGTTCAACAGCCTCTGCTATAGTCTTCTGGATGTCAACCGGGAGAAGCTGAAGATTACCCAGCACTCGGATACACACCCCATGCTTCTCTATCAGCTCTCTGTAACACATACACAGGTCACCAGCAACTACAAATCAGATAATCTACAAATATTAAATCCATTAGTTCCTTAACTTATAGTCTGAATTTATTAAAGGGCCACAGGGTCCAAAACCTATAAATAATAATGATAATCCAATATAACTGTACACAAGATTTCAGCTTTCTAGACATGTTGCTTTGATGAAAAAGACAAAAATCTCCAAATGTTCCTTATCAGGGGCCAGCAAATTGATAAGTTAAAACTTCATTAGTGAAGGAATCTTTACATATGGCAGTGTTATTCCTAGTGTGGGTCCTTGGGAAACTTGTCCAACCTTTTTGCTTGGTGTTTGTTAAAATGATTAGATGCAGGATACTTTAACCATGGCCAAGGGGCCCATTTGCTTAAATTTGTCAGCTGATGAGCTAGGAGTAAGAACAACACGTATGGTTTTATATTTAAGAGTCAGTGGGTCCAGAGAACAAGAGTCATCAGAAGATGACAAATCCCACTGGTCTCCAATCAAACTAAATTTCCATGGAAACTGTAAAAAATTTGAAGAAGTTGAAAAATACCGAAAGGAACATACTGACTCTTCCACATACCACACCCCAAGTTTCATTTGAGCTAGGTCTAACTGTTTTGAGTTCTGCTCCGAAAACAAATTCACGGACGGACAGACAGACATCCCAAGACTATAACCTATTACATACCACTGGTTGGATAGAATGTGAAAAGTTCACTGACTGATGGAAAGATACATTGCCAGAAAATTTGAAAAGGTACCAGACAACAATTGAACGTACTTCTCTTCGAGGAGTCTGGTAAACTTCTTGCGTGCTAGTTCCATGAGACAGTCAACCTCCTCCTTGGAGCGCTTGAAGTTCTCGATGCTGAAGGCATACACCGTCACCTCACAGATGCCTAGGTCCAGACAGAACTGCAACACCTGCACACAGGCAATACCGTTGTATAAAGTATAGTCAACTGAAGTGCTCTCTCTACCTTACAGGTATTCCATCCTTGTGTTAGTGTTCCCTTGATGGCAGTGTCAACTCAAATAAAACCAAAGTGTACAAATCTTGCCACCTTCACACTTGATGAAGACAATCATTACATGCATGTAACTGCTAACTACAATATTTCACTCAACTAAGTTTAATAGCTTTGAGAACACTTTTCGCCAGTGTACACCAAAAATAAAGTCCAAAAAGTGACATTTCCATGGGAACCTCCGAAGAAAATTAAAATTGGCATATACTCTAAAGAAGTGTGCAAAGTTTTTGTTTATCTTAACCTAGCCAGTGCTCCAGATAGGCTGCGTATCTGCGTATTTTACGCACTAAAATCGTTGAAAACGTAATTAATAAGAAAACTGAGAGTACAGATACGCAGACATTTTCCTTAAAACCCAAAAGAATCAAAATACCATGCGTACTGTACGCAATAGTTTGTAAAATCTTGCGTACTGACGCATAAATTTGTCACGAATGGATATCAAAGCTGTACATGTGTGTTTGACACGTAAACCGATGTCTATCTGTTGTATTAAGTTGCGGGGAATCCAGATGAGTAAGGAGCTCATAAAACTCTACAGTAGTGCTTGTTTGTATAAGCGATGCCTCCTCATTAATTTTAGTTGTTTTACTGGAACATTTAAATTCAGGAACAAGATGTATTTATTCTTTCAAAAGACATTACAAGATTGAATAACTACATTCATTGATTTCAACATGTTCAATATACATTTAAGATAATAACACAGTTATCTTGGTAGAAAATAACCCAGTCATGAAGAATTGTGAGTGTACAATCTAATTTTTAAACAAAAACAAGATGTGTTTGTGAAACACGAATGCCCCCGGATGCATCCTGCTCGCTGTGTCAAGGTCAAGGTCACAAGGTCAAATGTCATGGTGTCATCTGAAAGGTCTCATCACAAGAGATCCATATGTCAAGTATCAAAGAGCTAGCTCTGACCAATCAAAAGTTATGACCAAGGTTAAAGTTTTTGTGGACAAACGGACAGACGGACGGACGGACGGAAAAGGTAAAATATCATGGTGTCATCTGAAAGGTCTCATCACAAGGGATACACATGTCAAGTATCAAAGACCTAGCACTGACAGTATAGAAACTATAGCCAAGGTTAAAGTTTTCGGAAAAGGCTCGCTGTGTCAAGGTCAAGGTCACAAGGTCAAATGTCATGGTGTCATCTAAAAGGTCTCATCACAAGGGATCCATATGTCAAGTATCAAAGACCTAGCTCTGACCAATCAAAAGTTATGACCAAGGTTAAAGTTTTTGTGGACAAACGGACAGACAGGCGGAATTATCTGGAGCACTGCCTAGCAGTATTTTACATAACTGATCAAATGGAACTACAGCTGAACTAACAAACTAAATGACCACTATAGTATAGTACAATATACCACATACTTCCTTGCGGCAGGTATAATAATTACTCTAAGTCAAGTTCTGCATGTTCATTCATATTTTTTTTGAATATATGGGCAAAATACTCTACCAATTAAACACACTTCACAACACCTAAATTATATGAGAGACCTATAGCTCTCACCTTGTCACATTGTTACCCATGTCATGTGAGAGACCTATTAGCTCTCACCTTGTCACATTGTTACCTATGTTATGTGAGAGACCTATAGCTCTCACCATGTCACATTGTTACCTATGTGATGTGAGAGACCTACAGCTCTCACCTTGTCATATTGTTACCCATGTTATGTGAGAGACCTATAGCTCTCACCTTGTCACATTGTTACCTATGTTATGTGAGAGACCTATAGCTCTCACCTTATCACATTGTTACCTATGTTATATGAGAGACCTATAGCTCTCACCTTGTCACATTGTTACCTATGTTATATGAGAGACCTATAGCTCTCACCTTGTCATATTGTTACCCATGTTATGTGAGAGACCTATAGCTCTCACCTTGTCATATTGTTACCCATGTTATGTGAGAGACCTATAGCTCTCACCTTGTCATATTGTTACCCATGTTATGTGAGAGACCTATAGCTCTCACCTTGTCACATTGTTACCTATGTTATGTGAGAGACCTATAGCTCTCACCTTGTCATATTGTTACCCATGTTATGTGAGAGACCTATAGCTCTCACCTTGTCATATTGTTACCCATGTTATGTGAGAGACCTATAGCTCTCACCTTGTCACATTGTTACCTATGTTATGTGAGAGACCTATAGCTCTCACCTTGTCATATTGTTACCCATGTTATGTGAGAGACCTATAGCTCTCACCTTGTCACATTGTTACCTATGTTATGTGAGAGGCCTATAGCTCTCACCATGTCACATTGTTACCTATGTTATGTGAGAGACCTATAGCTCTCACCTTGTCACATTGTTACCTATGTTATGTGAGAGACCTATAGCTCTCACCTTGTCACATTGTTACCTATGTGATATGAGAGACCTATAGCTCTCACCTTGTCACATTGTTACCTATGTTATGTGAGAGACCTATAGCTCTCACCTTGTCACATTGTTACCTATGTTATGTGAGAGACCTATAGCTCTCACCTTGTCACATTGTTACCTATGTGATATGAGAGACCTATAGCTCTCACCTTGTCACATTGTTACTAGGGGTAACTTTTGACCCCCAAGGGACTATTGCAATAGTGATAGTCTATTGCAGGGTACTATTGTGATAGCGATAGTCTATTGCAGGGTACTATTGGATAGCGATAGTCTATTGCAGGGTACTATTGCGATAGTTTATCAATAAAGGAAATAAAAAAAATTTTCAAGAAAAACGTGGAAGTCGCTATTTTGTAACTGGTCGCTCTTAGCAACAAGAAAGATAACTTGTGTTTTCCTGTTGCTATTTTTAGCTCGCGGCGATCTGTTTGCTGTTAGCCGTTTCCAATATTTTCCAAATGTAAAAATTTGTGTTTGTGTGTGGATTTTACTTTTAACATTCAAGTTAACAACTGATTTTTTTCAAATTGTCGATACTATCGATAGTTAATACGTGCTATCGGTACTATTGATCGTTCTAAAAAAGACTATCGATAAAGTACTATCGGCAGAGCAACAATCGCGATAAGTCGATAGTTCGAGAGACCTATAGCTCTCACCATGTCACATTGTTAGTAATTTGTTACCTATGTGATGTGAGAGACCTATAGTTTAGTACAGTCACATTCACAAAGGTAATTAACAGTTTATTCCTACTCCATCATGTGGATCCAATACAACGATTTAACCTGAACAAGCTTTTCCTCTGTATCGAAATTTTAATTACCCCTAAAAGATTTGATAAATATATCAATGTATCTGTTACAGAAATAAAATTCTCCATACCTCAGCAAGTTTGTCGAAGCCTTTGAGGTGACCCTCAGCCTTCTCCATGCTGTTCTTGACAGCAAACCTCCTGTTTCCGTCCATGATGATGGCCACATGTTTAGGGATGGGACCCGCTTTCAGGACCGCCGCACACACTCTCTGGAGCCAAGTGCGATTCTGTCGCTCCGGGAACCACGACATCCTCCACCTTTAAACAAAGGTCACCATAATAAAACTATTCTCCCTACGACAATCTTCATCAAAACTAATATTTTGTTGCAGTAGGCCTGTAGCATCAATTACCAAATCAAGATTGGCATCGTTCCTCATTTCTGTATTGCAATATATTGCGATACATCTTCCTACGCAGAGCCTAAAAGGCCAGTTTCCAAACTGTCATTTTATGCCTTGCTGCAAAGACTTTACTTTTCTGTGCTGCTATAGTGCCCCTACAGACTAGAGAGCAAGCACAGAAAATTCAAGGTTATGCAGCAAGGCATAAAATGACAGTTTGGAAACTGGCCTTTTAGGCTCTGCGTAGGAAGATGTTTGCGATACAGAAAAGCGTATTGGTACTTCTTTTATTCAAGAATGTGCATCCTATCTTGTCTAGATATGACCATTAAGAACGATCATCAGTGCTCAGCTTTGAGACATTTTGGAATAGGATATTTATCATCCAAAACTGGGTTCCACAGAAGATATCAATTGTGGAAGATCAAGCGTCGCTTTGATAGTAGATTTTAAACAATGCCCTGTCATCAATAGGGACATGACATCACGAACGTTTTGCATCATCAGTTTTGTCGTCAAAATGCTACGACGTCATTAACACCATGATGTCACAATGCTATGACATAACTGGTTTTGGGGATTTAGGGCTATGCAGTGTTCAACGTTGTACATTTTTCATGCAAATGTGATGAAAATGATTTTGGATAAATAGAATCTCACCCTCGTGTCTTCTGATATGAAATATACCAACACTCGTTGATAAAAGTAAAATATCCTCAGAAAGCCTCGGATAGTTGACTATTAGTTGTTTCTTTTATCAACTTGTGTTGATATATATATTTAATATCAGAAGACGCTTGGGTGAGATTCTCTATTTGTTCAATCACTGCTTATGATCTGTTTACATATTTTCACAACACAACTTCACACTTTGTAAAGAACGTTCCGTCAATCATGTTTTATTTGGATGTGTTTTTTTGCATTTTTAAATGGAAATAGCTCGTTTTAAAAAAATTTCAGAAGTGTGTTGATATTTTCAAAAGTGTGTACTGATTCGACTATTGCAATATAGATATATGGATAATACCGCACATCCTTAAAATCAATGATTTATAATTCAGTAGACTTCTCCGGTCATCAAAGTTTTTGCAATCATTGGCAATTTTTTTGGGGGGAGGCAGGGGCAGATAAGTTAAAAGAGTGTTGCTCAATGACGTATGACTTAACTAGACAACAGAGGCAACATAAAGATTTTAGTGCAGGTTTCCTGTGGAAATAAAAAGGGTGACTGAGATATAGCAGTGTATAACATAAATTTGAAACCTAGCTTGTCCTGAAAATTAATTGGTCAATTCATAAGGGGAAAATGAAGAAAAAAATTGAAAAGTTACCAGTCCTGACCAAAAGGTAACCAGTCCTTGCAAAAAGTGGCCAGTCAAGGACTGGCGGACGGGCTACTGTTTTAAACACTGGATATAGGTACCGCTTTGAGCAGGTATGAGTATATGGAAATAGCACGCTATAAATATCCTCGTTATTTTTACCATTAATGTTATTCTTCAATAACAAATGTTAGCATGCTCAGTTTTGACCTACAAGGGGGTCCTGAAGACATTTGCCCATCTTGACCTGTGTCTTGTTCAGTTTACAATTTCTATAAACTTAGATTCCTCGACACTGTTAATACAAGTAGTTGTTCCAACCTCAAACCAAATATTTTTGACATTATATTATTTTTATTTTAGTTTACCACGAGACCTTAAAAACAGAAGTTGCTGTTAAAGCTTAGGAAAATAAGGTAAAACTTAAATTGAACTGCCACTACATATTGTGATGGCGGAGTGCTTACGCACAAGAAATATTTCCGAATTTGTTTATGAGGACAGAAAATAATCCATTTAAATTATTACCCAATAAATCACTTTCAAATATGATGCTTTTTTAAAAATATTTTTTTTATAAAGATATATTCTCAACAACTGTTTAAGTACAAACTGAAAACTTTCATTAGATAGATTATGCTATATTGTATGAATTATTCATTGTATTCTGTTGTTAGTGTATAAATTTCAATTTAATAATAATCAGTAACATATGTTTGACCATCAGTGTAAATGAACAACTGCGTTTGATCTAAATCAATTGATTATGCCATGGTTTATATCTTCAAAGAAAGAGTTTTATAAACATGATATTTTCAATAGTAAGTGCATTAAAATACTCATTACAGAGTCAGATGTCACATGTGATGACAAACATTCATGACGCAACAGTTGAAATGTCGAGCCTTACAAATATTGTTCGTAGTTGACAACAACATGAAATGATACATTGGCATCATCATTGTTAAAAATATTATACTGTGATCACAATTTCCCCACCGTATATATTGTAAACAACGTGTCACTCCCTCCTGTTTGAACCATCTACCGGTTCACGTTTCACTCGACTGAGGGCAACCCCAGGGCTGTGACGTCAGAGCACTTGCTGCTTCAACCAAATATATTCTTCCGCGACACAATTTATCCCGGGAATACTCATCAAATTACCGTGTAAAGTGGTTATTGCTGTACAGTTATTACTTATGTGAAGATATAATACCACTACGGTAAAGAACACATATGATATATCGTTCCTTCCCTTCCCCAAAGAATATCAAATTAATACGCGAAAATAGTCCGCCCTGCGAATGCCTCCAACACGTATGGACAAAAATAGCTCAAAAATGGCGACCAAGGCTTATCGCTAATTACACCTTGAATATCGAGTGATTTGAGTTTATTGAGAATGTGAAAAGGCTAAAATGCCGGCACAAGAGTCATCAAGCTCTTCTGTCTCGTCGATAGAGTCAGGTAGAAGTTTTTCCTAGGTATTCTAAGCTGAGAAATCGCCAGTTGAGTTGGTGAACCATTGACGCATTTTCCATATCTTTTCAGAATTGTATTTCCTCATCGCCCGATTCCTGTCTTCTGGGCCATGTTCCAGGGCATCAGAAGTGAGTATAGTCCCTATTTTTTAGTTCATTCGCTTCCTATGACATCAGTGATTCATCTCATGCTCTTATTTTTGCAGGTGCTGCTCGGGGAATTGAAAGAACACAAGGTAACGACAGACGTCCGGGACCACAAAGTACTCTTTCGAGTTTCGCGCTTTTCACCTTCTTTACTTGATCAATTTCGTTTAAATTAAGTAATCAACGGTGCCATTTGGTTCCTTTCATGAATGAAAAAACATTTTTGACACAATTACCCATCAAGTGAAAAATATTTCAACAATTCACATTTTCAGCTTTTGCCAAAAAGAATCGATTGGGAAGGCAGAGAACATTACAGAAGTTATCCTGACTTGGTAAGTTTCGGAAAAACGCACTATTGAGTTGAAATGGGCCCAACTTTTGATAAAATATTAAAATTACTCCAAACGTGACCATTAGAAGATATTGACAGATTTGGATAGTATTTTGATCAATCTACCCATCTATCTCAAAATGATTTCATGACAATTCGTAATTTTATTGCAATTTGCAAAAGAAAACTCGGATTTTGCTATGCACTTATAATATCAAATGTCCTTAGCCAGGGAGAATGATGTCAGCGGCCTGGCACGAAGCCAACCAATCAGAACGCTTCGTTTTCAAAGCTACCACTATTATGCAAATATCAAGGCCATTATCGAGCTGCTGCGCTGTGATTGGCTATAGGGAAATGAAAAGTGTGTCACACTGCTATAAATAGTAATGTCTCGGTTTATAACACATGTTATTGTTGAAATGGGAATCTAACTTCTGAATAAAGTGTTTTGTTGGTAAGATAGCTGTTTGATACAAAGAACAGTTGATGTTTGTTTTACCTTAGACAAAGTTACATGTCATATTCCGACCAGCTGCTACAGAAGTAGTAACGATTCCTTTCCGTTCCGTCCGATAACATGTTTGTCCGACCGATTACAGGAAAAAAACCATTCATTTCCATTCTTTTCAAGTTTATCAATTCTTTCTTTTTTGGGGGTTGGAGGGTTCAGTGACAGAGTTACTATAAGTTGTTTGTTTATCTTTTCAATTATTTTGTTCTTAAAATAACAAATAAGAATAACTGTCATTAATCAATTTTTCATCTTCAAGAAGGTTCATGAAAAATATATTTAGTCCAAAAGCTGATATTAATTTGATCATGATCTGCCTGTGTTATGCAGATAGGATTTTTGACAAATGTTGATGTCAGTGGCCAAAAGTGTCACCAATGTAATTTCTCATATACTTAATGGCTTACATTTTAATTAGCAATTACATGTTTTCTATAACTAGAAGTGTTTGTTTATAATATTTTTGCTTGGAAATCATCGCGCATAAAATCACACAATTACCATTTTTCTCTAAGTTGATTAGTTACTGAATGACACTAATTTAATTATCACATGTATAACTTGTGATGTAAATGTCCCATTGACGGCCATCGGGATGTGTCATATGTGTTATTAAATAACATGTATTTTTCTTAATAATCATCAGGCACTCGGTGGGCAGTTGAATGAAAAATTATTTGTCTGTAACTCTGTAGCCCTGTTGTTTTCTGACAGGCTTGCAGAGATTTAAAATGAATCAACAAACAATTAATTTGTAAAACTTATTCTTGCAATTGCAAACTAATATGCAAGTCTATTGGAATTGCGACAGTGCAAAGACTTTTGGCCAACGACTGGAATATGTATTAGCGTCATACCGGGGTAACATGATATTGGTTCCTAAATAACCTTTCTAACCAGTGTTTGAATTAAGCATAGGCCCCTAGTGCGAATGCTGACAGTTATCCAATAGAGCCCACACTTGTTAACATCATCAAGTCATTGCTGCTTCAGTTGCAATCTCACAGTTGCAGTTAGACATATTTACAAATTTACAATTACAAACACTCCAAACTTACAGCAGTGTTGTAACTTGTAATTAACACATTGATACCAAGAATATTATAATAAGTCTAATCAGTACTGATTAATAATGTTGACAGTTTTAGAGTTTAGAGTTGGACCCACAGTTTAGCTTTTCTTATTTGTCATTTCTCTTGTTGAAAATACTGTTTGGAATTTTTCCCAATCATTTGGTCCAGGGTGAGTATTAAGTTAAGATGTCCCTTTTAAAATAAATAGAAAGATACACTGTTTAACAGAATATTTCCAAATCACCATTCCAATGTGAAGAACAGTATTTCACATTACAAATTCTGAGTGAGAGTCAAGTGAGGACATCAAACTGCATCTCCCACAATTGAGAATAGTCATCATTCAAACGTGTATGAAATATAGATGATATACTCTTACTCTATACCATTAGCCTGTGATTAGTGGCTTGTATACCTTGCAATATCAAATAATATATCAGTTTCCTGTTCCTGTGTCAGAGCTGTTTTTCATGAAATCAAAGTTGTTCATAATAAGCCGTCCTATGTAAAGTATTGTGGATAGACTCCAAGAGGGAGTCCAGTAGACCAAACAAATCAAGAATTTGACCTATGCTCATACTGTTTTCCCTAAAAAAAATCAATGTTACATCCTATGTAATGTGTAGCGTAAATGAAGACGAGAGATTTGATTGTTGGTATGTCTACAGATCGAGGTTTACCGACACATCTCGAGCCAACACCTTCTCAACATCTGTCAGCGCCTTGGTCCGCTCCTAGACAAGGAAGTTCCCCCCAGTATCAGCGGAGTTCCCTCCCTTCTTGGTGCCGGCAGTCTCTCACTACTTAGAACTGTAGAGAGTAAGTTGAAGAACATTAGCAGTAGAGTAGTGTATAGACAGAGATTTTTTATGCATTAGACTGACAGCAGTACTCTCGTAGTTGACTGCCTTTGTTCTGTCTACCCTCTGATCTTTTGATCTCTTTTATCTTGATGTTTTAATGCTTTGATTTACTCTTAACTAGCATTTAGATGTTGGACTTGAAGTAATCTCATTGTTATCTTCCATTAAATCATGTTATTGTTTATCTTGTTAATCAATTATAATAAGTTCTTTTTAATATTGTAAATACATAACACCCATTGAAAACCATACAACTGATACAAGAACCTGTATCAAAACGTCATGCTCCTGAATAAAGAAGTTGTTATCCATAAATATATGTTCTTAATTGCTTTGATTCAGCAATTCCTTCGTGTACTTTGATGATTTTTTAATTAACAGTTGTTCTTGAAGTGTTTTTATTTTATATTAGTATGATTTAATTACCCACCCATGCCTACGTATAATGATTATTCTCTCGGCAAAAGCATTCAAAGTTAACAAATAATTTGGTTACAAAAGTAAATATTTAGTTTATCATTGAATTGAGCTCCCGATGAGTATATGTGTTCAACTGTTATTCACAGCCTCCAAGAAGACAACATGGTCGCCCTCCCAGCTAGCTGTGTTGCATCACTCAGAGCCGCTACAGCCACCTCGCAACATTGCCAACATTACATCATGTGAGTATTGCTTCTGTGTGACTGTAGTCTTACGTAGACATTAGGGGTGTAACCATACATTGAACTAGCGATGCATTGCAATAGGCTTTGTAAAAATACACCGGTAAGTATATTATCACTAGGGAACATGAAACCTATCAATGCATTGATAGCAAGGTGCACTATAGATAGTTTTGTATTTCCTAGATTTACCGGTATTTTGATTTAAATATGTTTTTCATGAAAATTCATCTGAATTTATTTTATTTTAGAACAGCTTGAGTCTGAAGCCTGTAGATAAAGAGATTTGTTTGGAGTGATGCACACTAGTTCATATTGTTCAAAATGCCCCAAAAAAATTCATAAATCACTAAAATCAGATGATTCTTAAAAGACCTTAAGGTATCACAACTGATACATGTTCTATCTTGGATTCAAAACTATCGATATTGCTTGGCAATAATTGGTCACAATATTCTTTTGCATCGCATGTGCAATAGTTAGTTGCAATAGCGCCAGCTAAACAGGGTCATTATGACCCCCAGTAGGCAGGTTACACTCTAATGGAACCGTATGAGGAGGAAGCCATGTTCCTTTGACACAAGTGTTGTGTGTGTATGTGCAGGTCACCTGACGAAAGGGAGAGAGATGAGTGGTCGGTGTCGCACGGACCTGCTCTGTGCCTACCAGCAGTACAGTCACGTGTCGCTCCACGACAGGAAGCTGGGTCACCTCTCGGCTGTCTACTGCGTCTCCTTCGATAGGACAGGCCAGTACATTGTCACGGTATGTGCACACTCTTGTTCTTATCTCTGTCAACGTTAAACGATTAAGTGTTCATGCATCATCGATTTTGTTAAAAAAGACAATACTATTAAAGGGAAAGAAGTCAAATCCTCTGTTTCTGATACTTTTTGACATATTTAGTAATATATAATTAGTTTTAAACATCTGTGAACTTTTAATTACACATAACACTTTTCATAGTTTAAGGAATACAGTGTGTCTTTATATTTGAAATGGTATTATTGACACTCTTCAGACTGGTGAAAAGTGTCATATTGAATAAGGTTCTTGATGTAAGATGTTGTAGCATTCACACAATTCTTTGCTAGTTTTCACATAAATTGTGTATTTCATTCTAACTCACATGCCAGTTGACCTAACAGCTCTGTTGAAGATTTTTATTCCATTGCCACTTCAATATTACTTCAAGTGATCATGTATATCCTGTACTTCCTTCCTGTGCAGGGAGCTGACGACCACCTGGTAAAGATATGGAGTGCAGCCAGTGGGCGTCTCCTGGCCACGATGCGGGGACACTCCGCCGAGATCACAGACCTGGCTATCAACTACGAGAACACACTGCTGGCAGCGGGGAGCTGTGATAAGATCGTCCGTGTCTGGTGTCTGCGCACGAAGGCCCCAGTAGCTGTATTGCATGGACACACTGGAATGATCACTTCCGTGCAGGTCAGTGGGTGATGTTCAGCTGCATCAAACCTTATAGGAGCTTTATAATAACAATCCCACTATTGTAACTCTTATCTTGACATTATCCTCTTGATAATAACATGCTGATGTCCGACTTGTGTACAATTTCAGTTTTGCCCCCAAGTGAAAGGAGAGACACGATACCTGGGAACTACTGGGGCCGATGGCTGCGTCTGTTTCTGGCAGTGGAACGTATCCACACTTAAATTCAAGTGAGTCTCTCAGTGTTACTTAGTCTGGTGGAGAGATCTGGACCAAGATTTTGGAATCTCTCTCAATGTTAATGTACAAGACACATACAAATATCTTAGCAGTAGGGGAGCTTTGAAACTCCAGGCCCAGGTGTATAGATTTTCTTAATATGGAGACATGAAAATACCACAGATCATCACCCACCAATGTTTGGAGTGTGATCATTATGAGTGTCAGATCTATACAATGCACAGAATGGTGACATCCTCCCTGGTCCTGTTTCAGCCTGAAACCTATCAAGTTTGTAGAGCGGTCACGAGCCGGGGCCCAGATGTTGTGTTCATCCTTCAGTCCAGGCGGTCTCTTCCTGGCCACCGGCAACTCGGACAACGTCATCAGAGTCTACTTCTTCCATGCGACCTGCCCCGAGAAGATCTGTGAGCTGGAGGCACACAAGGTCAGTTCTCATTCTTGGATTGATATATTGTGATTCATTTTCACAGCATTGTTTGATATCTTTTGAAAAGCAAATCGCATTTGAATAGATTGAGAGTCATCCATCCATGATATCAGATGGCATTTAAAAAATGCAATTTTGGTGCCACTTTGAGGCAAAGTTTAAAGCTGAATGAAAACATATACAACATATGATTTGTTTGGCTGCAGGACCGAGTGGACAGCATCACGTACAGTAACCTGGGCATGAGGTTTGTGAGTGGCAGCAAGGACGGCACGGCTCGGATCTGGCGCTACGAGAGACAGGAGTGGAAGGCTCTAGTTCTCAACATGGCCACCAAGCTGCAGGAGTGAGTCTCTCAACCAGGCTTCTTTGCATGCATAAACATTCTCTTCTTTTCATAAAGGGATAGGATATTGAATACTCTATCTCAGTGGATGGTTTAATTGATCAGTGTAAACATCTCAAGCCAATCAAACTTCTTATTCTAATTCTCTTGTGTAACTTCTGCAATTTTGTAATTTGCTTTGCTTGGACGTGTTAAGGGTCATGAAAAGAAGACAAATGTGTTGATTTAGGTTTCTTTAAAGTTAACTTTCCTGTTCATGTTTTCAATAGAAAAGCAGCAAACCCATCTGACCCAGCTTCCAGTGAGGAGAAGAAGGACAAGCTGCGTGTTACCATGGTAGCATGGACCGTGGAAGACGAGCAGGTCATCACAGCTGTGAGTGACTACTCCCTCAAGGTGTGGGACTCACACACGGGCAAACTCGTCCAGGTGCTGCAGGTGAGACAGTAGTGAGGAGGAAGTTCACACTCTGATTCTTTTGTTAATGTGTTTTATTGCTTTATGTGTTTAGATGTTTTTGTGTTAGTAAGAAATTTATAACACTTTCATAAATATCTTGCAAATGCTGTCCCTGTTTCGCTGTAGAGCCACCAGGACGAGGTGTTTGTGTTGGAAGGCAGTCCCATCAACTCTCGTATCCTCCTCAGCGCCGGCCATGATGGCAACGTCATTATCTGGGACATAAAGACTGGCACCAAGATCAAATCCTTCTTCAACATGGTGAGCACATTTAGCAGTATCTGTAACTTGATTAGTGATAACTATCAAGATAAAGGTTAACATGTATGGAGAGAATGGTACGCAGCTAAAAGTCTCTACTTTGTCAGTTTTGAGGCACTTTTTGTTATATACAGTAGAACACGGATATAGCGAACACGGATATAGCAAACACTCGGATATAGCGAACAAATTTTCAAGTCCCGTCCCTATAAAATATCATTAAAATTATATGCGTATAGCGAACACCGAATATAGCATAGCGAACTAAATTCTTTGGTCCCTTGGAGTTCGTTATATCCGAGTTCTACTGTACTGTTATATTGTTTTGAAATTAGTGGCCATATATCAGATTTGTCTCAAAGAGAACAAAACATCTATTCTGATTCTTTTGTAGATATATCCTATTCTATTGTCTGTTCTTTGTTTTGGAGATAAAGCTTATTTTCACTCTTTGTTTGCACAGATTGAAGGTCAAGGTCACGGTGCAGTGTTTGACTGCAAGTTCTCCCCTGACGGCCTCAGCTTCTCAGCAGTTGACTCACATGGACATCTTCTCATGTTCGGTTTCGGAAGCAACGAAAAGTTCCAAAAGGTTTGACATGGAATTTTTTGTCTAATGATCAGTAAATGTATAGTTTAAAGAATATGACAACATTGTCTATTGTTTTGCAACTCTTACACATTTTCTAAAAGAGACATTAAGGGTATAGTCTACCCAGTAATAAAACTTTCAAGAATTTTCTCATTTTGGGTATATAGGTACTTTTTGATGTGCTGAATTCGAAAATGAAATAAAATGTGGGTGTCACCGAACGATTTAAAGAGTTATATGCAATTTAAAATTTGACCCTAATTGAAAAATCTGAAAAATAAATATATTTTTCTTTAAGTTGTAACTTTTTTATTTATGATTGTTTTTGAAAGATTTTTGCAATTTTAGAACCAACTGATGGTAAACTTGATATCATAACATACAAATATTAAATAATAGTCAAATTATGAATATCAGGGGGAATTTAAGTTCAATATTCTGATTTTATATTCATGTTTTTTTCACCTAATGCGTAAAATATATAATTTATGATTTCAACGATTTTATGAAAACTTCGGACATAAAAGGTTGCAATATATCACTTTCATATATATTAAAATATTTGGGGGTCACCGAATTAATTATTCCTCTATCACGTTTTGAAAATCGATAACGGCGTCAAAATTGACCCGAATTTGGCCTACGGCTAGACTGTGCGTGCATCACGGTTCGAGGAAATCCCAGCTTGGATGTTTATTTGCACCATGATCATGTGATCAATGTCTTTATTCTATAGTACATTAAAACAACTAAAACATGTTCATCGGTGCTAAAATACTTAGACTGACGAATGCTAAAATAACAGGTTCAATGTGTTTGCCCTTTCTGTCGACCCTCCGGCAGTCGGATTGGAACTTTCCATTACGGGTCACGGCACTTTAGGCCACAAGCCTACATCACCATTTTATCAGGCCGAATAATATGGGAAGAAGTGAACAATAAACCAAAACCTACTTATTTGAAAGAAATGATTTCATATTTCAAGGATATAGAGAACATGATGTAGTTATAAAGTTGGACTGAATAAACAGCCTTCGAGTAACTCAAATGCGATCGCTTCCGGGTGCTGTCGAGTATTTTGGTTGCTTCGTTGATGACCTATTGAAGTGGAGTAAAATCCCAAATAATTTTTTCAAAACAAATTCTGCTAATGATGATTCCTTTTTTAAAAGAATCAAGCTAATTTCTATAGTGACTGTGTAAGTTTGTTGTACTGTATTGTAAATATTTGACTTGCATGCGCCACGTCATTGCTTATGGAAACAGCTGATCAAACCAGTAATTAATTCAGGTGGTCACCCATGGGTGGTGAAAACACTTTCATATAATATCAGGACTCAATGAAATTATTATTAGCAATAGTAAAACGTTGTAATACCAACCAAACTTCTTCAGGAATTTGTAAAATTGTGTAAGTAAAATAACCCAATGCAGGCAGAAAATGTTTGTTTAAATAAAGAAATTGAGTCATCAATTTGAAATTGACAAACAACATTAATTATCTCCAACCACTAAGACATAATGCTGATAAAAGATTAATCACCTTTAGGAATACTATACCCATAAACTGTTAATGTTATTATGATTTAAAGTGACAGTCCTATTGAGGTATTTTTTGTGAAAACAAAATTCATGGTGATGCATTCTATTCTTTGTCAATTTATTAAATTTAGAACAACTTAAATATTACCCCAACAAACATATTTGAAAATAAGTGTAAAATAATCATGTAATTATCATACATAAGTACAAACAAGGAACTACTCTTGAGGTTATTTTAAAAAATAACCTGATAGGACTGTCCCTCTAAATATGTTGTTTTTATTTACACTAACACACCTAATTCTGGAAATTGTGTGAGCATAGAGAAGCAATAGAAAATATTTTCTGCCTCAGTGATAACACTATACAAAACTAATGCAGGTATTGGAATATTGAAATGTTGATAAAAGTCATGGAAAAGTCAGGACAAAACCATTGCATAGTTTATATTTGTTTATTATTACCTCAACAAAATATTAAACAGAAACTATTTAATATTCATATACTGTAGATTTCCCCAAGATAATTGTCAAGTTAATGAATAACAAATTAAAATAGGTGCACTTACTTAGTGCATTTGTCCATCTGAGTGAAGCTGCTTAAAGTGTTTTAAAAAAACCATTTCATTGTAAAATTTCATTTGAAAAATTAATAAGATCAATTTATTTTCCGGAAACCAAATATTTATCCATGACAAGTAATTGTATGATAAGAAATGTATTTCTGCCTGTTTTGTTTTGTAATCAGTGGATCTTCTGAACAGAGTGGGCCAGATTGACCATTTCTTCAGGTGACAGATATCCTTTTTATGTTGTTTATTCATTCCTGTCCAGGAATAAGATTGGGAAACTCTTCCCTGAAGTCTGAAATGTAAACAAACAATATAAAGTAAAGTATTTCCCTCAAAGAATGATATTGTGTACACTGTATGTAAATAACAAGAAAAGAAGCCAGTGATAAAGTGTTGTAAATTAATTTGAATAGCAAAATTTAATTAAAATCTCATGAATTTCTGACAAAACATGCTAAGTAACAGGCTTTTGGACTGCCTTTATTTCATACACTGGCACTGAGTGTTTATTATTGAATATTTTCTCAATTAAAACCCTTGTAATCATATCTTGAGTATCTGCATGTTTACATATTTGAGCAGAGGTAAACCTCAAAACAAAATCTACACATCAGGACTTATATTATTTTAGGCTAACTAAATAATATGATGAAGAATCCTTTTGCTGTTAAAATACCAATATTGGTAAAATCTTAAGGTTAACATATGTATTTTTGGTCATTAAAACACTTACAGTTACAGTAAAGTTATTTTCATAAACTTGATCTTTTAGAATAAGGCTCACAATTTTTTTTATTAATTCATAAACATGCCACAGAGTCACAAACCAGTTTATTCAGTTTTAGTCCAGGTAATATCCTGAGATTGATTCTGTCAGGACTGTCATCTATCACTGATTGATTTTATTGGGTAATTACTGTCTCGCTTATGTCATAATTTTTTCATGTCTAGTCTGAATATCAAGAAATATTCAGTAAATATATTGACATATTCTTTTTATCTTTCATCATATGATATTATCAAAATACCTCAACAAACATAATTATTCCAAATAATTATCAAAATTAACCAACACAATTGTTTTGTAAAGTTCTTTTTGTTTAGGCCTTTGACATTGTTGTAAAATAAGACATTTTAGCTAGAGTTTAAATCAAAGACGTGAATATTATTTCATGTTGATTATTTTAATTTTGTGACTCATTAAAGATGTTTAGCTCTATATTTAGGTCTATATTGGAGTGGCTGGTTTTAAAAGAAATGATTATCATTAATCATAACTTGAAAAGATTCATCTTACCTCATTAATTTGTTACCGTAAAACTGCGGGGCGTGATAAGACTTTTGGCCGCTGACTGTAAAGTCTCAGATCTCAACCGCTTTCCCTTCTCATCTCGGACAGCAAGGAACTTTGGAAGACATTTCAGTGTCAGTGTTGCGCCGTGACATTGTCGAAGGTTTAGGTTTGGTTGCAATTCCTCTAATGCGGTTCGTGTGATCGTGTTGTTTTCTCTGAGAACTTATGTTTGTCTTAATTGACAAGATGCCTTCAAATGACACTTGTTGAGACACGGTTTCAGCGATTTGTGTCACATCAACTTGGCAGTGATCGATGTTTACAAAACAATGTCGTAAATCGTTCGGTTGTCGTAAATAAAATGTGCGTAGCAGAATATCGATGTTTTAAAGATTACATTAAAGTTTTGCCACCATTTCCGCACAGAAAACGCATGTCATCATATTAATAGGTAAACGATGTAACATTTTGCTAATTTGTAGTTGGCAATGGAAGATGACGTTAATTTTTCGTCATTTTTTATGGCGTCAGTTTAGACATGCGCAGACGGGAAAACGTGTGCCTAGACTATACCCTTAAGTATGTCAAAATATTTGTTAAGAAGTATGATATTGTTGACATTTATGATCTCAATCTGTTAAAAATTGACCTTGCTCCAAGGAATAAAGTTGTAAAATATTGACTATCTGGGTTAGAACCAAATCCAGCTGGTATTTCCTCTCTTACACTGTCTGACTGCACCAACTTGTGTCACATATTTCTGATGTTAGCTCATCTAGTCAATCGCAAGGCGTCAGCAAAACCTTTTGGTATCAGTAACTAGGGGCAGGTAACTCTATGGAACCATTTGTAATACATTTAAATGATTGGATCGTTAAAGACTGGGTTTTGTTTGTCTTGTCTTCGCAAACTGGTTATGGCAACATGCAAGTAGGTGGACTGCATTCAGACCTTATGAAGGGAAGTTCTCTGATAGGACACATTCATTTCCCTGTAGAGGCAATACTTCAAAACTCTTATTCCCTGGAACATGGTCCATTTTAATCAAACTGTTCACGATCTATTTATATCAGTAATCTGCTCAAGCTTGGTATACATGTTTATCATTCATATCTAATGCTGTTCTAATATAAAACTGTTCAGGTCCCCAAGGAGGTGTTCTTCCACACCGACTACCGGCCGCTGGTGCGTGATGCCAACAACTACGTGCTAGACGAGCAGACACAGCAGGCCCCCCACCTGATGCCACCCCCTTTCCTAGTGGACATTGACGGCAACCCCTACCCTCCCCCCCTCCAGCGCCTCGTGCCGGGCCGCGAGAAGTGTAAGGACATGATGCTTATACCAGAGGTCGCCGTCAACGAGGAAGGTCAGTGGCTGCACCAGAAAATCTGTATGCTTATGTTGGCTGTCATAGTTTAATGAAGTGGTATATCTATAGGAATTGTCTTCATTCTTATCTGAACATTACCATCAAAGTCATAAGACGTGCACCTAATGCCTGAAATATTGCTATAGTTGCACTAAGCACAAAAACACTCACTAATCTGTAATCACCAAATGAGATTGGTTACTTTCTGTAATCATAACCTGTATAGAAGGATCCTTTGACAGATAATTTTGCAGTTGTGACTGTCAATTTTGTCATAGACAGTGTGTCAAAGAGATAGCTTCTCAAAGATCCCTTTTTTAAACCGTAGGCTCATCTGAGGTTATTGGAGAAGGGGAGGTGGCTGAACAGGCCATGGAAGGTGAACCTGCGCCAATAGAGAGGATGCGACCAAGTCTGGATGCCATGATTGTGCGTCTCCAGCGAGAACAGGACAACCGTATAGCGCTGGAGGGTGGAGAACCCCTCGCCTCGCCCCCTCCTGTGGGGTCTCCCCCTCCCTTCGTCTCCCCCCGCTCCTCCAGGAACAACCAGGGTGAGCACTACATGTCTGCTGCAGTTCATCAAACATTTCATCATAAAATTCTTTTATGTTGGTCAGATATTCTAAGCTTTGTGACCTATACAATACCATCACAGAGTCGAGTCAACAAAAGTCTAGACATATGATTTTGGATTAAGAACGGGAAGACTCCAGCAATGTATAGTTTGTTGATCATCTTAACCTTAATCTGAACACAACTGAACTGAACTAAACACAACTGGCCTATTCTAAGCCAACTGGCCTATGTCCTAAAGAGTTTGGTTAGTCTTTGGTTGGAGAGTTAGTCTGTTAAATGGTTCCATAAAGCAAACTATGAATTTCATTTTGAAAAGGCAACATTCTCAAGTTGTATTTCCATATGTACTAAAGGTCGTATTGGAATGAGGCGCAGCGGAGAGACTGAGGGCGTGAGGCAGTCGCTAGGCAACGTGAGTCTCCGAGCAACAAAGAGCGACATAGCCGCCCTGAAGAGACGAGTGGTTGTCCGACCTCTGGACATTGAGGTGCTCTGGTGAGTGCATTCTTATTTAGATGCTCAGAGGCATATATAGTTAGACCTTATTATTTTTATGTATTTGTTTTTAATGTAATAGATGTGACAATGACGTCTAAATCATCTTCTGCTTGCAGGCGAGGGGAAGAGAGACGAATGGCATTTGCAGAAGAAGAACTGAAGAAATTTGTGTTTGAAAGAAAGAAGAAACCAAACTCTCCTCACGGTGTAAGAATCCAAAATGACATTAATTTTGATATGATATCTGAGAATGGTACAATTGGATACAAAACACATCAAAATGAAAAAGTCACAGCATGTCTTAAAAATCATTGCCTGTTAAAAATGTATTAGAAATATTGAATTTAAAAAGTACTGTTCATCTTGCAAACGGCAGTTTTACAACATCACTCAAATTTCAATTGATTCTGATTGCAGACAAGTCATTCCAATGCCAGCAAGTCTAAAGGAAAGAAGGCGCCACCAGCCAACGCGGCAACCGTAGACAACGAAGAGACGGCCAGGAACCGACTGATCACTCGCGCTCTCTACGACACAGAGGATGAGGAGGTGGGAACTCTCTCGCTTAGAGGACTTAGAAGATGCAATAGTTTCTCTATGTGTCATCTTGACAAACATGTAAAGCCAATAGTAGGAGTCTTCACCTGAGGAAATTTCATTCCTGTACGAAAATTTCCTTTGAATAAAACAAAATCTAAGAGGGACCACTTGCTGAATATAATACACTGTATACCGTTAGGCTATTGCATGATTGATGTGAGAGACTGTTGCTTTGTGCTTTAATTAATTTTCTAACAGTTTCATGTAGGAGCACAAATGTTATACTCTGTTTCATTACAGGAAGAGGAGGAGGGAAATAGCTCTGGATCCGACTTTATGCATGATAGGTGAGTTTGTATATTTGGAATATGTTGATAGTAAATAACAAGTACTTGAAGTAGCTGAGGGAAGGGTCTAACGCACATACGACTTAAAATATTTGCATTCAAAAGATTAAGGATCAATGTTGTCTTGCAATGTTTCTTTACCACTTTATATTAAACTGTGGGAATGGTTGTATCATCTCTTACCTTATATGTTATACTCTTAGTTTAGTACAAAGTTATCATAACTGTAATTCAATTACTCAAAATGGTTCGACAATCAAGTTCAAGCTATTCAACAATTAAAAGATGAGGAAAGCCATTTCTTCACTATTTGGTAACTTGAACTTTGACTTTTGACTTATAGTGACAGTGACGAGTATTCCGACTGGATGGGAGACACGGGTAGCAACTTACAACCACCAAAACGCACATCACAACGACAGAGAAAGAGGAAGCGTCTGACATCATCAGAGGATGACAACGATGACCAAGATGAAGACGACGATGTTGACATCGAAGGTGACAATGACAGTAAGGACCCAGACAGCGGTAGTAATGGAGAAGAGCGGCGATCAAAGAGAAACAAACCACCACCCAAGAAGAAAAAGAAACAAACAAAAGTAGGTGTTTTTTGTCCATTTTGTTTCTGACATCAGCCAATCCTCATCTAACATCCTCACCTTGCACACAGTGTTTTAACTTTTCTCGTTTTGAAGTGTTAGGACATCTACAACCAATAATTCCCTGAATATACATCTGACTTGAAGACATGGAGTGGAGGAGTGGCCAAACCAGATGTTGTTAATTGCTCACTATATAGTTAATTATCTACCCCTAGGAGAGGTCCCCTAAACTGCCGACGGAGCCAGCCGAGCTGCTGGAGATGTTCCGACCCCCCGAGTGGCTGACAGACACCATCCCCCGCAAGGCCCCGTTTGTGCCCCAGATGGGAGACGAGGTGATGTACTTCAGACAGGGCCACGAGGCCTACCTCAACGCAGTGAAGCGCCACAAGGTGTACGAGATCAACACAAGCAACAACCAGCCCTGGCACAAGATGCCAAACCTCAGGGTATGTGCTCTACTTGATTTGCTGTACTGATCATGGTTGTTTCAAAATGAATAAAGCAAAAAAAGTGATCAGCATACAGAAAATAGTTCCTCAGGGTTTTAGTTGAATCTGAAATCCTATGTGGATAGGGATGTTCTGTTCTACAGTTCTTGATTTTAGATGTGTACTTGTACAGTCAATAACTGAAGTAACAAAACAAGAAATTTTATATATTTCCCTCCCAGGAGCAAGAGCTGGTGAAGATTGTGGGAATCAAGTACGAGATCAGACCTCCGAGACTCTGCTGTCTCAAACTTGCCTTCATCGACCATGAGAACGGAAAGATGACTGGGGGCAGCTTCTCCATCAAGTGAGTTCCTGGGCTTTCCTTCAATATTTATTCACATAACTACAAAATATGTATATACCTAAAAAATATTGTATTGCGTATTTATTCAAAGGTTGTCAGTGTATCTTGACCGCAGAAAGGGAAGTTATGATATATTGTCACATTGTAAATTAGTTTTTAAGGGATAAATTTAACAGAAAATTATGTTATATCTGTGGTGCAGGTACCATGACATGCCGGATGTGATTGACTTCCTGGTTCTGAGACAGACGTACAACACCGCCATGAGGAGGAAGTGGAAGCCAGGTCAGTACAACATGTACATCTCACAGACCGCTTAAGATTCTATCTGTCATCCAACTTTACCTGTAATAATCCGTAATAACCTATATTGCACTGTGTTTATAGTAGAAAAACTATACTTTGCTCAAAGATTGAAGTTTTACATACATTTTTAATATGAATATGATAAGTTGTATGCAATACAAGTTAAAATGCTTTGATCACTGATGTAAATTATGATATCACAAAGATGACTGTCCTTGACTTGTTTTAAAGTGATCTCAGTAAAATAGTGGTGAGAGTTATATATCTGGACTCCTTTCCCTCACTACAATTATATGTCAGACCAGTCAAGATGGTAAAATGTAAATTATTATATTACGGTATGACAATAGCAAAGGACTGTCCTTGACAAGTTTAATAGCAGGCACATCAACAGAATAAAAGTAATGAACACTTGACTCCAGTCCCACAATACATCTGACAATAGGACAACAGTATAATGTGCCGGGTGTTGTGTGTCTAGATGACCGGTTCCGAGCGATGATAGACGACCACTGGTGGATGGGGACCATCGTGTCCCAGGAACCCTTCCAGGCCGAGTTCACAGACAGCATGTACCAGTGCTTCAACGTACAGTAAGTTACTACTTTCACTTCTACCTCCAGTGATGGATGGATATGTCTGTGTTTGGATGAAAGGAGTAACAAAAGTGATAGAGAACACTAAAAGATTCATAAGATTAATGATGACACACTATTTATTTTTCAGTTGGGATAATGAAGAATTTGAAAAATTGAGTCCATGGGATTTGGAGCCCATAACAGACGACAGTAAGTATATTCAAGTTACCTCAGCCCCTTATGAATATTGCCTCGTATTGTATCAAGGTGGAATCCATTCTGTCTAGTCTTATGTATAATCTATTTGTTTGGCTAACTGTTGCAAGCTTTCTAACCTTGTTCTCGTAATGACATTTCATATTAATTCAGATCATTCAGAGTATCATGTTCATACTCTTTTCTATCATTACCAATAATGCTTAAGAGAAATACATGGATAACAACTATCTTGCAAGCCGATCGACAGGGTGTCAGCATATGAATGTGTAGGTATCATGAAGTAGAGTAAAATGGTTTGTAAGGATAAGTTTGTAAGCAAGTTCTACAATAGCCCACATAACATGAGCAGCTTCTCCATCGACTTATCTAATGTCACGTCTCAAATGTCTAACAACATCTAGTGCTGGTAGTAGCTGAAATATTGCCCAATTGATGCTAAACAATAACATACTCTTTCTAGCCAGATATCATATGGCCCTCATCACTTAAAGCATATGACATCAGTTAACCACTACCAGTTGTCTACCCCTGTCTGTGCTGCCAACTCATCTCTTCTCATGTCCATTTAGCGGTGCCAAACGATATCGGGGGCGGAATCCAGGTGGAGAAGGAGGAGCTAAAGTCACTTCTGTACACGCCCACCTCCTCCGAGTGGCCCCCAGGGGGGCGGGACGAGGAGTGCTCTCGCCTCGTACATGGCCTTGAGATCTTGATGGAACACTCCATGGCCGAACCCTTCAACGCTCCGGTGGACCTCAACTTGTTCCCCGACTATGCGCGAGTGATCGAGTACCCCGTGGACCTGAGCACCATCAAGGCGAGGCTGGAGAACCACTTCTACAGGTCCGTCAGCTCTTTGTGTCGTACAGTAGAACACGGATATAGCGAACAATCGGATATAGCGAACAGATTTTTAAGTCCTGTCCCTATATTATATCATCAAAATTATATGCGTATAGCGAACACAGGATATAGCGAACTAAATTCTTTGGTCCCTTGGAGTTCATTATATCCGAGTTCTACTGTACCTGCAGTGGAGTTAGGGATTAGATCTTTCTCGATGAATTTTAGAATTTCTGAATGCTCTTTGTTAAAGCAATAAATGATAGAAAATGATTTCATTTTTGAATAGGAATCATAAGCATCATTTCTAAAATAATTCTTCTCATGCACCTGATAATTAAAAAATGTAAATGTATCCTTTTACTATCCCTCTTGTTCTTTCCCCTTTAATATTGACATTTGCAGGTTTACAAAAGCAATGATTTATTTAGAGTTATACCTTTTAACCCTTGTTGTTCATTATGCAATGATTGCTGAAGGAATATATTTATATTTAGGCGAGTAACAGCAGTGCAATTTGACGTGCGACATATTGCAACCAACACAAGCAAGTTCAATGAACCAAACAGTGCCATCGTTCAGAAAGCTGTCATCGTCACGGACACCCTTCTCAAGTTCATCAGGTTCATGCTTCAGATGATTCAAAACATATTTTGTTTACTTTTTGGCTAAATTATTGTTCAATATGGTAATATTCAGCCATCAAAAGAGTTAAAAAATTGATGGTGAGCTACAATCAAATATTGGAAAAAAAATGTCTTTGACCAAGGTTAATAGTTGCTTTCTTGTCTGTAACTCCACTATCCCCAAACAGTTAAGTAAAGAATATCTCTATAACTACACATTCTCATGAATGGTTTGTTTGAGAATAGTTATATCTATATCTTCAATTTGTCCTGACAGTGAGGTTGAGGAGACGGACCTAATACCCATGCTGACTGAGCTGATGGAGACCGAGAAGTTGGAAAACAATGTGTCTGATTCCTCCGACTCAACCGATGACACGTCCAGGGCTGGCAAGAGAAAGAAGGTACAATCATGATGCTGTATCTAGATAGTGCTTGTCTGTCTCTGATAAGTTCCTGCAGTTCGTTTACACTGATTTGATTCCCTCTGTATATTCTCAGCAAAGAAATAATTGAAAGGGCACTCTAAAATAGTGAGTGGGTTTGGATTTATCATTGTCATTCTGTGTAAAATAGAATAGCTGGAGTGGCAGAGGCTAATTCTAAAAATGACTCAATGTGAAACTAATTAACTGTTCTTGTCCTTCAGACGGAGCGAGGAAAGAGCGGTAAGCGAGTGTGTCGTGAGAAGCCTGTTGATCCGGACATGTGGAAGCGGACGTGCCATGAGCTGGTGATGCGTATCCTGGAGTGTGAGGACAGTGAACCGTTCCGCACTCCTGTCGACCCCGAGGTGTACCAGGTCAGTGCTACGTGCAGGGATTCATGTCCTCTTGTGCTGTCAAGGATAGATTTGTTGTCCTTAAGAATACCAGGGGGCGTATTTATAAAAAAATCTAAGAGTAGAAATTGACTCTTATCTGCTAAAACTTCTAAGAATTTTCAAAGAATTACTCTAAGATTTGTGGTTATTCATAAAAACTTTTAGGTCTTAGAATCACTCTCAACTAGGGTAAAAGGTTAGGAGTCCTCAACAGCACTACTAGACCTACATTCTCTTTATTCTAAATTCAATAAAAATACTTACAAATGCTTACTCGAGAAATGAGAAAACTGTGAGAACTATAAACATCCTTCGACTCAACAACACCAGGGCCTAGATACTTTTAGTCATAAGTATCATTATTTACATACACTGTTAGATTTTATGAGTAAAGTTGTTAAATGCCCCGCTGTCCCCAGGACTACTACAACATCGTGGAGACGCCAATGGATCTGAGTCAAGTCAAGGAGAAGCTTGAGAGTCAGTTGTACTCGACCCCGCTCGACCTTGTGCGTGATGTCCGTCTCATCTTCTCCAACTCCAAGTCCTACAACACTAACAAGAGGTCCCGGGTATGTACTCTAGATTTCTACTGGATACAGTGTTTCTCTAGATATAGCCTTGCCATTGTCAATAAACCTTTTAAATAAACTCTAATTTTAGATTGAATAATGTTGGACTTCAATGCCAATGTGATGCGATGTGTTATCTGTTTGTTTTGCTTGATGTAGGATTGTTTGAATTTCAGATTTATGCCATGACTCTTCGATTGTCTGCCATGTTTGATGACCAAATACGAGATATCATAACTGAATGGAAATCTGCTTCTAAGAGACCCTCCTTACCAAAGTTATCCACCAGGTACATAAACTCAACCGCCGAATGAGTCTTCAACTATATTTTCAACTTCTCTCTTCTCAATCAGCCCTCTAGTGGTGGTACCAGATATCCAATATAAATGTTTGGACACTTTCAGTGTGTTAATATTCAATAAATTAATTAACCTTTACCTTTTATTTTTCATTCTTCCTTTTACACATTGATAAGTTAAAAGTTGAAAGTTTTCCATTTATGATTGTCATCAGCGTTTGCGATCAAGTTGCACAACTTCCATATTCTACTTTCTCTTGTTATACACTTACAGGAGCCCTGCACTCATTCCATCAAAGTACTCTATCGTTTTCATAAGCATCAAGAGTGTCCTTGACAAATCATTCATGCCTACCTGTAGTTACAGCCAACAACTTCCTTGCTTCAGATCCAGCACAAAAGGAAGCTGCGCTGCTACATCAACCACTTCCCGTGAGAGAACCACAGCTCTGACCTCAGACAACAGCACACCTTCCACTAGCAGTAGCCAGGGCCGTCTGCGGGTCACTCGTTCTAAAGGTGGCGCCACTGATCACGGGTCTGCTGACGGGTACAGCAGTGGACCATCCGTTCCCTCTCGACCTCGAAGATCAGCCACAACCACCAGATACACAGGTAACATTCCTGCTACTAATGCACAACCAAACAAACTGCAACAAGAGCTAGCCTAATAAATTAGAATAAGGGTTTTGGTGGTCCTCAATTGGTCATCTTCTGTGAACTTTTCACATCTCCTCAAGAACTGCTGTAACCCTAAATAAAATAATTTTTTACGAGGCAACTTGCACATAAAGTTTGGGTCTGACATTCCCTATTAATATGGCATTGGAATCATTTTTCCTTAGAGATGTACAATAGCCCTTCTTGGCCAGAATATCAAGTCTAGAGGCAACCCTTTTTTCTGAAATAATTGAAAATGAAATGATGTTTAAGAAGGACTACACACAGTTGTTGCTGGTTGCAGGTGGGAAGGTGATGGGAAGTGACGGTGAGAGTGCGGAGGAGGACGACAGTGACACCGAGGACCTGGAGATGGACCAGGAGACTGAGCAGGTGCTTGTGGAGAAGGAGGAGGAGGATGAGGAGACCGAGAAGGAAGAGGAAGAGGAAGAGGAGGTGAACAGAAGGAGGTCCAAACGTAAACCCCCTCCACGCCCGGTCGCTAAGTCTGAGGATGAAGAGGAGGATGAGGATGATGATGATGGCGATGATGATGATGATGACACTGAGGACGAGTCGGGGAAGAAAATAAGGACACGAGGGAAGATGATACCGAAGCGAAACAGCAGGTCAACTGGTAAGTACAAAATATGTAAATAAAATCAGTTTGGTCATAAAGTAGGTTTGAATCAATAACAACTGTCTAACATTATTGTTCATTTTTCAGGAAAGATATCCAATGGTCACAGCAAGCCATCCTATAGAACTCGAGCATCAACTGGCAAGACAAAGCAGACCAAGTATGTGAACTATGAGAGCAGTTCGATGGTGTCCAAGTCCAACTCCTCCTCTTCAGCCTCTCCAGGTCAGACCACAGGGTCCGGAGACAATGGGAGTAGTTCCAGCGGTAACAGCAGCAGTGAGTCTGGGGAGGAGGCAGAGGAGGACAAGGACCAACACAGTGACTACGCTGAGCCACGGTCCTCCCGCAGAGCGTCCACTAAACAGCAGTCGCCAAGATCTATACAGAAGCAGGTAGAGATTGTGCGGCACAGCGCTCGGGAACGGCGCAAAGTGCAGGACAACATGTTTGTGTATGAACAGCAGCGCAAGTCGCGCATCAAGACGAGAAACCAAGGTCGGAGGACAGTCCAGTATCAGGAGGACGAGAGTGACAATGAGAAAGGTGCGAGGCGCAGTGAGGGACGAAGTGCAAGACAGAATGATATTGTTGAGAACAATTCTGACTCTGATTCTGAATCAGCAAGTGATTCCAATTCCAACGAGACAAGATCATCAACAGATACATTGACTATGAGCAGCAGGGGGAGGGTACGGAAACTCACTCCCCGTGCCCGAGCTAGTCTCTTTGGTGACTAGGCAAAACTTAGCTCAAGTGCTTTACTGTGGTGAATCTTTCAAACAAATCGCTCAAATACTGCCATAATGTAAATCCATATTACCAGTTGGTATTATCATGTGATGTTGACTGCTTGTAGTGATACAAAAGAAAGTGTGATTGGAACTGAAACCGAGCTGAGAGCTCAAGACTCCGGTGCTGAGTAGCCATATGTACGCTACTCTTCAGAACAAGTGCTTGTAGTCTAGCTGCTCCCTTCTCTTCATCAATGGAATCACCAAACTTATGGTCTGGAACAGTCCATTCATTTTCCATTCATTCATGTAAAACTTTATCAAAAAATGTTTTGTAATTTTCTAGTGGTGAGACTGTGCTTGTTGACGAGGTTACGCCTCAGGTAAAAGCACATGTCATTGTGATTCTGTCAGCGGTGTGTGTGATAGCTGCTCTTTGTATTAGAAAGCTTCAATATGTTGACTGAACATATGTTTTAACTTAGATACTTGGTGTCAAAGTGCTTATTAACCTATCTACTCTGAAAACACTCAGGTCGAAAATGAATTCATCATTTTCAAATGCATCATATTCATATCTATTGAGCCGAACCTCTGAATATAAGTCTTTAGAGTGACAAACATTAAATCAACAGTCAATGACATCACAGAATTCAAGATCTGAGTAGGTATCCAACAGATACAGCTATATTGTTGTCATATTAGGAGGGGATAAGGTCACTGGCTTTGCTGTCTGTCCAATGTCCATCCATGGTCAAATCGTTTCCGGAACAGGAGACAGAAACCATAAGGCCTAGCATAACCAGTTTTCTTGACTTTACGAATTGCATGGAAATGCAAATTAGATATACTATCAGTATTGAAAAGGGCTGGCTAAATATGTATCATCTATGTTTTTTTAGTTGTAACAAACAAACTGTGTGGATCATGTATAGATTATTTTCATAATCATTCTCAATTCTCTCAGTCTAAGTAAACCTAGCCTCAATAATACTTGCGTACTCCCATACTGAGTCTAGCAAGATACAGTAAGAGGTCGCGTCAGCAACCTTTCGGCGACCTATGACCCTCCAACGTTATATGTGCGAAAGCAGACTATTGCGGCATGGTAAGTCGAGCCCTGATTGGTCAATTTGATTAGTCGGCTGACGCGAGGCCTTACTACACCTAGCTAGACTCAGTATGGGAGTATAGCAAGTATTATTGTGACTAGGTTTACTTAGACTGCAATTCTCTATATTGGTAAAACTGATCATTCAACCTTTGTGGGGTCGGGGGATAAGCTACATCATGATGGTTCTTTTATCAACAGTAACGTACAAACATTAATGGCCATTTCTTCCTCAATGGTGAAATGGCCCATAACTCCTAGATTTCAGTGTCCTGCAGATTACACACATCCTGGAATGTGTCTTGATTCTTTAGTTTATTCAGTGAAATATAGATTGTTATATCCGCCACTAGTAGTTGAAATATTGCCCAAGCGGCGTTAAACTCCAACTCACTTACTCACTAAGTTTATAACATGCGTATGTTTACATATAAAATCTTTCCTAACCATACGTTTAAAGTTGCAACTGTCAAGTCTGACCATACATTTAAAGTTGCAACTGTCAAGTCTGACCATACGTTTAAAGTTGCAACTGTCAAGTCTGACCATACGTTTAAAGTTGCAACTGTCAAGTCTGACCATACATTTAAAGTTGCAACTGTCAAGTCTGACCATACATTTAAAGTTGCAACTGTCAAGTCTGACCATACATTTAAAGTTGCAACTGTCAAGTCTGACCATACATTTAAAGTTGCAACTGTCAAGTCTGACCATACATTTAAAGTTGCAACTGTCAAGTCTGACCATACATTTAAAGTTGCAACTGTCAAGTCTGACCATACGTTTAAAGTTGCAACTGTCAAGTCTGACCATACGTTTAAACTTGCAACTGTCAAGTCTGACCATACATTTAAACTTGCAACTGTCAAGTCTGACCATACATTTAAACTTGCAACTGTCAAGTCTGACCATACATTTAAAACTGTCAAGTCTGACCATACATTTAAACTTGCAACTGTCAAGTCTGACCATACATTTAAAGTTGCAACTGTCAAGTCTGAAGTATTGCTATCAATGTAGGAAGTATCTGACATGCCAAAACTTCTTCTGTGACATCTCTTTAGTTGCTCAACAAGATATGTTTATCAAGATTAACTAATTTTACATTTAAAATAAGAAAATGTATTCAAGTTTAGTTTTACAGTTGATTACAAGTTGGTTTTGTAAGCTATTAATTATATATAAGCATAATCACACATTGTATCATCATCACCATCATCCTCTTTCTGTCAATTACACAAAGGGTGCTAAGGTGTTTAGTTTGAACTAAATACTGAGAATATCTCTGTAATTAGAAGTTATTTATTCAATTTCCTATGTCAGCATTGTAAGTATAGTAACTGTTGACATGGAACAACTGTATGCATGTGGTGTGGCTGTGATCCTTACATCAAGCATCCTCTTAAGTTATTAACAGTTAAAACAATGAGTATAATTGTGCAATTTGTATTTAGTAGTTTATGAAAATAGTCAGTTATTTTTCCAGCTGTAAATAAGTAATTTCAGCATAACAGTTCCCATATTTCCATGTTCATTTAGTTTGAATGATGTTCATATCACCAAACTCAGGGTGTGAGAGCCATGTAATACCCAACACATTGTTCGTTTCACTTTGTTTGATGTCACTTTCATTTTGATCTTGAGATTCATATGTTATAACTTCAGGTAAGCCAAGACAACACTTGTTATGTACGATTGTACATTCCCCACTCTGGAAATAAAATAAACAATGTTTTCTTAAAATGTTGTTCTTTTCCTTTGAAATGGTGACTCCAATAACTGTCAACGTTATTTCAATACCAAACAGAAGACAAATTCAATATGAGTTCTGATTTATTGACTTTGAAAAGAGTAGCTGATAATACATTGAGATTATTGTCAAAGCACAGAAATCCTTAAGTAATAACAATATATATGTCAACGGATCTAAATCTCAAAGTGTCTGAGTAAATATTTTACATTTTATATCCTTCAGCATCACCAGCTAGTGAAACATGCAGCAACTCATGAACCTTAAAAAACAAGACACCATTATTTGATAACTCCTCATCTAAACTCATCATGAACACGAAGGTGAAACGATTCTGAAAACTCAACACTCAAAAAAAAATTTCATAGAAGATCTTTATCCATTACTAACACTTTCTTTGTGCCCTTGAATCCATCAAGGGATTCAGACACTGCTGTTTGGAACTGCTCAAGAGGAAAGAAGTCAGTGTTTGGGTTTTTCAGCTTCTCGTCTCTGATGAGCTGACACAAATCCTCATACATTTCTGTTCGCACTGGACTATCTTTATTTCTCTTGTTCCATTCAGTGTTCCAATAACCTTCGAGTTTAATTTCCTTAAATAGCAATGCACCTGTTGGAACAACCACTGGTTTGCGAGACATTCCACCATATGTGATCATTTTTGCTCCTTGACCGAGGTAACGCAACATTTCGGCAGCACTTTTCCCCCCAACACAATTCAACCCAAGCTTTGGCTTGCCTGGTAATGACTTCATAAAGGCTTTCATATCTGGTGAGCGGCAAAATTCTTCAGTGATAACATAATTGGCACCAAGATGTTTAAGGTACCTCTCAAGGTTATCAATGTCAGGGCGATCTCTCACCATGTTCACAGTTTTAATACCCCAGCATTTGGCAAGCTGTATAACATACTGGCCAACTGAACTATTTGCACCATTTTGAATAACTACATCACCCGGTTTCAAATCAATGTAATCTTTCAGCATACGGTAGGCTGTTGGTGGATTCACCAAAATGGTGGCAGCACTTACAGCAGGGATATCATTGTGTATTTTGAAGACAGTTGACCTCTCTGCTACTGCAAGTTCCCTCCAGGTGCCCCACCCAGAGTCTGCTGGTATCACCCAGTCTCCAATATTCAGATCTGAAACTTTGCTTCCCTTTTCAATCACCTCTCCAACTCCCTCATTTCCCACAATCGCTGGCAACGGTGGACGAATAAAATACGTCCCTTCAATCATGTTTATATCTGAAGGATTGACAGGTGCCATCAACATCTTCAAAAGAACTTCATTTTCACCGACTGGGCATTCGATTTTGATATCTGTCTTTTCCAATACCGTTTTTGGGTCGCCAAAACTGTTGTAAATTATTTGATTAGAAGATAACGATGAAGCAGGTCGAGTAAACACACTCCCATAATTCATACTGAAAGTGTGAATTGAAAATCTTTGCTGACATAGCTTAGAAAAGTACCTCAAGGAGGCCATGTTTCTCGTATATTCTAACAAATGACGACTTCTTACAATACCTAATTGACCTTATGTTTATATCATTCGTTTTTTGTTTTAATATATTCAGTATAAATATCTCTTTTAAACGTTTTGATTTGTATTTTTTTTAATAAAGATTTAAGAAATACAAACATTAATAATAAATGATCACTATCTATTAGAAGTATACTTAGAGGAAATATGTAGTGAACAGCTAGTATGTCCACGTGCTCGTGTTTTTACCGGAAGTTCCGGTGGCGCATGTGTAATGAACATAGCAACGTTCTAAACAAAATGGCGAGGGGCTGTCAGTAGGATCGAGCAACAGTATATGCGAGTCATTTTGTGTATTTTAATATTTTCATAAAATGTCAAAAGCAGGAAAAAGGGTGAAAAGTGGGACTGCACAACACGGCGGTGCAAAATGGGAACAAGCCTTGCTAACTGCTGCATTTGAAGAGGTATGTTATACTGTCCCATGTCAATAAAATAACCATAACTTTCGAGATCAGTTTGAGATGTGTTTGTGTATAAAAATTAGATGTATCAAATGTATGTTATTTTGAAAGTTTACAAATTTGATTTCCTGAACAATTCTTTCATATAATCTCTCCACAAATTAGAAGTTAAAACCATGTTAGTATTTTTAGACAGTCTGCTCAACCCAGCATTTTCAGTTATCACTTTGTCTAGATTTGTTTATGGACTGGGTCGCTTTGTATTTAATTGTTTCAATACATATTACCACTATGTCAAAATAATATGATTCAATTTGTATTCAAACATTTACTCTTAAGAGATTTTATTTTGATGTATTTTAGGAATGAACACATTATCAAAAATATCTGTAAAGTAGTTTTTTGAAATGGTATGAAGAGTTCAATTTGTTGACAGAATTGTAAATAAATTTAAGCCGTTTGACTTTAATCAATAAATTTTTAGGAGACTGACTTAGTTTAGCATGAAATTTCCATACTTTTATAACATTTCACATTTTTCCGTTTCTTATATTTATTTAAAATAAATTGACAATTTCATGACCTAGGAAAAATGGAAGGGGAACCTGACATTTGTTGTTGGAAACCGTCTTGAAGACTTAACCTTCATCAACACATTTGCAGCTGCTATTGCAGCAGGGACTCGAAAACTTTTTAGTGTTATTGGAAAAGAATCCCTTTATCAGGAGGTGAGTGGACAATAAATTGAATATAAAGTGGGTGTTTAGAATCAAATGATAGTTGATGTCGTTCATAAAGTATTAACTCTGATTGCACTTCCTATGAAATTGCCATTCACAATGGTTTGCCACCTAAACATAAACTGATGAATAGATAACTTAAATGATCTAAAACTATGACGATATATGTATATATCCTCAAATACAAAATATCTCAGTTCGGGATAAATTATTAATGCTCAAATAATATTCTTGAAAGACTTGCCGGTAAGATTTCGTGTTCAACACTAATTGTTGATATTAAAGTAATAGATATTGAAATTTATTCCTTTTCTGTCACTTACAAAGGTGCGCGAACTTGGTAACCCAAAGGCCAAAAAGACAAAGGACGTTGCAGCACATTATGAAGTGTGTGAACCATGTAAAGTTCATCTCGACAACGGAGAGGATATTCCACTCCCATTGCTTGCCAAACTCATCAAATTCAAACTGCTTGCTATCAAGGCCACAGACCTCAAAAGAAGAGAAGCAGAGAAGAAAGTAAGTCAATATTTTTTTTATCAATTTTAAGTTTTGTTATGAATATATTATTTTGACCTAGGGGAAATGGATGTCTGTAGGTATCTGTTCTATCATTTTTTTATTTCAAATTAAATTTATATATCAATTAATTCATTTTTTCAAAAGTGTCATTTTGCTGTAAGAAAAAGCTGCTGTTTTTGTTTTTTCTTGTAGTTTGCTAAACTTTGTAGTTCATTAGTTCATTTTTGCTGTTTAACAAACTTTTGTCTTCAGCTAGAGAAGGCACTTTTAGCTGAAAAGGTATGAGTGACCTTACAGGATTGATTGAATCAAATATATTATCATGACGGTAGAGAATATTATTGATTGTAAAGTTTGGAGAAATTTTCATAAAAACAGTCTTTTTCAAATAATTATTCTATTAAGGTGTCCTAAATTGGCAGTTCAGAATATTCACAGCCACACAGTATTTGAACAAGATGATCATTCTTTAAAAAAAAATTAATACATTTTTACAATTTCTATGGTTTAAATTTTTCTGTTGATCAGTTCACCCATATTCTCTACCATCTGACTACTTCTGCTTCCAGTTCTTCTGCAAAACCTCTTTCCCTCAGTGTGTCATGTTACATTAAGTTGAAATGTTGTCACATGAATAGTTATCAAACTACAGACTGACAGATTTATTTGTTACTTTGAGCATAACAAATTAATCAAGATGTGTGATATAAAATTTTCAATGATCTTTCTGTTATAAGTCACTAGAGATATAACATTTTTGAATGTTTTTTCAAACTTTTCAAATTTTAATGGTCCATTATTTCATCCAATGTGCAAAATGACCCATAGCCCCTGTCTTTCCCAATCACTGCAATCATATAATGCATACTGTATGTACAACCATAGTGTTCATGAAAAAAAAATATCAGAAAATATTAACCTTTCAATGTCAAAGTACAAGTTTGCTTGTTTTAACCACAACTTTTCCAACAAAGGTGAAGGCTTGTATGAATGAAATAGTATCGACTCAGGTTTTCTTTTTAATTGCTAAAATTATATCTTGTGGGTATGTGGTGTTTGACTTATTGATGATGTTTTCTATTTAATGATCTGTATTAAAATGTCATGCCTAATATACCATGGAGATGGGAATTACTCTTGTACCTGCTTCTGTGAATAAGTCTTTCATTTCAAATGACTTCCTTATATAAAACAGTAACTTTACTAAGAATTGTTGTCTGGTTTTGGCATTTTAAAAATTAAGAATTTTTTTCTGATAATTGCTTACTTGATACCATAAGAAAATCTGTGAATAAGTAATTGATATCAAACTCTGGTTTTAACCTTTAACACTGTCCTGAGAGGTTTTCATTGGTGCTATTATGTAACTCATGACTTTTCAATAGATGTTATCTACATATTTCATACCTGAATTAATCCTGATTGTACCATTATGTTAAATCTTTCATGTAGAAATGCTACATACATTTGTGTTGTTACTTTTTCCTTTAAAGGCAGAACAACAGAGTAACAAGACAGAGGTGAGATTGGAGAGAAATTGACGTGATTCTCACAGTGTTATGTTTCACTCACCAACTTGTACATTTCACAGAGTTATAGCTGGCCACGCTTGGACAGCTGGTGTTGATTGTTGCTTATTTCAGAGCGACAGTTTTTAATTGCTTGCTTTCAGAGTTCTGCTTGTTGAATCATACTTGATACTTTCTCATCAAATGAGTTTTATTCACTGTGTTATTGCATGAAATGTTTGCATGTATCCTATTTGTTGACTTACACATTTTTTTTATGCATGGTGTTCGAATTTTTATTGTTTCTACCAAACACAACAACAAATTTATTAGGTGTTAAACTGTCCTACACGACACCTATTCCATGATGAGTTTTGTATAAGGTGTATCAAGAACATAATGACACCAGCAAAAATATCAATAGTGTCATAATGATGATGTATTAAAAGTGAAAAATGTAAAAAATATTTTCATTGCACTTGTGAAGAAACTCCAGTGATGTCAATGATACACATTCTGATTGCACAACTTAATTCAATATTGGGTCTAGAAACCGTTGTGCTTTAAGCAATGATGCAAAAAAGTGGTAATCCGTATGGAAAGAGAATTTTCATTGAGATTCAATGAGAGTTTAAAAACTTGTGAACTGAAAGTATTCATGGCAGAAAATTGATGTGTAATCAAGTTTTTAAAAGAGCTATTTTCAGATGTGATATTATTATTCTGTGATTCAGATCTCACTGGTCAGATGTCTACGACCAGCAAAACTCCTATTTGACTTATCATTTTGATCTCTTGATTGTCTTGTGACCAATAATTTCCACTTAAAAATGGTCTCAACTATATAGTTTTATTTAAGGTAATATATAATAGTACAACTATTCTTCTCTCAGTACTGAACATGGCATCGAATGCTTCGTTCATGATTTGAGCGATGCTAGAAGTATATATTATCTCATCAAGTGGCGTGTGTGTTGACAGGCAGCAGCAGACAAGGACAAGGGGGGTAAGGGAGATAAGAAGGGGAGAGCCAAGTCCCCCAAGAAGGGAGGGAAGAAGACTCCAGAGCCACAGGCAGCCAAGGACGGCAGCAAACTGAGGAAGAGAGGGGAGGAGGACACTGACAGCAAATACATTGGTGAGATGTCGACATCTTTGATGTAACAAGTGGTGGATATTTGACTTACCTTGAGAAATACAATTCAGTGGCACTGGAAAGAATGAAATGTTTTACCTCTATTGTAATTTTTCTGAAAAAAATACACTTACAAACCATTAAACAGAGTTTTTATGACCCAGTTTTTATGCTATTGACAGGAATCTTCAACAGCCTGAATTGAAGCTCTTTCTCATATTGTATTGTATGTGATTGTCCCTCTGATATTCTAGATGATGAACCAGATGACGGAGCCCAGCACTACATTGTCCTCCAGGGGTTCCACAACCCTCACCTGTTTGGTCAGCTAGCGGAGGTGGGGGTCAACGTGGACGCGGTCATCAGGGTCTCAGCTCAGGACTACACTCCCTTCCAGGACGCTCAGTCAGCACGTGAGGAAAAGTCAGACCGCGAAAAGGATGAGAAGACACTTGGTAATATGAGACTCCTTTCAGTGTCACACATTTTTCAAAACTCCTTTCATTTTCTGCATCTTAGGCCTGGATTATTATTAGCTGCTTATCATCATGAAAGGAAAAATATAGCTTTTGTTGGCAAGAAAACTAAAGCAATGTTAGTGGAACACTCTACAAAATTGTTAGTGTTCATGAAAAGAAAGAGACTGAGTAATATATTTTCAGCAAATTTTTCAAAGTAATTCAGTTGATTTTATGAGATGATTACCAAATCAGCTGATTTGTTTAAAATGCTTGTTTTAAAATCCTGACAGTCACTTATCTTCTGTCTTAAATTTGATAATTCAACTGGGTTTGTCAAGTTGATAAAGAAATCTGTAAAGAATTCTTGACATGTGAATAGCCATATTATGGATGCTGAGCATTATTTGATAGGCATTCTAAAGAATCTCCCCCAATGGTCTGTGTATTGAGATGTTGTGTACATGTATACTGCAGCCCTGGAGGAGGCAGCACGGGCGCAGCAGCAGAAGAGTGAGGATGAGTTGAGGCAGTTCTGGAAGGACCTTCTGCTGGTGCTGCAGAAGAACGCGGACTCATCCAGACTGCACGACATCCCCAGACTGGAGTACGAGGTCGAGGCCCTGATGGTCCCCAACAACCCTGATGATGTTGAGCAGAAGGTAAGTGGCTTCTGAACTGGTATTGTAGTCAGTTTATTGGGTCAAGGGTAAAAATCTGTTTTCCCTCAAATTAATAATAATTCCCATCATGTTAAGTGTCGTCAATTGATGCTCTCTGAGTTGTCAGAGATTAGGTCAGGAGTCCATGTTTTTCTTTCACATTAAAAGGTTCACATACAATAACATGTATCTACATGTATCTAGACTTCTGGTTGCGCATGTGTGAGTGACGGACGCACGTTTTGGGAGCTCTCCGAAAATCCACGGGAATCACAGCCATCAATGAAGAAATGAGCTATTGAAATACCCAAAATCATCTTACATGTAACAATTAATGGGTAAGAAGATATGATATATGTTTTGTGATCTTTAAAAATAGGCCTACTTTTTGACATATTTTGTTCAACGCCAAACTACCCACTATCACCATCATGGCCACCAAGGGAAATGTTGCTACACGTTCGACAACTAACTTAGAAGAACTTATTCTGAATGTGGAGGGTAGAATTACAACAAAATTTGAACTCTTGTTAAAGGAGACGCGCTCCGGTATTGAGGACTCAATTTCGAGTGTGAAAACCGAAATTGGGACTATTACTTCCAAAGTCAACGAGTTAGATAACCTTGTATCTCAACAACAAGATGAAGTAAACGACCTACGCACTGAGGTTACACAGTTAAAGCATAACCTATCCGAACAAGCTACACAATTCCAGAATACTTTGCTGTTGAAAGAAGTTCATGAACGGCGCCCTAACTTACTCTTCTACGGTATCCCCGAACTAGCAATGGAGAATACGGAACGACGCCTCCGACAATTCTTTGTGGAAGACCTACGCTTCGCACAAGACAAAGCAGACGACATATACTTCAAAACAGTTCACAGATTGCCCCGGAAGCCATTTCAAAACGATCCAACACCGGACGCGCCAAACCCTATCCTAGCTACTTTTGTCTACATGCCAGACCGTGAAAACGTGCTATCCAGTGGTAAGCTTCTGAAAGACGTCAAAGGGAAAAGCATTAGAACTGATTTACCATTTAAAATGCAGAAACAGAGGGCGATTCTCAACAGGAAAGCGTTTGACCTGAGGCGAGAGCGTGTAGGCCTATATGCACGAGTGAGGATTGCCGGTGTCGATGTTATCTTGGAGACAAAAGATTCGAAAGAACCAAAGGCGGCTTGGAAGCGTTATACATAGATTGATATAACGATCTGACATTCTACATTTGAGTGCTAAGTGGGTGAGTCTGTGACGGTTTTAGTTTGTCATGTGTGACGCTGTTTACAAAACAATTGTGCTATGAAATAATTTCGAAAAATAGCGGAAATTCACTTACCGATTGATTGATAGACATATCCACTTGTGTTTGTTAATATCCATGGTATCCATTGTTTATACATGTGAGTATCTATGATAGTATCCACGATAATCTGACCGAGTTCACTTGAACGACAATGAATACAAACACAATGACTGACTACTGTTTACACGTGAAGCACGTGCATCACGAACTGCCTTCACCCGTTAACGTGATCACACAATGCAGGTGTGTTTGAGTGTATGTTTATTTATGTCTCTGTACCTAGTCCAAGTGACTTTGATTTTGTTCGTTGAGTCTTTTTACTGTAATGAATCAAGAAATAGCTGCTAGAACCCATACTCAAAATTATTGGGGTTTCTTCAGGACTATTTTTACTCTAATAAGCTTTTGTGTGTCATCAATATCCCGATTATTTACCCGTGGATAGGATCTCCCCTTTTTATATTTTCAACAGCCAAAATAGATTTTACTGTTTTGTTTATTTTGTTTTATTGCATTTCCGTCTCCTACACATGTAAGGACCAGCTATCGATTGATAGTCTTCATTCTTGTTATGAGACACCCCTTTTTTCTTTCCTCTTCAATCATTCCACTATGTTTGCAAAACTGGAAGTCACAAAATTTGCACACTTTTCAAACACATTTTTCAATACCGTTATTTATTCTTTGGATAGGGACATTTGGACAAGTTTATTCTCTTACATGATATCATGACAGATCTATCAATCATTTCAATGAACTGTAGGGGTATTAGCGAAAGTAAGAAACGAAGGCAAGTTTTCAAGTTTTTGAAAAAGAAAAAGGCCTCTATTTATTGTCTTCAAGATGTTCATTTTACAAAAGATAAGGAACAAATAATTAAACAGCAATGGGGATACTCTGAATGCTACTTTAGTTCATTTAGATCAAATGCACGAGGTACGGCGATTTTGTTCAATAACAATTTTGAATTTAAAGTGATAAAAGAATACTCTGACGAAAATGGAAATTTTAATGCTCTCGATATAGAAATAGACAATTGTATTTACTTCTTACTAAATATATATGGACCCAATGACGACACGCCGGAATTCTATGATACACTTTCTGATATACTAGAAGAATCTGAAGGAGAATATTTGGTACTTTGTGGTGACTGGAATCTAGTTTTAGATCCACTTATAGATCAATTTAACTACAAGCACATCAATAATCCAAATGCTAGAAGTAGAGTCTTGGAAATGCAGCAAGTATTCGATCTTAAGGATGTATGGCGGGAACACAATTGGGAAGAGAGAAGATATACCTGGCGTCAGCCAACTCCCTTGAAACAATCGCGTCTTGATTTCTTTCTAATCTCGCATAACTTACTCTCGTCTGTTACGTCTACCTCTATTAACCCAGGTTTCAAAACTGACCATTCACTTCTCGAACTTACCATCAAAATTAATGAAGTAAAACGAGGGAAGGGCTTTTGGAAATTTAATAATTCATTGTTATACGATAAAGAATATGTTAATATGGTGAAACAAAGTCTCACGGAAACATTGAATCAATATCGTGTAAGGGATAATGAAGATGTTTTTTCCATATCTGATCAGCTTCTTTGGGAAACTATTCTGTTGATGATAAGGGGGAAATCTATACTGTTTGCCAGTACTAAAAAGAAGAAAATGGAAAATGCTGAAACTGAATTGAACATAACATTAAAGAGACTAACAATAGATTTAGATAAAACGAATATAATCAGAGAGAAGGAAGATATTTCGAAGGAAATAAAAGCTACAAATTCTGAACTTGAAGAAATTAATACTATCAGAGCGAAAGGAAGCTTCATACGATCAAAGGCTAAATGGATAGAAAAGGGCGAGAAACCAACCAAATTCTTTTTGAAATTAGAATCGCGAAATTTCTTAAACAAAGCAATTACAGAGTTAGAGGACAAAGATGGTAATTTGTTGAATTCAACTGTTGATATTTTGGAGGAAACTGTGAAATTCTATAAGTCGTTATACTCTAGCAGAGATTGTTGTGATGTTGATCTTGATGAAATAATCCCCAAAGAAGCCAGCACTAAGCTTGAAGACCATGAATCGGCCGAACTTGAAGGAGAACTTACCTACGATGAAGTACTATCGGCTTTAAAGCTTATGAAAAATGATAAAAGTCCAGGCTCGGATGGTTTTACCGTCGAATTTATCAAGTTCTTTTGGCGAGATTTAAATAAATACTTATTAAATTCATTAAATTATGCCTACCGAACGGGTTCACTATCTATTACGCAAAAACAGGGTGTTATTACTTGCATTCCAAAAGAAAATAAATCAAAACGCTATTTAAAAAATTGGAGACCTATATCTTTGCTTAATGTTTCCTATAAACTTGCCTCGGCTGCAATCACGTGTCGCCTTAAAACAGTTCTTATAACCATGATAAGTGAAGAACAAAAGGGCTTCCTTCCGGGTAGATATATAGCTGAAGTCACACGGCAGATTTATGATGTAATGGAACATACAGAAAGATACCAAATTCCAGGTCTGTTAATGTCAGTGGATTTTGAAAAAGCCTTTGACTCCATTGATTGGAAATTCATACAAAATGTCCTTAAATTCTTTAACTTCGGACCCTCCTTTCGCAAATGGGTAAATGTACTATACCACAATTCGGAATCATGCGTCCTCGTAAATGGATTCCCCTCCTCCTTTTTTAGGTTAAGTAGAGGATGTCGCCAGGGAGACCCGATTTCTCCTTACTTGTTTATTCTTTGTACAGAAATATTGACAATACTACTTAAGACCAACAAACAAGTAAAGGGCATTAAAATAGGAAATATTGAACATCTCTTAGCTCAATTTGCTGATGATATATCCTTATTGTTAGATGGATCTGAAAAATGCCTCTACGCAGTTCTCAATACCCTTACCTTATTTGAACGTTTTTCTGGACTTAAGGTAAATGTTGAAAAAACAAAATTAATTTGGATTGGATCAAAGAAACGAAGCAGAATAAAGCTATGCAAAGATTGGAATCTGGAATGGGTACATTCTTTTAAGTTATTGGGGATAAAATTTCACATTGACCTTGAAAATATGATTGAAGAGAATTATATGGAGAAGTTTACCAATATTGAAAATCAAATGAAAATTTGGAAATGTCGAATTTTAACCCCACTAGGTCGAAATACTGTCCTAAAATCATTGTTGTTACCAAAAATTACGCATCTATGTGCATCTATTCCATCACCATCAGATCATACTTTGCAATCCTTCCAATCGAAATGCTTCGATTTCATATGGAAAGGAAAACCTGATAAAGTGAAACGGGATATAATTGTAGGTAGTATACCAAATGGGGGAATTAAAGTTCCACAAATTAAACATTACATAGCTGCACAAAAGGTATCGTGGTTGAAACGCTTTTATTGTACATCTAGTGAGAAGACGTTTTTCGTATTCCATAACAAAAGCCTTCCTGCAAATGTATTAGAAATGGATTCAAACTATATAAAGGATTTTGTTATTCCAAAGGTGACAAATATGTTTTGGAAGGATACGTTACAAGCATGGAGTTTATATTTATCAAAATGTAAATCTTTGAACAGAAATATATACTCTCAATTTATTTGGTACAATGACAACATAAAAATTAATAAGAAATCCGTTTTCTATAAAAACATGTACTCCGCTGGTGTAAAGTTTGTGAGTGACTTGGTAACTGAAAAAGGCATTTTATTAACATACAAACAATTTATAAATATATATAAAGTCAATTGTGATCCGTTAACCTTCTTTGGGCTGAAAAATGCGGTCAAGGAGTACTTGAACAAATTTGAAAAGGACACTGATTATATACCGGAAAACCCCATACTGCCTTACAATCACGTCCAACTTCGAGCGGACCTCAAAGGATCAAAACATTATTACGATATCCTATTAGACAATTCCTTTCAAAAAGATACATATAATCGTAAATGGGAAGAGATATTTGACGAAAGTTACTCTGATTCCGAGTGGAAATTAATAAATGAAATGCCTTTCAGATGTACCGAATGTACGGAACTACGGTGGTTTCAATATAGACTTATCCATAGAATTTTACCTGTGAACTCTTATCTCTATAAACTTGGATACATTGACTCCCCAATATGTCTTTTCTGCAAACATGAAGTGTGTGACATTTCTCATTTATTCTGGGAATGTCAATATATAAACTCTCTTTGGAAAGATATCCAACATTGGATCAATACAAAAGCACATCTAAGAATAACCTTCACAAAGAAATGTATTTTGCTTGGATATTTATCCAAAAATAACGATCCATTAAATATAATCATTCTCCTAATCAAGAAACTGATCTTGAAATGCCATAACAAAGACTCTAACATATCTATGGGTAGAATCCAAAGAGAGTTATCGCACTACTACGATATTACAAAAGCCACAGCTTTTTCTTCATGTCAACATGATAAGTTTGTAAAATTCTGGTCAAGTTGCCATCATTTATTTATTAATTGATTCATTTACCCTTTGTCCATAAATACTGCCATTCTCCAATTGTATCCTATCCAAATGTGTCCGGTATCCAATTTTAACCAGTATTTGTATGTATGTGCATAAAAAAAATGTGGAATAAAAAAAAAAAAAAAAAAAAAAAAAAAACATGTATCTACACAGTTTGTTTTGAATTAACACCTAGATTACCATAGTGACTTGTAATAACCTTAGATTGTTTGAGGAGAAATATGTAAAAAAAAGTAGGTATAAAAAAAATCAAATCTGCTCTTTTACATAAAGTTGTTATGCTTATTTTGTTACTTTATATTGTGTTGTAGTTATTAATAATAGCCTTTGTTTATTCTGTAATGATGCAAAAATATGTTTACACCTTGTAAATTTTACATAAAGGATATGTTTCAGAGAATAGTTCTGCTTTTTCCAATCATTGAAACTATTTTGATTTTACATTTTCAGACCAACTTTGGAGCAGCGTTGTTTGAAGATATAGCAGTGATGATCTATGACCTGATTGATGCGCGACGCCTGTACAACACATACCTGGAGAACACGCGCTTACTGCACGTTCCACTTCATGGTCAACCTGCAGCGCCTCAAGGTCAAACATATGAAACATTCTTCCATTTTATTTCTTGCATCAGTGGTATTCAAGATTCATGCTGAAGATACCCGATTGTTAGTGACTTTATCTGAGATTGATTGTCATGTGATAAGAGACGCAGCCAATGCTCTTTGAATTGTAGGTCAGTCTCAAATAAGTTACATTTAATCATCAAATTGATAGATTTCAATAAATAGTAATGTGGTGTCTTTACCAGAACAGTTATATGCTACTTTCATATATCAAAAAGGTTATGGTCAAGGTATCATCTGGATTTGATGATTATAATATATCATATGTTGTACCCTGTGCAGAAACTCAGTCAAGTGGAACAGCCACACCAGGAGGTCAGGCGCCACAGGCTAGCCAGACGTCAGTGACCGGTGCTGACCATTCAGAGGCAACGGTTGATATGCGGTACTACAACGATCTGATGAACTCCATCCCACAGGAGAGTGCCAGTGTGCCCCTTATCATGCACTGCATGCTGGAACAGGTACCAACACAGCATAACACACAACGTTTTGTTGTATACATGCACTCTAAGTACTCGCATTATCTTTTTGAATTTAACTTCTGTTGTTCCTGGCTGATTTTTCATCAATTTGATATATACTATTCCCATTTTTTGGTTCATTGTTTTATTTGGAAATGACTTGCCCTAGGCATTAACCACCCTCAATAACACCAATGTCAGCAATATTTTATCTCCATGAGCTTATCTTAGATAAATATTACTGAGCAAACTGTATTATTTTTACTTCTTCATTGTCAATGATATAGTTTAACAAGAGATTAATGTCTTAGAGTACCTTGCACAATATTTAACTAAGTAGATACTGTATGACTACTATATACTGAAAGTGTGCCCTCCCTCCTTCTCTCCTCCCCAGGTGGAGGCAACAGAGCAAAACAAGGATCCCCCCAGTGAGCAGGTGCCGGCCCCACGCACTGACGGACTCAACAATGCTCTCGCCAAGCATCTCAGTCAGGTCGCCTTCAAACTGGCCCTCACAGAGGACGAACACAAGGTATGTTCACAGGACTACTGAGTCTGGACTTGTCTCATGTGATTATGGTTTGGTAAAGAGAAAAAAAGGTTTAGAGTTAGGATTCAACCAGTTACAAAATATTGAAAGAGCTACTTGTTTCGACTGTTGATTGTAACAACCCAGTATATGTATGTGTCTTGTATTGTTTAGAAGTTTCATTTCTTATAATGTTTACAATTCTCATGATAATCTCTTCATAAACAGATAACTATATCATGGCTACCCATGTTTCATTAAAGAAGATTTAAACTTAGTTTCACTCAATTTTAAGGTTATTTCAATGAGAGTCTATATGGAGGATGTATGGTGTCTTAAAAATATACAATCAAGTAACTAATATTACCTTGAAACAAGCAAGGGTCAAAAGCACATAGCTTGATGATTTCTCAACATGCATCATGGTGATTATAGACCAATCTAAGTGAAATACTTAGACATAGTAAGGGTGAGTCAAGTACCCTATCATTATCCCCTGATTGTGTGACGCCCCCAGGACCTGTCAAGTGTGTTTGACCTTCCGGAGCGACCCCCAGACATGGCACGACAACCTCTCTTAATGAACAGCAAGGATGATATCACGATGCGTACAGAGCACCTGGATAGTGTACACAGCTTCAACCCACAGCAGGTGGAGCGAGACATGCTCAAACACTCCCTGTTCACCCAGCTGCGCCACCTGCCGCGCCCCACCTCGGGGGTAGTGAGAGAGAGAGCGGCCCGTCTACAGGAACTCATCCACTTCTGTGCTACTGGCACCATGTCTCCTTCAGGTCAGTGAAATAAAACTAACAGTGATACTTTTGAGTGAGTGAGTTGTTGCTAGGCAATATTTCAGCCATTAATGGCATGGTACATCTTATAAGAGATTTAGTTAGAAGCATTGCAGTTGTGCTTCGAGGCTTGTAATCTGTTGTGACTTTAGCCTTGTTGCGGTAACTCAGGAATATTCCTTTCACCATTGCTCCCGCCGCTAATGGCTGAAATATTGCCCGAGCGGCATTAACTCACTCACTTCACCATTGCTATCCTGCACGACACTGCAATGTATAACTTAAAAATTCTCTTATCTGTAGGTTCGTGAACATTCAAGACAAAGCTACAAATCTCCAGAATGGACCTAATGTATGACAATTAAGAAACCAACTTAACCTTCATCTAGCATTATTTGCAGTCAGTAGTTTGCTCTTCACATTACATGTTGGTAGCTTCTTTTTAGAAATCTATAAACCACTTTGTGACTGATACTACAAAACACTCACCTTCCAGAAATCGACCGTGCCTTCAAGCAGTTTGTGTTTGAGTCGATGGACCTTGCGAGCACGGACTCAAACGGGTTCATCATCACACGAGACAGCGAGGGAATGGAGCACTCGGCCATACCCTGGGACGACCCTTACCCCTACTACAAGGGTATGATCCCCCACCACGAGAAAGCCTCACCCCCCAAGCTTCCCTATATCCCCTCACCCTCTGATGATCAACGTTCAGGTATTGTCTGCTTTACCCCCACACTCTCTTGTCTTGCAGGGCTGTCCATCTTATTTTTCTCTTTCTCCTCCAAAAATGTCTTTGATCAAATAATAATGGAAATTTCTAATTGCTGTTGCCTTAAATTTAATAGCTAAACTTTAAAAAGAAATTCTGACAAAATACCTAGATTTTAAAGGTTTTTATCTTTCTGAATTTAGAAAGTGACATAAATGCAGATCTATCTGTTTTAAAGTAATCCCCTAAACATTTAAAAGAAGTATGTGAACTATTTATGCCAACCTATTTAGGTCTTACTTGTGATGAGAACACAAAATAATATGGATAGCCTAACCCTTGCTCTGTCACTACTGACTAATGATGTTCTTGTCAAATTGTCAAGTATCATTCAAAGTAAATGTTATGTAATATCTAGACATTATTAAATTTTGAACCTAATTCTTAAAGAATATTTTAATTTATTTTTATCTATTTTCATCCCAACTTTGCCTATGTATAATTCTGTTTTGTATATTGTATATCCCTAGTTAGTCTTATATATTCAAAAATGCTAACCCTAATGTTGTATTGCACTTACTATTGGACAATACAACCAAAGTAGTTTTGTGGAACAAATTTGCATTGCCTCGTTTGATAACTTTTTTATGTAAAGAGTGAATGGTTTTATATTCAATTCAAAGTTTTATTAAGATGTTATTTAACAGGACCAAGTTTAGTATTTTATTTATTACTTGCCATATTACATTGTCTAAAATTAAAGAAATTCGCCTACAACACCATCACAGGCTCACATTGGGATGTCATTCTTAACGATTATGATGTCATTATGACATTATGTCATTCGGTCAGCATGTGATGTTATTACACAATTTGTAATAACTTTGTAGATTTCTTAAACAGCAATATCTTCGACGGGCGAGTAATAATATGAATTATCAAGTATTTATAGTTACACAGTTTTGACTTAACTTACAAAAAGGTTTTACTTAACGTATTGGGACTAGTTTGACATTTGCAAAAACAAACCAGAAATGTGAATATGATTTCTCTTAGATTGTATTTCCACAAGACTATTTGAGTTGTACTGTTCCCACATTATACAGACTGATGTTTCCTTCACATTAACCATGTCAGTTGTCAGTGAAATTTGAATTTTCAACTCAGAAGTTGTTGGTTTTTGGGGTAAAACATTTAAAGAAATCAATTTGGCTGACAACTTCAATTTGAACTGAGGGCAAATTGGAATAATAACTCATCACTCATAACAAAGAATCTAGATGATGAGATGCATGTTTCCTGACAACTGAACATGATGACTTGATCCTGTGAACCTGTATCCAGCTTGTATATGATGCATGCTAACCCTGTCTAACTTACCTCTGCCTCTGTCTGACAGGGAGTGAGCTAGACTGGGCGGATATCTCCCTCCCCTGTTCCCCTGCCCCCTCTCACGACTCTCCCGCCCCCACCCTTACCCCGGCACAACCCCCCACTAACACCAAGACTCAACCTCAGCCTCAGCCTAAACCTCAGGAGGTCACTAAACTCTCCAGACAGGGTCGACCAAGAAACAAAAAAGTTAAAAGTAGGGGATTGTCATGTTTGTTGGTTTGGGATTTTTCGTTATCATTTAATTGATATTTTTTAATTTCAAACCCTTTCATCTCATCAGACCTGAAAGGACTGTTGGGCTTTTGGCATGGCATTCTGTTGTCCTTTAGGTGGTCTATCAATCCATTTGTAAGCTTCTTCCTTTTCTAAACTTTTTCTCCAGAACTTTGAACCTTGTATACAAATACTATGACCAGGTTGATAACAGAAATGTTGATTTCATGGCTCTTTAGATGTAAATAAGACAAAGGGAAATTCTAAGGATGAAGTAGAGACATTTCTGTGTTGATCCTTATATACCAGTACTGTTTTCAAGCATATGGGGAAACAATGAGGGGTTCAGCAATTTATACAAAAGAATATTATAATGTAAACCAGAGATGTAAACCAACAATTTAACATTTTGATGACATCGATTGTATGCACAGCAGGGTAATGAGTGATATATCAGGAGATTAAAATTATTTTCTCAATAGTTAAAAAAGTCTCAAGCTTTCTAAAATTTCAAAGTCTGATGAGCTACAGGGGCAATATAACTTTTTCATTAAAGTTATTTCAAATTAATTTTTATATGCCCCCGAATCGGAGATTCCGGGGGTATATTGTTTTTCACCTGTCCGTCTGTCCGTCCGTCTGTCTGTCCGTCCGTTTGTCCACAAAAACTTTAACCTTGGTCATAACTTTTGATTGGTCAGAGCTAGGTCTTTGATACTTGACATATGCATCCGGGGGCATTCGTGTTTCACAAACACATCTTGTTTAATTATTCTTTCATTATTACTTTTCATTCATATACAATTATTATTTTTTGTATTTAAGTTTCTTGCACTAAAGTCAAAAGACATTTTGACCGTTTTTAAAGATTTATTTGTCATTCGTATCAGCTTGCTCAATATATTTCACTTTCTCTCATTCCTTTCATCTGCAATTGCACCCTATTGAACAATAACAAACTAATAAACCGATCTGTCCATGCCAATTAACTTTATAGTGTAATACTTATAATATTTACATTAGTAAGTTTTCCTTCTTTTGTGAAATAACTGCAAGTGCCTGTACTCATGTAAATGTAATGTTTCCAATAAATGTCAACCACTTAAGATTTTATGAGATCTCATTTTGCTTTATCTAATAATCTAAGGAAATATGCCACTGCTTGTGTCTAGCGTACAGGCCAGTGTCAAAAATTATGCTCTCACATAAATCATTTTAGTTAAAGGTTATCTAGCACTATATAATACTCAACATATGACATCTTGTCACAGAGTGGTACTAATTGTTTTCAATAAGCAATGTGAAAATGTGTTGCCAGATTCACTTGATTTTATTGGCACGTTTTGAACAGAATGATAAATTATTCTGGTAGAATCTGACAATGATTAAACTTTTTAAAGATTCAGTATCAAAACTTATTTGATGAAGATGAATTCATAGTTTTTTAGGATGCCCTATTAAGTTTATCCTAAAATGCATAAATGTGAATGACCAGTCTGCTAGACACCAGTCTGTAGCATATCCTCCTATCGTTTGCTAAGATTACAAAGATGAGCTGTAAGTAACACTGTGACATGTCGCCTGATGTGTGCAGGAGCCCGGTCCCCTACACCAGATGACAAGTCCAGCAGTGTTGTAGGGTTCAGCGGTGACTCCATCGAGTCGGGGAGGAAGGAGGGGGAGAGGACCCCCACCAACACTCGCCCCTCCTCCGCCGACAGCAAGAGGGGCATCCTACGCCCTGCCTCGCGCACAACCTCTCCAGAGAGACACTCACGCAGCAACTCGGGTAACTTGCTCAACTTCAGAGTTTCAGTAATAGTCAAAGAACAAATGTCAGGACCCACTTTCTTAGAGACACTTAAAGCTTAGGTAATTATAACTCAATGCTGTAACAATCGGATGAGGGGGCCCTAAGCACTCGGGATACTTTGTGAATTTGAGGGCCTTCTTTCAGAAGGGAACCTTTACTTATATGAGATGTGTTTACCTTCACTTATTCTTTAACAATGCACCTTTAGGACTTTAGGAGATTACCTTAGGGCTTTGTGAAGGTTTGCTTGTACATGTTTTCAAACAGGTTAATAAGAACAGTTAATATGGTTTTCTGTTATTGTGTGTAGTGCACTTTGAGCTGGATGATGAAGGTCGACCGGTCCCACCCCATGTGTCAGCTCGAGATGAGGATGATGGTGAGGACGATGCTGGGGAAGGCAACATGGAGGATGCGAGTGTGGAGGACAGCATCAAGGAGATTGTGGAGGCTCAGAAGAGGATTCTGGACCAGTGGTGCTTCGCGGAGCAGTTCGAGGCAAACATACTCCAACAGGTCAGTCAATCAGTCTGGACAGGATACAGTAGATGGAACATCACTTATACGTGGACCTTACTTGCCTAGAACATGTTATTCGTGTTATAAATAGAGATTAATAAGTCAAGGAAGTGTGTCATATGACTTTAACTGAATGAGTATGTATGTTTAGTGGAACTTAAACTAGTGTTTCTTAAAAAACATTATTCCCACTTGAGTATAGTCATGCCGTCTATCTGATTGGCATGGAAATATCCAGAAAAAGACCTGCTTCCCACTCGACAGCCGGCTACAGTAATGTTGGGAATGAAAGATGCCAGAATAGAAATGGGCAAGAGGAGTGTGTATGAACCTATGTGTTGTGTTGTTCTGTGAGTGTTGTGCTTGATGTTACAGGTGATGGAGTCCGCGTTGTACAGCCTGCCCTTCATGGACACATACTACCACAAGCGTGACGACTCTCTGCTGGTGGTGCTGCACAACCCTCACAACCCAGACCTGCAGAACCACGTGGACTGGCACACAGAGCTGCACTCTAACATGGGATTCAGGTCCACTTTTCTTCCACTCTCTCCTCACTTCTCTTTCTCATTCTACTCAAATTCTTAAAAAGTTTTTTTGTTGTTGTGAATTCAAGTTTCTTTATAAATTTTCTGCTAGTGATATTTAAATTAAGTTAATTAAAGGGTTATTTTCAAAATTTGAAATACTCCCCAAAATCTTCAGAATTGTTTTTATGATCATTTTGTTAAAGTGTATTGTCAGATACAAATTTCTAATGGAGAAACTTTTGTTGATTATTTGAATTTGCAATGAAGGAGCTGAAATAAAAAGCGAGAACAAATTTCTATATTGACAGAGATCTATCTTGCCATATTGCCTGTAGGTGAAACTGTTTTCAATGGTCTAGAGAGCTTCACTACAGTAAGAGCACAGCGTTAGATCCAATGTTGATTTGTGCTTTTTCTACAGGAATTATCTGGAGTATACAGTAGAGGACATCAGTGACTGGCTGAAGGAACGTGATGCAGAGTATCAAGGTGTCCTCATGTCCCGCGAGGTCGACAAGATACGTGAGGACGAGGATGCTGCTGCTAAAGCTGCAGAGAAAGCGGTCAAGGGCAGTCGCAGCAAGTCTCCCTCCAAAACAAGGAGTAAGTTTTTAAATGTTAAATGAGGTTGACTTGTATCCACTTCTGGCATATTTTCCTGCTTATTGCACAATTTATATAATGTTAATGATTATATAAAGATAATGGACAATGGAAGGCAGATTGTGGATATTATATTTATTTTATCATTTTTCATGGAAATTTGTCCTTAATGACATGTTGCCTTGTGTGTGTATAGGTAGGTCCAAGAGTCCAAAAGGATCAAGAGCAAGCAGTCTGGAGCGCCCCAACTCAGCCAGTAGCAACCCTTTTGTGCGGGCCGGGAGTCTGAAGGCGTGGAAGGAGGAGCAGGACCGCATCAAGGCAGAGGAGGAGGAGAAGGAGAGGGCCAAGAGTGAGAAGAGGTCAAAGTCTCCCAAGAAGGTCCGTACTCAGACCATTATTTCTTTTCTGTTATCCTTCACCCCTACAAGCCAGAAATCAGGCTCAAAAAGGTAATTGCTACTGGTTTCTTAGGGGTGAAAGGGTTTAAAAGAATAACAGCCCAAGTAATCTCTCTGATACCCTTTTAGGTATTGTATTGAACTGGTCACGATTCGAAGGATATTTCCTTTCTTGAACAGCCCGAATATGTCACTATCCCTCCTGTGTGTGTGTTGTAGAAGCAGGAGGAGGAGAAGGAGGACGAGAAGAAGAAGCGGCCGGGGTCCCGCAGCAGTGCCAAGTCCAAGGTGTCCCAGAAGGATGCCCAGGAGGTGCAGGAAGCCGCCCAACCAGCTCAACCACAGGAGGAGGAGAAGTTCTGGCCGGTCAGTCCATCACTCTCTTGGGTTTTCAGTTTCATGATGCTATAAGCTTTGGTCATCATTTCATAGATATAATACTTAAATACTTGTAATGATGTAAGCACACTGTGAGAGATCATTGTTTAAGTGTTAGTTTCTTAACTTCAGTTCACTGGCTATGATGTTGGCAACAACCTGGTGCATGTGTCTGGTATCTTGACGTCCATGTTCCCTGCTGATGGAGGACAGATCAGGACGGAACGCACAGAGTTTGTACAAGGTACACACAATATGGCATTGAATTATTATAGTCTCCAACAAAAAGTAAAATTCCATATTAAAAATTGATGACTCAGTAAAGAAGTGAAAGATTAACATGCTGCTGTATGTGCTGGTGCTGCAGGTACGACGAGTGTGCGGACGTCTGTGCTGAAGGATGAGCATGTGTTCTGTGTGCACATCCTGGACCCGTGTGAGAACCTGGAGGAGGAGGAAGAGGAGCAGCAGGAGGAGCAGGAGGACTCTCAGGAGGAGAAGAAGGATCTCCCAGAGAAGGCAGACTTTGAGAAGTCAGAGAAGTCGGAGAATGGTAACTGAGATACAACTTGATTTCTTTCAACTACATTTTCTGTGCAACATTTCTTATCTTTTTTTGATGATGCTTAACACTTTAAGCAATTAAATCCATAATATTTCACAGGATTTCATCTTTAATGCGACATTGAAATAAAAAAGTCCCTGTGCCAAAACTGAAAATGTCTTCCAAGTTTCTCAACATTTTGATGAAAAAAAAAATTAAATAAAAATAACCATGGATCTTTCTACCTCAGATGAAGGAGACAAGAATCCTTCTCTCCAAACAAACAAGAAGTCTGTCAGTGCGTTTGGCTCCATCACTGCCTGTCTGAGTGACGGGATGACACTAGCTCTCTCCCAGTTCGGGGCTGATGGCGAGGCTGCTGATGGTAAGAAGTACGAGCCTGAGGTGTATGTACCACCCCCAGTGAGCACCTCCCCCCTCCCCCAGCCCGGACATGGCTCCCCCGCAAAGGGCAAGAAGGACAAGGGCAAGGGGGCACCCACACCAGACCCTCCCCAGGTGAGCATCTTCAGCATCTAGGACAGAGCTAAGATATCTAATAGATTTCATATTGCTAACTATTATGAAATTCAAGTAAGATAAAAAAGACTTCATACATCTTAAAATAAACTTTGAATTTTGGATATATAACATTGTTTTGGTTGTCAAGTTTGGAAAAAGTTCAGATTTTCATTTGAATTAATAGTTTACCTCATGCTTCAAGCATCTTATGATCCCTCTGAAGGGAGGTTTTGTACAAGGCTTTACGATGTTTAGTTATGCAAGTGTTTATGACCTCCGGATATGCAGGTGCCGACAGACGAGGAGCCCCAGGAGGAGCCGGTGGTGGAGGAGGAGACGCCGATAGATCAGCCCTTCCAGCAGCTCTACGTCACCTGCCCAGACGGTCTCCACGTCAGATACTTCCTACAGAGTGCTGTCGGTTAGCACTTACACATTCTTCACTCTTCATCCTATGTTAATCATACTCATCATTATATGTGATCTTCATGTTTTTTTCTTTTATTTGTACTCTTTTTCAAAAGTATGTGAGTTTCATATGTAGTTGTTGATAATTGACCCCTTTTTGTAAAATCTGTACTGTCTCAACTTAATTGTTACATCAAGGCTCTTTCTATCACTTTCTCCTTACAAGCATTCATTCTTCCATCCATTTTGATCCATCGTGTGCTGTTTGATACTTGCTGCAGGTGTGAAGCCTGAATCTGAGGACGACCGGGAGCTGGTGGTGAAGCAGAGCTACCCATTCAAGACGAAGGGCTCTCAACCATGTGAAGCTACCAGGAAGAAATATGCCTTGTCTGAACATTCCCGCGTCATCACCTCCGATGGAACTGTCGTCAAAACACTCACTGATGGCACCGTCGAGGTATGGAAGTTATTCCACAGTTCTTGCCAAAATACAATTGTCAAAAGTCTATAGATTAATCTTATTGGCCTAGATTGTAGTCCTTGGTCATTGTAAAAATATGGTACTTAACACTAAGGGCAAAAGTCAAGATCCTGATCTATATATATTTTCCTCATCAAGTTCATTTGGAGAAGTCTGTTCTGAAGGTTACAGGTAATAATATGATTGCAGGTACTTCAAGCTGACGGAACAGTGCACAAACACTCAGGGGGTGTACAGGCTGCAGGCAGTCGCTCCAGCTCCCCACAGAGAGGCGGCAGTGCGCGGAGTGGCGGAGACAGGGACACGCCCACCAAGAAAAGTCAGTCATCAAATGAATTGTTTTGAAATAACAATAATGATGAAAATCATATGTATTAAATAATCATAATTATATTGCTCATAATCATCCTTTTTCATCATCAACCCTCGAAAAAATCCTAAAACTATCTGCAATTTGACAAATTCATGATTAGTCTAGCAAGACGGCCACTACAGACTGTACCAGCAGATAACTGTTCCACCTTTAAAAATAATCATGATCAATCAGCTGTTGTTATATTCAGTGCCCCTTTGATAGATGTAAATTTGCACTATTTCCAAGAACTAAATTAATTGAAAACTTTGCCATTTAAATAATTTAGAACACCTGAGACTTTTGGAAGAATGTTTTTTTTGGATAAATATAACCGTCATGAACGTCTTCAATTGCCTAACAAATCTTGTCATCAATTCTTTCAAAATATCGCAGCTGCACGGAGTACAGGCAAACCAAGTGGGAAGAGTCTATCACCTGACAAACTAGGGGAGCATTTGTTGGCAGAAGAGTCCACTGGCAAGAAGGGGTCATGGGTGACAACCTACCCAACAGGAGAGAAGATGGCAATCCACTCTGATGGGATGATGCAGGAGCTGAAACCAGTCATGATCTGTGTTGCATCTGACCCTGAAACTGGACAGGTGGGTGAAACATCCATATTGGAATATGATGATTATTATGTAATCCCTGTCTCTTGTTTTAACATCATGTGTTATGTTCACAAGTTCATTTATTACCAATGCTGTTCAAGTCGATGTCTACCCGAGATGACCACGTGGTGACGGTGACGTACCCAGATGGGACGGTTGTGGTGGAGCACAGTGACGCAACCAGGATCACCACGTACTACAGGGAGAGCAATGTGCCCGTCAGCGGCGATGATCAGAGCGAAACAGGTTGGTCTCCTTAACTTATGAAATCAATCTATTCATGCATTTTGTCAAGTCCATAATTAAAGAAAATTCTGGGACATCATTTTGATATGTTCTTGTGACTGCAGGTGAAACTCCACAGCTACAGAACCAGACCATCAAGTTTGTGAAGGTGGAGTGTCCAGCCTATGCCACAGTGCAGTTCAACTGCAAGACCAGTGAGAGCCTGACAGTGTTTGGGAGTGGCACCAACATCAACGTGTTCTCTGACGGCTTCTATGCCGTGCACCACTGTGAGGGTGGACGGGTGGAAGTGGACACAGAGGGCACTCTCTCGTACTTTCCTCGACCCAACAAGAGTATGGAGCAGATACTGCCAGACAGAGGTATCCAGTACGTGATGCGCCACAACGCTGATGTCGTCTGTGAGACGGTGGATGGGGATGGCAATGTCTTCAATGTGAAACACAATGGTGACTTCTCAGTGATCCCAGCAAACGGAGATGAAACCTCAAATGAGAGTATGGAGGAGACCAAGCCCGAGAAGGGAGCGACACAGTATGTGCAGCATGCACCTCGCTTCTTCATCATCCATGCTGATGGTAGTGGGACCGAGCTGATGCGTTACCAGGATGTGGCTGAGTACCTGACTGCAGCAGAGGACAGTCCAGCCACAGCTGTTCTCAAGGATCCCCTGCCTGACCACCCGGGGGTCACCGGCATCACTGTTCTCAAACCATACATTGGTGGACCCAGTGACCGTTGGCTTAAGAAGTATGACCTGGAGTCTATCATCCCCAACGGAATAAGATCCAGAGATCTGAGCACCCTGCCTCCAACTGAGGCCAAGAAGGAAGGACCACAGTTTGGCACCAATGTTGGCCAAGGTCTGTCTGTAGGTGCAGCTGTGAGGAACCCAGTGCGGATACCCATCCTCAAGTGTCCCAGTGCTCTAGAGCTCCGGCAGATTGTCCAGTACAAGCCAGTCACAGAGGCACTCCGCAACCAGTGAGTAGTTTGCAGATACTTGAAACTTGCATTCCACAATCTTCAATGTTGACATGAACTTTGTTAAAGTTCTGAAGGTAAAGATAATCTGTCATTCCCCGTCAAGATTCGGTTATTGTTTATATTACCCATATGATTTTATAAGGTAAAAACTAAGATTCTTCATACATGTTTGCCGTTGCTTTACTCCCGATATTCGTACGCAGAACTAATTATCTCTAGTGAAGTGTTATACAAAACTAAACTTAGATGTCATTGGTGTTTAAAGTTTCAGTTTTCTTTTTTATCTAGCCGTCATTTTAAGTTGTGTATTGATTTTAAGTTTTTGGCAACGTCCTACAGTAATAAAATCCAAATCCGTGCAAACTGAAATCTCTATGACATCATTGTTGACACAGTGACATCATAACTGCACATGTCTATGATGTCATTACAATCTTAAGAAACCCATCGCATTCTACGCGACCAAAAGCGCTACAACAAAGTTATTTGTTGATCGATAATTTCTATACTTTCGGACAATTTGATCGACTCATCAAACATCATCAGCATCGACACATGTTTAAATTGGCAGTTAGCATCAACATGGAATATATTGAACTTGTTTAGATTTAGAATCATGTAAAATAACTTGTCAGTCGAATAAAAGTTTGAAAGATGAATGAAATAATCCTGGCAAAATGTTTAATTTGATTGGTTCACAATAACCAATCAAATAACAGGAAAAGGTGTAACTCCCATATGGGTAATATAATGCTTATCAGCCATTTGTAAACTATGACACTCAAGTCTTCTGTCTCCCACGCTGCAGACTGCGAGGTGGCCTGCAGGAGTACGCAGAGTATGTGCTGAGTCGTGAGGCAGCGGCCGAGGAGATGCAGGTGCAGGACCCCCGGTCGGAGGAGGAGAAGATCCTGGCTGCAGACCTGCAGGCAGGTGTACAGCAGGAACCCAGGAACATAGACCTAGGTACATCATCGATTTGTAATTAGCCCCTGGCCTCAAGGCACAACATTACTCTATGAATTGTTACAAACATTATTTACCGTCAGCTCACTGTTTGAGGTTCATCTTCTCAGGACTAAGAGCTCTAATTTGCTCTGGTGTAAATTTTTCAACAAAAAGTTTAAAAAATGCATAAAAAAAAGAAAATTTCACCTTTCCTCCAAATTCAAACAAGGAGAGTCAGTTAAACAATTTATTTTTTTTGTAATAAGAACTGGCCTTTTGATAAATATTTGCATACATTTTGATGTTCATAAGATGTGTCCAAAATGTTTTGTGTTTGACCCTTCCTTTATGATATGATCAATGTTTGCAGGTACCATCAAGGATCTGTATGAGAAGGCGACGACGCCCCCAGTGCCCAGCCCCCCTCCCACCCCCCAGGCTAAACGTACCCGCGCCGACTGGGAGCGTGACCAGAGGGAGATAGCAGAGGAGATCGAGGGACGTAATGCTCTCCGTAACATCACCATACCCTCCTACTTCGAGAGTGAGCTTGGCAAGGCTTTCCTCCTTACACAGGTAAGTAGGCTTGAGGGATCCAGACAGATAGTGGTTTTGTCTTAATCATGGCTTAAAAGTTTATATAGGATAATACTGTAATTCACCTGAAACTAAATGACTCAGAAACTGTAAATTTTGTATGGTATGATCCTAATGTGGCTTTTAGCGCTTACAATTCATGTTATGTCATATATCATCTTATGAATAGACAATATCTCTCTCCTGCATGTAATCTGAGTGGGACCAACTGACTTGTGTAGTAAAGTACATTCTATGGATCTTGATTTTTCCTTTTATCAATTTCACTCAATCCACTGACAGTTATGATTTTTCATTCACATGACTATATGTATGTCTTTGATTTAATTGTTATGTAATGGCAGACAATTACAGCAGGATTAATGTGAGCTGTGTTCATTTCTGCCTTATTAGTGGCCAATCAAATTTGTACAAGAAAATATCTGAGATAGGATGAAAATGGGCATAAATAGTAGTAGAAAGTTCAGTAGAGATTTGCTGGTGGCCTGACTGCTGTATTGACAAAGTGTGAGGATTGTACGGGGTTGAGCTATCTCGTAAGTGAATGTGTGTGTTGTGCAGGCCAAGGACATGGATCAGATGATGCAGGAGTTGTCTGAGGACCCCCGGCGGGATGGCACCGAGGCTGTTCGAGCAGATACAAGCAGTCGCGACACGCCCCTCGACAACAGGCACGCTCATTGTAAGTACATTCATACATGTCATTCTTTGAAATGTTTATGTATTCCCTACCGGTCACTAGAATCAGGCAGTTCATTGATCAAATGATGGAGTCCAGTTGTAGTTTTAGTTGCAACATTGTTTGACCACCAAGTTGGGAGACAGACTTGTGGTATCATTGCAGATAAAAGACCTTATTCCAAATTGTGCATCTTATGTGTTGCCCAAGCAGGAAATGGGCTATTGGTAAATGGAAGTGTTGGTGATGATCTCCCAGTGACTATTATACCAGGATGTAATGATATTCCTCTATAACGCCTTGAGCAACCACTGAGTGACATATTATTATCATTATATCAAATTGAACCCCTAGACTAGGTTTGTTTTGCACTGTTATAATTGACACATTTGCAGTTTCAGTTTTATTATTGAAGGGTGTATCTACTTTTTGGCAAATGAAATTGCAAATCATAGAAAGATATATTTTTAGCTCATCAGGACTGAAAGTCCAGATGGGCTTATGGCATGGCCCGTCGTCCAGCGTCCGTCCGTCCGTCCGTAAACTTTTGACACTTTCGACTTCTCCTCATGAACCATACACATTAGAGAGCTGAAATTTTGTGTACAAGTACCTTAGCATATGGAGATTCTAATTTGTAACTTTGGTGACCCTGTGACCCCAAATAGGGTCACAGGGGTCACAACTTTAAAAACCTATTTTCATCTTCTTCTCCAGTTCCAGAAGGACTAGAGAGTTAAAAATGATATGTGCAGACTCCTTGGTCAATGGGGATTCTAATTTGTAACTTTGGTGACCCTGTGACCCCAAATAGGGTCACAGGGGTCACAACCTTAAACACCTATTTTCATCTTCTTCTCCAGTTCCAAAAGGAGTAGAGAGTTAAAAATGATATGTGCAGACTCCTTGGACAATGGAGATTCTAATTTGTAACTTTGGTGACCCTGTGACCCCAAATAGGGTCATAGGGGTCACAACCTTAAAAAATCTATTTTCATCTTCTTCTCCAGTTCTAAAAGGAGTAGTGAGTTGAAAGTGATATGTGCAGACTCCTTGGACAATGGGGATTTTAATTTGTAACTTTGGTGACCCTGTGACCCCAAATAGGGTCATAGGGGTCACAACCTTAAAAACCTATTTTCATCTTCTTCTCCAGTTCTAAAAGGACTAGAGAGTTGAAAGTGATATGTGCAGACTCCTTTGACAATGGGGATTCTAAATTGTAGATTTCGTGACCCCATGACCCCAAATAGGGTCACAGGGGTCACAACCTTAAAAATCTATTTTCATCTTCTTCTCCAGTTCCAAAAGGTCTAGAGAGTTAATATTGATATGTGCAGACTCCTTGGACAATGGGGATTCTAATTTGTAACTTTGTTGACCCTGTGACCCCAAATAGGGTCACAACCTTAAAACCTATTTTCATCTTCTTCTCAAGTTCCGAAAGGTCTATAGAGCTGAAATTATATGTGCAGACTACTTCGCCAGTGGGGATTCTAAATTGTAGATTTCGTGACCCCATGACTCCAAATAGGGTCACAGGGGTCACAACCTTAAAAACTTATTTTCATCATCATCTTTAGCTCCTAAAGGTCTATTGAGCTGAAAGACTGCATGTAGACTCCTTGGCCAATCGGGATTCTAAACTGTAGGTTTTGTGACCCCATGACCCCAAATAGGGTCACAGGGGTCACAATCTTAAAAACCTATTTTTCTCCATTAGGTGACAGTCTATGGCAAATTTATTTCTCCTTGGATATTTTAGTGTGGAATTCTTTCACTGTCTGATATTGGCGATCTAGAAAGTGTTGAATAATAATACATTTGTTTTGTAATTTTTAGCTCACCTTTACAAAGTAAATGTGAGCTTATGTCATGGCGCTTCGTCCGTCGTCCGTCTGTCTGTCCGTCCGTCCGTCCGTCTGTCTGTCTGTCCGTCCGTCCGTAAACTTTCACGAAAAAGACTACTCCTCCTAAACGAATTCAGATATCATTCTGAAATTGTAGTATGTTATACCCATGGTGATTCCCCACAGAAAGGTAGACGTTTCAGTTTTGAGAATCCAAGATGGCCGCCATGACAGCCATATTGAATTTTCAATTAGATTTCACGAAAAAGACTACTCCTTCTAAACGAATACAGATATCATTCTGAAATTGTAGTATGTTATACCCATGGTGATTCCTCACAGAAAGGTAGACGTTTCAGTTTTGAGAATCCAAGATGGCCGCCATGACAGCCATATTGAATTTTCAATTAGATTTCATGAAAAAGACTACTCCTTCTAAACAAATACAGATATCATTCTGAAATTGTAGTATGTTATACCCATGGTGATTCCTCACAGAAAGGTAGACGTTTCAGTTTTGAGAATCCAAGATGGCCGCTATGGCAGCCATATTGAATTTTCAATTAGATTTCATGAAAAGACTACTCTTTCTAAACCAATCTAGATATCATTCTGAAATTGTAGTACCGGTATGTTATAACTATGGTGATTCCGCACAGAAAGGTAAACGTTTCAGTTTTGAGAATCCAAGATGGCTGCAATAGCAGCCATATTGAATTTTCAATGAGATTTCATGAAAATGACTACTTCTCCTAAACCAATCTAGATATCATTTTCATATTGTAGTATGTTATACCTATAGTGATTCCTCCCACAAAGGTAGACGTTTCAGTTTTGAGAACCAAAGATGGCCGCGATAGCATCCATATTGACTTTTCAGCTGCAAATGACGCATCATTATTACTAAATTTTAAGCTTTCATCAAGTGATCACTCGCACTATATAAATTCTCTAATTTGAACTTACTAATCATAATATTATCTTGAATATGGAATATTTAAGATTGTCATGCAAGTTTTTCTATATTTTTATGTGTTTCTAAAACATTAAGATGAAAGACAAACATAATTAATTAATTTGTTTAGAATATTTATGGAATTAGCTGCAACATCATGTTGAATTTTAAACCATGGTATCTCCCTTATATTCCTTTAAATACCACACAAAAGGGGTCAACCAGAGTTCAGATATTCCTGTTGAGTCTAATACACATCCCAATACAGGCTGCTAGCATCACAGTCTCAGCTGCTAGTCTGTTGCATAATCAACCTGACCCAATTGATTGGGTAGAGCATTATGCTATATTGCCATGTGTATGCAATAAGAGTTATGGAAATTAGACTTGTATTCTCATGACAGTGATATGTTCTTTCTAAGAATTATAAACAACTTACACAAAACTTGTCAACAATAAGCTTTGTGTTTAGCAATCTACACGATAAGTTGATGTGGAAAGAGTTATTTTGCATCAGGTTCCAGTTCCTGTGTTTTACTCATATTTGTACCATTTCTATATCTAACAGAAGTTCTTCTTGACACAAAATCAATTTAGGACATAAGCTAACTATATTTTGTGAAATTATATATATTTTTCACAACAATTCATGTTCTCTTCCGTCAAGTCTTTTAATACCACACATAAGGGCTTAGCCAGAGTTCAGGTTTACATGCTCAGCACACTAGGATGCTTCTCCAAATATACGTACACAAAGCCAAATACACAAATTGCTACACTCTCCTTAAGGATCTGGGGCTAGCAGCCCTGCCTGCTTGTATATTGCATAGTAATCCTGACCTAATTGATAATTAGAACATAATGGACTTTATGGAAAGAATATAAACTGTCTTTATGAAAAGTATACTTGTATTCTATTAATAGTAATACTTTTTACAAATAACAATTTAAACAAGTCAAGAATCAGCTTTTGTGTACAACAATCTGCACGATGAGTTAATATTAACAAGTTAAGAATCTGCTTTTATGTTCAGTAATCTACATAAGTTAATAATAGAGGTATTTTGTATCAGGTTCCAGTTCCAATACCATGTGTTTTATAAATACCTGTAAAAATAAATGATAATTGTATCATGCTGAAGGGGTTCTGGGAACAACATGTCATCATAGAAGTCATTATTTTTCAATTAGATTTCAGGCCAAGTACTACTCCTACTAAATCAATTAAGATATCTTTCTGAAAAGTGAGTATTTTTTTATATAGTGATTCCTGACAAAGACGCATTTATTTTATTATCAAGAATCCAAGATGGTCAATATGTCAATTATATTGAATTATCAATCAGATTTCATGAAATTCATTGAAAAGAATACATTTCCTGATCAATCAAATCAATGTCATTATATTTGTATTGATACGCTTGTTGTAATATTTATCAACACTATAAATACAGTTACAAAAAACTGTATGAATCATCTTTATCTGCGAACAGCCTGAAGCATGACTGTTTTAATAAATCCTTTCCGTTTTACATAATTCCTGACACTTCATATATGGCAAATAACATAGCCAGTGAGGGATAAATATACATTTTATAATCATCTATATCTGATTACGGTCTGAACAATGATTATCTAGATAATTATTATGATCATTCAATTCAAACAAATCCTTTTCAAAAGCATTTAAAATTATTAAATTTGTTCACTCCAAACACTAACTGTTAGGTTTTTTAGTCCTTTGTTCCCATGCATTTAATTTATTCCAAATTGAAAAATTTTGGTTAATGAATAACAAATTATCTTTTATTTTGTTTGTCATGCTAATAAAAGATATCATTTAATATTCATCTTCAAAACTAATTGAACAGCTGTCTGAACAATTCTTTTTTTACAAAGTCTTTCTCACCAATTCTCTCTGCTAGTTAAGATACTTCAATAAACATATTACTGAGTTGACCTCCAGATTATTTCCATTGCAAACCTCTCTTCTACCCCCACCCCTTCTATCCCCCCTTTCCCTCCTCCCCTTTTTTCTCCTGTCCTTCCATTGCAAACCTCTCTTCTATCCCACATTCCTTCTATCCCCCCCCCCCCCCCCCCTTTCCCCATCTATCCTTCCAGCCCCTCTCCTGCAACTCTCCTCTAAAGAGTATCTGTATTGAATATTGAAATGAGGGGAGGACACTCACTATATGGAATAACAGTAACTTACATAAGAGGATAAGTTACATAAGCTACATGCAGGTGCAAGAGGTCATCATAGGTCATCATATCTGGTAATTAGCATAAACCCCCATGTTGCTAGCCTATTCTGACTAATCAGTTTGCACTATCATATGTCAAGATTTAAGATATTCAGAAATCTTCAGTTAGAATTACATGAGACATTGACCTGGACAGTTTACTTTGGCAATTGGACCTATCACTAGCTGAATTTGTGATTTGTGTCAGAGGGATATATTCCAAATGTTTATGTGCATCATCTTTTTAGTTCTTTGGAAGTTGAGAGTGTGACTAAATGAATACTCCTAAACCAATCAAGATATCATAATGAAATTAATACAGATGCCCACATAAAAGTAGCATTTTGAAGATTAAAAAGTCCAAGATGGTCACCAATTTAGCCATAGATATACAAAAAAGTTATACAAAAACCTACTGCTTGTTAACAAATCATGATTATATCATTCTTGTATTAATGTTTGTTCAAGCTCTAGTGGTTTCCAACAGAAGAATAGCATTTTAAAAGATAAAAAAATCATGATGGCAGCCATAATCAATTATCATATAAAAGATGGTTACACAATTAAACCATATTACCACATCATTCATTTTAAGGTGAGCTTCTGTACCCTCGGTACTTTTATTTTATAGGGTTTCTTGCAATAGGTAACATCAGTTTCATTTTTAGCTCATCTTGCCTGTATAAAGCAAACTTGATATGATGCCTGATGAGCTACAGAGCCAATGGCTCTATTTTTTATGCTTCTTTTAAGTTGAACAAATTGTGAAGGTTTTTAGATGGCTTTATTAACAATGTGTACAATTGTTCCAGCCACAGTGCGCACATCTCAACAGAGTGACAGGTCATCAGTATCAGCCTCTCCATATACCCACACTAACACCAAGATCACCATGGAAACACCGTCCTCCTACACAGGTGGGTCACTGATTAGATCAAGGAGAAAATGCCTGCCAACCAGTGGCAACCACATGAATAACAAAAAACTTTTGCATATGAACCCTTACATCGAGTTTCAATTGAGGCTTGCCAATCTTCTGAATTCTTTAATTGCACAGATAATTTATTTACATTCTATTTCATCAAACAAATTTAGAAACTACCCTTTCTTCACTTGCTGAAAGGTTTTTTAAAAAATAAAAAATAAATCCTTTGGTTTTGTAAAGAAAAATACTATTCAACTTGTTTATACTGTGTAATCCATGTTTGACTTAATTCTAATGTTGATGTCGGGCAGCAGCCATACAAGCCAGTAATTCAAAATTGTCATGTTTTTGGTTAAAATAATCAAAGAGAACATAAAATATGATTATATCCATACTGGCAACTGTGGCTGATGCCTATATAAATATATATTGTTGCACAGGTATGGCACCGGAAAGCTTGGTAACCCCCTCCAACATGCGGCCGGGGAACCCGACCCCTGCACACGCCACCGGCCAGGGCTCCCCCGCCCCACTTCGACCCAAGAACCCCACCCCTGCCCAGGCAGAGAAGTCACTCGACAGACCAGGTGAGGCTCTTCCTTTCTTGTCTTTGTTAGATGTGTACCCTATATATGGTTAGAATATGCAAATTCGCAGATTTGCCAAATATCTAAGAAGAAAAATTTTAATTTATTTTTGGCTGATGAAGCTTGAGGTTATGGTAGGGTATCTAAACTACACTGGATCCTCTTCAAGTCACTTATAGCCTCAGTTAAATGAGTGTGTGTGTGATGTTTCAGGGAACCCGACCCCAAAACAAGCAGGATGTGTGACGGACTCCCCCTCTGAGCCGAGCCAGTACCAGGGCAGTGAGTACCCTGCCATACAGGAGCAGCCCCGCGAGGAGGAGGGTAGGGACACTGGGGTCATGTTCTCTAGCATAAATCTTTACTAGTGACTCTCATTTGATGAGTAGTAGAGGATTTCTTCAATATCTTGTCCCATTTCATCTTTTTGCACTTGATCAGTTAAAGAGGCCGATCGAGCCTCTTTCTGAGAAATAAGCTTTAGATCGGGAACGAGGCTGTTTTCGAATAGCGCGTCATAGTTTTTAGATCTATAAATAGCACGAGAAAAGCCCCTTCCCATAATGCAACGCTATATGTAAACAACATGGCTCGTTTGTGTCAGGGTGTCAAATGAATTTTGGCATTTATTTATTTATTTATTTCTATGTCTTGCTCATTCCAATTATTATGACTTGGGGGTATACGAAAAAACTACAACATAAATTGTAATATCAAAATATTTCAATATTATAAATGACATAATTATTTATATAAATTTCCATTTATAGATTTCTTGCTTATCTCTGATGTAAACAAAGTATTTTGTTTGGATAATTATTTGTGAAATTTCTGTTCCATTTTAATGCAATATTTAATATCACAATATTTCAATATTAATTAGAAATGAAAATTATTTACATATATATTTATCAATTTATGGATTTCTTGCTAATCTCAACCCGACTCATAGTAAAACATTTTTTCTTCCAAAATATATCTTAGTCACTTAAATCACATGAAGTTTTTATGTTCGAAAAAGTGCAATACGGACTATGTATATTTCGGAGTGCGACAGCGCTGACGATTTTTTTTATATTCGATGCGAATCAACTATTCTTCTCAGTGTCACATTGATTGAGTGTCATATGTAGATTTCAATAAACAATCTGTTTGTCTGTCAATTTTCTTATGCAAACATTATTAACAAATTTCCTACAAATTAAACATCCAAGTAACTACAACACCGACCAAACAATCAGCTGACAATAATCCTAGTGGTCGCCATGATCAAGGCTTCGAGTTCGATCGGCTTTCCTCCGCCATTTTGAATTGTTTGCATTGCGAGAAAACAAATGTACTGTATCATGCTAATTCATTGAGTAAATCAAGAAAAAATAAGTGATTGATAGAAGAGGGACATGTTTACACGTGATGCATAATAAAAGTTATCAGTTAAGACAGTATTTTGTTGCAGTAAATGCCAGTAATGCATCTCACGCTCGTAGCTCCGATGATTGGCTTCATTTCACGATGTTTTTCTTTTTGGGGGGCGATACACTTTATTCTTTATCAAATTGTTAAATCATGAACAACTTGAATGATAACCTCATTAACATTTTGAATTTTTTTAAATTAAGTGTGAAATAATCATGTAAAAATCGTATTTATTAGTTAACAGGAATGTCCTCCGTGAATTTCGTTTCCACAAACAAGCAAAATCACCGCTCGATGTGCTTGTCAGTGGCTTTATTTATTTTCGCAATTTTTTTGTTTTGAAGGGCGGATTAGAACAAATTACCAAATATGACATAGTTATTAACATAAAAAAAATAGAAAACAAAGTCGAATATATAAAATTTGACGTGTCGTGTGCAAAAGGGAATTCCCTCCCGAATATTTGTGGAACAGAAAATAGCCGCTCGATCTGGCCCTTTAAATTAGTCCTCAATCCAACAACTGCTTCTAATGCATTTTCCATTTAAATTGATACTCTTATCAGTCTCTCAAGTGTTTGTAGCCGAATGACATGAACATGCTTTATTGTTTGCAGGACTACCAACATTTGCTGACGAGAGTGACCCAACCTTGACCCGCAGCCTGAAGGTCAATGTTGTGGGAGAGCCACGCAAATACACAGTGCCACTTCCTCCATCCATCAAGGGTGGTCGCCCCACAGTCTTACCTAACAACAGGGTCGGTTCTCATGTGATAGTTTACATGTTCACTGTTATTTTGTTTAATTGTTTTACTATGAATCGTAAAAGTCTTTCATTGTTTGCAATTGAATAAATTTTTTCTTTCGTTTAAACATGGTCATGTCAGAATTTTTTCTGTTTTAAGAAATATGTGAAAGATGATCATTTCAAAATGATTTCATGGTTGACAGTTCAAAGAAATCGAGGATCCTGTTCGGCGCCGTGTCAATAACTCTGTGGTTGCTGGGGCAACCAGGAAAGGTCAAGGACAGTTGGAGCAGATGCGTGGCCTGAATCTGCTGCCAGAGGAAGTAGACTTTGGAGTACTGAAGGAGGGCTACACTTACTCGTACACGGTGTATCTGAAGAACACGGGAGTGGACAGTTGTCGCTTCAAGATCCAGCAGCCCCCACCTGCCACTGGGCTCCGCATCATCTTCAAACCTGGGCCGGTCAGTAAACACTCGCATGACTCAAACTCTTTCCATTCAACCCTTGACTACAAGACTCTTTATCAAAATTAAACAGGACTTTTACATATAAAGGATAAATATGACCTCTTTGTGGTTGCATTGGTTGACATTGCCATTCACAAGGAACGTAATATGACAAAATCGTGATACAGGGGAGATAATTGAGCAAAACCTTACTAAAAAAGTTATTTCATGTTATTCATAGCATAATGATGCAATATCTCGTTCTTCACATACAGAAGGTTAATGTGCAAAAATCTGCTCATATGCAGCAGTTGGAGATGGCCGTAAATGATATCATGACCTAGGGAGATATGTGAAACTTTAAACTTTTGCCTCATATGGCAATAGATAAGTGCACAGCAAACAGTGCACCAATGATGTGAAGCACATTGATAGTCTGTGATGTGTGAGATGATGTGGAGAAGTTCCTGATCTCCGTGTTCTGTGTTGCAGGTAGCGGCAGGTATGCGTGCCGAGCTGGTGCTTGAGCTGTATGCTATAGCTGTTGGCGTGGAGGGAGAAATGGGAGTCGGCAACATTACACATGACCTTGTCATCGTCAGTGAGACGGACGTTCTTCACCTCCCTATCAGAGCAAATATCCTTTGTCAGAGAGATTTGGATTTTTATTTTAGCTTGTATGGTTAGATTACAAAAGTAGCTTCATATTCAGAGAACAGAATCTTGATTATTCTCAACAGACCTTTTAGACCCGATTGGCTTATTTGCATGGCATCATGCAACATCCATTCACTCTTCTTTAAACTTTGCTCCTTCTTCAGAACTGAATGTAGAAATCTGATATCTTGTATGTAGAAAAGCTGATGGCTGAAATATTGCCCAAGTGGCGTAAAACATTAACTCACTCACTCAGTCTTGTATGCAGACTCTTTGACTTCTGTGGATAATAATTCATGCTTTTGTATTTACTTAATTACTTACTTATTTCAACCTCAGGACCAATGGTTCCATTTTACATGCTTTTTGATACCGGTTATGCCTCTCTTAAAACCTTGCTTCTTCTAGGAAAATAATTCTTTCGGTAAAAGACTTGGTTTCAAATAAAAACAATGGATACATAAATAAAGATGTGAATATAATGCTCTGTGTCAGATCTATTTGTACCTTAACCCTACCCACCTGTGCTAACTGCAAATGAGTACGACAACCGTGTCCATGGCACCTCTGAGCGTGGCAAGTCCCCCAAAACTCGTCTCGTGTCCACAAAACCTCCCTCATCAACCGGAATCATTCGACCTCGGCGAGAACAAGAACTTGTTGGTATGTGTCAACCTCTTGATTGTGTATTCATAAAACCTGGATGATATATTTATAACAGGGCTCTTAGGGGGGAAAGGGTTAAGCCTCTTGTTACTAAGGATACATACAATTTCTACAAGTTTGCTTTTAATTTTTCTTTATTTGATTTGATAGGCTATCAATTTATTCTGATATGGTGAGAACAGTTTTTAATTTTAAATGGTTTATATATATATATAAGAAATGTGAAAAAAAGGATATATACCGACTGTATATATTTTAGTTTAAGAGTTTAGTTTTAGTTTAAGAGTTGTCTTTTATTCAAGCCCTGTTTCTTTTGTTTTCAGGTAATGCTTGATTCTGTGCTGAAGATTTCCCCGTGTCCATTAAGAAAATGCTGTGATATATCTTAATACTTTTACAGTATCTAATTTTCTGTTGTACAAACATTTTATATATTTTGTATAGACTATGATATATTCATGTTTTCATTCTGTGATATCATTGTACAAAGATTGTAATGTTAAATAAAACATTGTATTGTATTCTTTACTAGTAGTAATTCTTTTATCATCAGATACATATAAAATCAAGCCACAACTCTGAAATATATTTTTGACTGTTAATTTGACAAAATGGACTTGCCATTCGAAGTTGCCTCTTAACAAGATGATGTCAAAGTTCTATGATGTCACTGGATTGCATTTTTGCAGTGAACTATTCAGTAATATTCTAATATACTATTACAATTATTTTATAAGACAAATTTATAAATCTGTCAACTATAAGTATGATATAGTGTATGCCATATGTTGTGTAAAGAGAGAGAGAAGAATATTTGATTGAGAGGTCCAACACTTGATATGTAATAAACATTTTACCCAATTTGAACTTTCATTTAGTGCTTAAGGTATTCATAAACAATTTAAAACAGTGAGCTTCATAACCGAAAACAGTGAGTTTCAGCCATATACGGTGCTCTGTATAAGTTGCCTTTGACGTACTGCTTCTGTTGTTGCCGCACAAAGTCTTAAAATAACCCTAGCAGTGTTATTCCTAGACAGGGTCCTTTGGAAATTTGCCCACCCTTTTGGATCCTTAAACTTTTGAGAAGTAGGATACTTATACCATTGAAAAGGGTCCCATATACTCTCAGAATTATCTAAAATGACCCCCTGGGCTGATCACCTAGGAACAACACTGCTTTAGAGAATGTATGACAAAAATAAGATACGATTTTCATTAGCAAATGGAACTTTGTGAAAGAAGTCATTTTGTATTTGACATGGCCCATCAGAAGTCTAGAGATTTATGTTAAGTAACATTGTGCAATGATTGGTGCTAATTAAGCACAGCTTTGCTAGTCGCATTGTGTTTCCAGATGACTCTCGAAGGTTTCACTCTCATTGTCTGAGTATTGTGAACTGAAGACAATAGAAGATCGTAGACCATTCAGATGATTGGTAGTCACTTTGATATCCATTAATGCCTGCATTACCATCACAGCAGCAGAAAGACCGATTAATGAATAATGACCTTTGTTGAAGTGTTAATGGCAAAAAATTGATTCCTTGAATGAAGTGAGTTTTATTGCCAAATTGCTGGGAACAAGGGCCTAGATGTTTGCAGCACTCTTAGTTCTAAAAGAGTGGTAGGGCAATTTTAATTCATGGTACTTACAACTATCTTAGCACTAACAAAACTTTTAAAATCTAGTCATATATTGTTATTAAGCTTACGATTAAGAACCACCCAATATGGTGGATATGGACAAAGTGTCCCTTGGTAAAGGTACTTTAGGACAAAGTGTAACAACAATGTTCCAAGTTACCTTACTGAAGACCAAAATGAAGATCGAAAGTAGAAAACTGGGGTGGCAGGGAACTCACAATCATTTCCACATTATGTTCATTGGAAAAGTAATAAATGATAAATTGTACTTGAGACAATAGGCCACACACCCCATACGAAAACCTGTACATTCGCCCCTGCTCACGTGCCACAGAACTCGATCTATTATCACGGAACAGGACCCTGTGTGCAAAGCAGTGGAGAAAATATAATTTTTGTTCCATGGTTTGTTAAAACATTTTGAAATATTTTGACTTCGCACACCGTAGATATTCTCTCTATTTACCAATATTCCAAACAGTAATTCCTTCTAAAGCAATGACGGTGCTCCGATGTGAAACAAACTTATAATATATGTCAATGATGTTTCAAGGCTCGTCTGTGTAAGAGGCGGATACTGGCAGTTGTCAACGGTAACTGACGTTTGTGATCGACGATTGTCGATTCTCAAAATGTGGACTCGAGAAATGGTGCATGAAAGAAGTTTGATCATTTTTTTTCTCAATATGCTACAGTAGTTCGAATGTATTAACCATTCATAATGGAATAAAATGTATGTTTTTGGATCGAAATACCACATAATCTTATTAATCTGGTGCTTTTTATGAACTTAAACAACCGTATTTTAAGGCGAACGTTTAACGTATAGTAACAAATATAATTTTCATAGTGTTAAAACCTTAGTTTTCAAGTTATCCATGGTGTTTCCTCTAATGCTGTGCTGTCTGGTCCCAAAACAAATCGAGTGCCAGGCTCACCTCAAGGAAGGTGTAACTGTTTCTCTCCATCTGTACTCGGTGTTCATGCGAGAGAGTCCCAAATGCAACATTCCCAATGTCATTTTCCCCACTATAGTCTAATCTGCCAGGAGGAATAATACGTGGTAGCAAATTGATGTTTGTTTCCCCATTTAATCTTTCCTCTGAAGATCACCCAAAGCAATTATCTTGACACCTAGAATCGGCTTGTTTCTTCAGATCGCCAACCATAGCTGAGATCGTCCAACTAATGAATTGTTCACAATTGATATCAATTTAGAAATTGTCGCGCAATCGTCGACAATGACTTGATTCCAAAAGTTAAATCATTGCTCACATACACCCGCAAATTGTTATACCATAGTGATAAGTCAACGAAAGGCATCTGAACTTTCTACAACCAGGTGTAACATAGCCATAACAGACCCATTTAAATAACAAAAAAAGAGTTCGTTTCCAACGAATAAGCCTCCGTGATTAAATGAATCAAGACGTTTCTATTTGTTAAACGAAGAACATGCTAGCAGACGGAGTATCTATCCTTGATGTACACCATATAACAAATTAAAAATAGAGCCATTGGCTCTGTAGCTCATCAGGCATCATATCAAGTTTGCTTTATACAGGCAAGATGAGCTAAGAATGAAACTCATGTTACCTATTGCAAGAAAACCTATAAAAAAATTACAACACAAATGTATTATTATTCAACACTTTCTAGATCGCCAATATCAGACAGTGAAAGAAGTCCACACTAAAATAGCCAAGGAGAAATAAATTTGCCATATTTGGGGTCATGGGGTCACGAAACCTACAGTTTATAATCCCAATTGGCCAAGGAGTCTACATGCAGTCTTTCAGCTCAATAGACCTTTAGGAGCTAAAGATGATGATGAAAATAAGTTTTTAAGATTGTGACCCCTGTGACCCTATTTGGGGTCATGGGGTCACGAAACCTACAATTTAGAATCCCCATTGGCCAAGGAGTCTGCACATATAATTTCAGCTCTCTAGACCTTTTGGAACTTGAGAAGAAGATGAAAATAGTTTTTTAAGGTTGTGACCCCTGCGACCCTATTTGGGGTCACAGGGTCAACAAAGTTACAAATTAGAATCCCCATTGTCCAAGGAGTCTGCACATATCAATATTAACTCTCTAGACCTTTTGGAACTGGAGAAGAAGATGAGAATGGTTTTTAAGGTTGTGACCCCTGTGACCCTATTTGTGGTCATGGGGTCACGAAATCTACAATTAAGAATCCCGATTGGCCAAGGAGTCTGCACATATCATTTTCAACTCTATAGTCCTTTTAGTACTGGAGAAGAAGATGAAAATAGGTTTTTAAGGTTGTGACCCCTGTGACCCTATTTGGGGTCACAGGTTCACCAAAGTTACAAATTAGAATCCCAATTGGCCAAGGATTCTGCACATATCACTTTCAACTCTCTAGTCCTTTTAGAACTGGAGAAGAAGATGAAAATATGTTTTTAAGGTTGGGACCCCTGTGACCCTATTTGGGGTCATGGGGTCACGAAATCTACAATTTAGAATCCCCATTGGCCAAGGAGTCTGCACATATCGTTTTTAACTCTCTAGTTCTTTTAGAACTGGAGAAGATGAAAATAGGTTTTTAAGGTTGTGACCCCTGTGACCCTATTTGGGGTCACAGGGTCACCAAAGTTACAAATTAGAATCTCCATTGTTCAAGGAGGCTGCACATATAATTTTTAACTCTCTACTCCTTTTGGAACTGGAGAAGAAGATGAAAATAGGTATTTAAGGTTGTGACCGCTGTGACCCTATTTGGGGTCACAGGGTCACCAAAGTTACAAATTAGAATCCCCATTAGCCAAGGAGTCTGCACATATAATTTCTAACTCTCTAGACCTTCTGGAACTGGAGAAGAAGATGAAAATAGGTTTTTAAAGCTGTGACCCCTGTGACCCTATTTGAGGTCACAGGGTCACCAAAGTAACAAATTAGAATCTCCATATGCTAAGGTACTTGTACACACAATTTCAGCTCTCTAATGTGTATGGTTCATGAGGAGAAGTCGAAAGTGTCAAAAGTTTACGGACGGACGACGGACGGACGCCGGACGACGGGCCATGCCATAAGCCCATCTGGACTTTCAGTCCTGATGAGCTAAAAAGGCAAACAGTCTGGGCTCCTTTAACAAAGCAAGCTTTACTAACTCCCATACTTTAGCATTGCACTAAGGCTACCTTAAGGACTCGGGATCACCATAGTGATCTGTGAAAAGAGGCCAAGTTAAATATTTATGATTGTAGGCATCACATTACAGATATTGTCATACTATGCATTTTGAAAAGAACAAGCACTGACGTCTCAAAAGCAAACTACTTACATCCATTGAACTAACCTAAACAGCGCACAAAGCCTTGTGTGGAAAAAGTATTTAAAGCACGGCAGGGTGAATTATCTTAAGATAATCTTGAGTGGAAACTCAAGGTTTTGAAATATTGACACTATATGAATAATTCTATAAAACGTTTCCCATTTTAAAATGGTAGACCAATAACTGAATGTTTAAGCAACAAGAATAAGAGATGGTGACGAAACAAACACTTCCTTTCAAACGTCTTTGTTACTGTATTGAATGTGTGGGTTCATGAGCAGTGAAGGATTATTTCATCTCTTTAGATGATGTTGAAATATTGAAACTTGATACGATAAATTCCAACGTTGATATTTGGTTTAAACGTACGCTAGAAGTTTCACGTTCCGACGGAATCAACTGAATTATACTTAATAGACATTTCAGAAGTTTTTCTTTTGTCTGGGTGACCCTCTTACAATGGTGACCATGACTAAAACTATTATTTCATTATCAACTAATACTCAAGCCAATTGAATGCTTTAAACGACTTGGTCGTGGTAAAGTAAGTGCACATCTATGGTTTTATGCCAAGACGGCGTTTTTCTTTATCACCCATAAAAAAACTCACATTTTAAACAATTATATTCAAAGACAAACTATAACACTTTATATATTTATTGATGTTTTCTTTGAAAGCAGTTTTGTTAATAACAAATGTTGACTATACGATTTTAATGAAACTTGACAAGTGACATGTCACATAGAAAACAGTACATTATATAAGAAGGTTGCATAAAAATGATTTCAGATGGAGCTATCACATGGTTCAATAGAGGAACAAAGTTGACCAATATAAGCTATTCCCACTTGTTATATGACGTCAAAGAGCAATGTGAGTGTTATCTGAGACTAATCAAATGTCAAGCAAATCTATCCTTGATGTCAACTTTGTAAGATTTTGGAAGGTACACCAAACCAACTTTTGCCGGTTCAAGGTCAGCTGTCACGCCATCGGGCATGCGTATTTCAAAGTTGCGGTAGAGAGCTGCAAGGATCATGTGAAGTTCCGGTTTTGCCAACGATTCCGCCATACAAGCTCTCTTTCCAACAGAGAACGGCATCCATCCTTCTGGCCTCGTGAATTTCCCATTGGAATCGAGAAATCGTTCTGGTTTGAACTTCCAGGGATCTTTCCATAGTTGCGGATCGTGGTGAACAGCGTAGAAATTTGACATGATGAAAGTGCCCTTTGGAAATGTGTATCCCCCTATTTAAGAAAAAAGGAACAAATTAAAACTATTGATAAAATATTAGTTATTGAATTTAGAAATAATAATAGAAAGTTTTCCTCTATGATTAATTGATGACTGTAGAATGTCAAACATACAAGCGCTGATGAACATGTTCGACTTGCAATGTATTCGTTACCGCCTGGCTCTCACACACACCCTTTACATACGGCTATATCACCAGTCGATGTAATGACTCCCATCCGGCAAAAGAGGCAGTACCGGTGAAAGGTCATCAATTACCAATGAGAGCGCTTTCTCTGTGTCACAGAATCAGCGTTCTATACCATTTCCAGGAGAGAATCTCCATGGATTGCTCCGTCTTCGTGCAAAGCGATGGGTGGCATGTTAGCTTGATGGGTGTCAGGGTATGTGTAGGAGCTACGCAGATACTTATACGCTGTTCCAGCAGGATTGTTTACACGTGTTTGTGCATTATATGGAAAGTCATTTATCACAAGAACAGTTACTAGCTTAGAACTAGTTTGTAAAAAGTTAAAATGAATATTAGTCACTAGTTTAACTAGAAAGTGTTTTTACCCGTAAAAACAGATGTCTCCCCCTTCCTCAAATGCTTCAAACCTCTAAACAATACTATCATAAAGCACCATTAATGTTCTCTGTATAATTCAACTTGAATAAATAACCTATCAAATCTACAATTGTAACAAACAAAATATTCAAAATTGCATGGAAATAAACAAAATAATTTGTTTTAAATCTATAACCTCCAAAAGGCACATCTACATGATATGGAGAGACAGTATACCAAGTTTGGTGATGATCGGTCACATAGTTTTAGAGATCTGCTCCGGAAACGAACACTACCCTTGAAAAAGACTAAGTTCAAATTGTTGCCATGGAAATAAAATAAAATAAAATTTTTAAAAATCTATAACCTCCCAAAGGCACATCTACATGATATGGAGAGACAGTATACCAAGTTTGGTGATGATCGGTCACATAGTTTTAGAGATTTGCTCCGGAAACGAACACTACCCTTGAAAAAGACTAAGTTCAAATTGTTGCCATGGAAATAAAATAAAATACATTTTTTTTAAATCTATAACCTCCCAAAGGCACATCTACATGATATGGAGAGACAGTATACCAAGTTTGGTGATGATCGGTCACATAGTTTTAGAGATCTGCTCCGGAAACGAACACTACCCTTGAAAAAGACTAAGTTCAAATTGTTGCCATGGAAATAAAATAAAATAAAATTTTAAGAAATCTATAACCTCCAAAAGGCACATCTACATGATATGGAGAGACAGTATACCAAGTTTGGTGATGATCAGTCACATAGTTTTAGAGATATGCTCCGGAAACGAAATGGGAACGCCGACGCCGACGCCAACGCCGACGCCGACGGGAACTCAGCTAAAACCAATATGTCTCCCGACCCTTCGTGGGGAGACATAATTAAAGACGTAGATACAATATATACGTCTTTGGTTTAAAGTATGGGTATTTATTACAAGTATTAAACGAACCCAGGGAGGTGTCGCAGGTGGTTGCATGTGGAACCCCAAATGGAGCAACAGTGGCTATCCTCATGCTCTCGTACAACACTGCTTCTGTGTAGGGAAGCTTGGCTCGGTCAGACAGCAGAGGTGTTATCCGGGCACCTGTTGTGAGAAATCAATATGAAATAGGTAATCGTTAGTGATTTCTGTTTGATTACGTTCCGACATTTTGACATAATATAACAACAGAAAGCACATATTAGTTCTTTTCACTTCCCTAACCCACAAATGTTCTCTAATCGATATCTAAAAAATCGAGCTGAATTAGATCGGAAGATGATTTTCATATTTAGTTTTCGATCGTTTGCATGACGCCTACCACAGACGCAAAACGTTAAATTGCGTTTCCTAGACACTATCAGATTATCAAGCACGTACTATTGTTCCGGGAAAGCACGTTATTGTTTGAGGATATTGACAAAACGTACTAAAACTCGAACGTTTAAAGCTATATTTACAAGCTCACCTAAGACAGAATCCACCTCTTGATGTATTTGAGCCTGCACTTCCGGATGTGCTGCTATATATAGGATTGTCCAGTACAGGGTTTGTCTAGAGGTGTCGATGCCAGCTGGACAAAATAATCAAAATGATATATGTCAAAGTTCCGATTCGTGTACCTTCAACAATGTGATTGTGATTAACTCCTATGCGAAAAAAAATGTGTTCATAACATGAGCTCTACCAACACTGGACTAGTGGAGATGATTGCTATGAAGATGGTGTCAGTTAGTATACACTGTATACATTGCACTATCTATTAAACCAATAAAATCGATAACGTTTGCATCAATGAGAAGACACTTGACAGTCTGCATTTGCATTGTTCATTAAACTGCTGACATCCTATTCTTTTTATGCTCGTGTATGTCAAGCTATTATGGTCTCATAGTATAAAGCAGATAAGAAATGTTGTTCGCCAGAGGTAAGATAAGATAATCTTTATTGTCCCAAAAGGGAAATTTGTTTTGTATAATTACAATTCTCCAGAAATGTGATGACAACTAATTACATAATATTCAAAACAATAGGTGTCCTATAATGTTAAATCTATGCGTTCGAAAACTTGAACAGTGCTACGCCTTAATTTTGTTACTGCAGAAGGACTTGAGTATTCAGTTTAATCTAGGTTCTTCACCGCTGAAAATGTCGACTATTGTCTGTGCGAAGTGTGTTTCTGTTATCTCAGCTAGACGATCTGGACTTTCTTCAGCAGCGAGTTCCTTTTGGGCAATCAAGATGGCGTCCGTCAGGTCTCGCTGGATATCTGATGATTAAAAAACATATATCAGAAACTAAACTTAGCAGCGATCTAAGTCACTTCAAAGCAAAGTGTGTCAGCAAAATCCTAACATGAGATTAAGCTTAAGGACGTTTGTGACTTAAAAGCTCAGTTTTGTGAAGAATTTTCAATCTCCTTCATTTTAGTCTTTCAGATTTTAAATTAATTGACCAAATTCTTATTTCAGAGTGTAATTGTTAAACTATGCAAAACGTACGCTACTGATATTTGAAATATTTCTGTCACTAATCTGAACACAGAACCGAAATTATTAAGAAAATATTTATTATGCCTTACTTACAAATTAAAAGTTTATTTTGTGCTAGCACTCTCAAATGATTTTACATTCATAATGTTACGTATGTACCTGGAGAAAATGTCTTTTTGTGATGGTTTATTTTCGTGTAGATGAATTTGAGGATTTCATTAAATAATGCCATAACTCTCCTGAACTTTGCTGTAGGACAGAGTCGGAGAGGTGGAAACACGTCTTCTAAAAATCCGTTGCCAAATTCCTCGTTTTGTTTGTTGAAAAGGTCGCAAATTCGTTGGAATTCTTTGTCATCTTTTGAGTACCTGACAATAAACAAGCGGGGTATTACAACTTAGGAACAGATAAGCATAATTCACTTTCAGACGAGTACTAGACTGTGTAGTGTTGAATTGGGACCATTGGTTTAACCATTTTAAACGGGCAGAATCACGTTCAAATGATTATAAGGTGTTGCTTGTTTGATAATTTCTTCTACAACTACTGTTGAGTAATAAGGCGCTTGACCCCAAATCCCCCGCCCCAAAATCATTTGGCATCAACTTCTCCTTTTCTAAACTGAAAAATATTGTGCCGCCCCCTTAATGTTTCTAGCATTAATGTTTTAAAGGGGCAGTAGCACGTTTTCTGGTAATTTTATATTTCAAATTTTTCACTGATAATTGTAGGGAAATGCTTAAATCATAATTTTGAAAGTGTCAAAAATATCATTACACAAGCCAATCATCCATAGTCAGAGGTCAAAGTATGAAGATTCAAATAAAATCCATTGGCGGCCATTTTGTGTGAACACCATTAATACATTTTATGTATTAAGAAAAATAAATCGCATGGCTAAACTTTACATTATATATTTGAATTATTACTGCTCCATTTAGTAACAAGATGTGTTTGTGAAACACGAATGCCCCCGGATGCATCCTGCTCGCTGTGTCAAGGTCAAGGTCAAATGTCATGATATCATCTGAAAGGTCTTATCACAAGGGATCCATATGTCAAGTATCTAAGAGCTAGCTCTGACCAATCAAAAGTTATGACCAAGGTTAAAGTTTTTGTGGACAAACGGACAGACGGACGGACGGATGGACGGAAAAGGTCAAATATCATGGTTTCATCTGAAAGGTCTCATCACAAGGGATACACATGTCAAGTATCAAAGACCTAGCACTGACAGTATAGAAAGTTTTTGTGGACAAACGGACAGACGGACGGACGGATGGACGGAAAAGGTCAAATATCATGGTTTCATCTGAAAGGTCTCATCACAAGGGATACACATGTCAAGTATCAAAGACCTAGCACTGACAGTATAGAAACTATAGCCAAGGTTAAAGTTTTCGGAAAAGGCTCGCTGTGTCAAGGTCAAGGTCACAAGGTCAAATGTCATGGTGTCATCTGAAAGGTCTCATTACAAGGGATCCATATGTCAAGTATCAAAGAGCTAGCTCTGACCAATCAAAAGTTATGACCAAGGTTAAAGGTTAAAATGCTCGCTGTGTCAAGGTCAAGGTCACAAGGTCAAATGTCATGGTGTCATCTAAAAGGTCTCATCACAAGGGATCCATATGTTAAGTATCAAAGAGCTAACTCTGACCAATCAAAAGTTATGACCAAGGTTAAAGTTTTTGTGGACAAACGGACAGACGGACGGACGGACGGAAAAGGTCAAATATCATGGTGTCATCTGAAAGGTCTCATCACAAGGGATACACATGTCAAGTATCAAAGACCTAGCACTGACAGTATAGAAACTATAGCCAAGGTTAAAGTTTTCGGAAAAGGCTCGCTGTGTCAAGGTCAAGGTCATAAGGTCAAATGTCATGGTGTCATCTGAAAGGTCTCATCACAAGGGATCCATATGTCAAGTATCAAAGACCTAGCTCTGACCAATCAAAAGTAATGACCAAGGTTAAAGTTTTTGTGGACAGACGGACAGACGGACAGACAGACAGACAGACGGACGGACAGACGGACAGGTGAAAAATAATATACCCCCGGAATCTCCGATTCGGGGGCATAAAAATACATTGTCTTTCAATTGGAGCCATTAATTTTCATTTTCCTGACATCACCTTATATCCCCCCTAAACACGTGTCCCTGCCCCTTTAAAGGCATAGAACACTTTCGTAAGGATGTTGTTGTTCGTGATTAAATGCTTTCAGGATACTAAATTTGAATGTGTTCCACCTACATCTCTGAGAAGCATATTTTGCTGAGGAGGTTGAAGACGATGAGCTCGGTGTACGGCTGAATGTTGATGGGTCCTTCCTCTCTCCGTATCTCTCCCAGCACCATCTCCAGCACTTCGCTAATGGTGTTTTCGAAATTACTCCCCTTCATGTAAGATCTGAAACAATAGCAAGGGTTTGATGAGCTGAGGCCAAGGTGTGTAATATTGTTTTAATTGTTGGACTACGAGCTGCATTCGAGGATAAAAAACTTTTACTCTCTAAATTTCATCTTGAGGTGGGTGTTACAAATACTGCACTTTCCTGAATAGAATCATAACTGAAAAAAATTACCACAAACTCTTGTTATTCATCAAGTAGAGTCTAAACGTTATTCAGTATCATGTGGTGTACCTCAGGATCTGTCCATGGTCATGTGATTTCCATGCTTTATTAGTTTATATCACAAGTCTTGATAGAGTGGTACAGGATAATAACATTGATCATCAGTCTTATGCTGATGACAGTCAGCTGGCTCTAGGCCAGAAAGAGTCGAAGAGGCCCTAAAACGTACATCTGATTGCACAACTGATAATAATACCTATACCTTAATAAGTTTAATGAGGAGAACATAGAAGTGTTGTAAATAGGTACTAAACGTGATATGCCTGGCATTACATGTAACTCTGTCAAGGTTGGAAGTGCTGCAATCCACTTTGCAGGACAAGCAAAGAATCTTGGTGTCATTATTGATTCTGGACTCACAATGGTACCACAAGTAAATAAACGTTGTAAAAATGTTGTATTGCCACTTCAGGTGTATAAGGCAAATACGATACCTCATATCAAATGATGCCAAAAAACGAGTGTAAATGTTAGTCAACTCCAGACCTGATTATTGTAATAGTTTGCTTGTAGGAATCGCTAGATCTCAAGTGGACAAACTCCAGAAAGTTCAAAACGCTGGACCAAGAAAAGTGACCAGAACTCAAAAACATGTCATAGAACACCCATAATGGCTTCCAATTGAAGCTAGGATCGGGTTCAAGTCCTTTGATACACAAATGTCAAAATAATGCGGCACCACCATACAAGAAGTTCAGAACTCAACTGTCCGCATTCAAGATCATGGCAACCATTTTCTAGGATTCGAGGGCTATGTTTCTAGTAGACTTTAAGCTACCTATAACTACGATCACACGAGCTTTCTGTGCGAAAGTCAACGGTTGAGTCAACTGCTGGAGTCATGCTTCTTCATGACAACGTCAACTCGTCATTGTCCAGTTGCACAGGCCGCACTACAACAGTATGGTTTCGAACAGCTGAACTATCACCCTACAGTCCATATCTTGCTCCAAGGCGTTTCTATTCATTTCACAATTTGAAGACTTACCTGCGTGATACAATATTCTGCGATGACGATGAACTGAAGACGGCAACTGATGTTTGGTTGAAGAACCAGATGACTTCTTTTTTAAGGCCATAGACAGGCACGACAAGGACAAGGACATAGACAAGGACGAATGGGCAAAGTGTACAGAGATTAAGGGAGATGATATCGAAAAATAAAAACAAAATCAGACCTGTAGGAAACTGCTTAATACCGAGGGCTATGGACTTCACTTCGTATTTCAATAGTAGTTTTCTACTCAGTAGTCATTGCTATAATAGACTTGCTCACAAAAAGTAGTTTCTCCCATGGTTTAACTGAAAATGATGTTTGTTAGACCATGGTTCACAACAAAGGAGCCATGGTCTTAATGAAGACGTCTTGACATCTTACCCCAGAGCTCTAAGCGCGAGTCGTCTATGAAGCATCCATGTTGGCCCGTAGTCAGTGGCCGCTATATCCTTACCGCCCTCCGTGATCTGATCAACTGTCAACAGGAAGAGGATCTTCTCAAAAATGTACCCGAAAGTTTTTACATTTTCTCATTTTTATAAAGCAAAGTGTCATGCAATCCCCTCAAACGTTATAAGTTAAATCATATTATCTGTATATAACATAGACATGTAACAATATTGGCTCACGTGAATACATTTTCGGTCGCCCTGCAAAGTCAGTGGATTTCTGCACAAAAGCTTCTTGAATGACGTCATACTTGTTCAGGACAATGGCCCGCAATGGTCCTGGTAACAAAATATTCAAAACATAATTATCAAATTACCATTCTTAGATAGTGAATTTTCATTGTAGGATAGCAGCAGGTATTCAAGCAAGCTAAAATAACAAACATACACGAACACACATTCTCTTGTTATACATGGATGCAAAATATGTTTGAAAACTTTTACAGCATTATCATTGATAAATTCAATGGAACCAAACCTAAATGAATCGTCACGATCGGTCCGTACTTCTTCTCCCATTCCGACATCTTCTCCATTAGATTAGAGTTTCTCAACGCTGTAAATTTGGAAACAATGAAGTTATTTCAGGCTTTAAAATTATTCATTTTGTACGAGAGTTACTTGATAAATAAAGGGCGTAATAAGAAACGGTCATCTGGGTTAAATTGTACATTTTTACTCAGCAAAATTAGAACGATATTCATATATTTAGTTAATATCATTAACTTATCCAAATGAACGAATTCAGAACGTATTCATTATCGAGGAGAGTGGCTGATTCCCTTGAAGAACCTACAAATTGACAGGTGGGTGATGATTTAATGATCACGTCTTTGTGCAGACATGCTGTTGTCAACAACATTGTATCCTTGTATCACCAAATACAGAAAATATCAAGTAGTGCTCACTTATCCCGGTGAACGTTTAGAAGTCAGATCTTACCAAGAAGATTTCCGATAAGAGGCAATCCCATTGGCCCAGGCGGATATTTAAATCGCTTCTTTGAGAGGTTATAGACCACCAGTGCTACTGCTAAGCCAATCAGAATCGCTTGCGTTGTCCTTGACTCCGGAATAAGGGGCGACAACCACTGCAGTACTGTTGTTGCCATTGCTGCCAGGGAAACAATCCTGCAAAGTATCCACATTGCACCTTTAACACTCTTTACCCCGTGTTTCGCCATATTTTTCGTTTATACATTTAGAAGCAAATGAATAATCCAATTTTGAACAAATCTGATCTCCATTTTTCTTTATTTTCAACTTTAAGAAGCGAGTCTAACATATCATTCAAAATAATAAAATTGATAAATAGTAGTTAAAGGGAATGCAGTGTCAATAACAGATCCTAACATGTACAAATTCAAAATAGATAGTTTATAATCCATGCCAATCTATCTGAAATGAAGAACAAAGGTTTGCACTTTAGGAAGGTCGGGGACAAGTGGACAACTGGGTTAAAGTGGATGTGGTCCTTGTTATGATATAAAAACCAAATGGCATGTGACAAAGGTTGAGTCAAGATGACACCAATAAGACACCATACAAGACACGGAAATTGCACGCAGATAACTTTCGAATTTGACGTAAGCAGAAGGAAATTCAGATTTTAAGAAAAGATTAATTTGCCATGATATATGTAATAAAGCGAACATCATTCGTGTGATACTATGTCAGAGTGCCTCATATTCATGAACGTTTTCATTGATTGTTCTGTTTTGAACACCTACTGTAATTTGCCCAGTTTACCCTTATCGGTTTTATATTAGGACATTTGGTCTGGTGAAAAGTTTAGCAGATGACCCATTGACTGGCTTTGCAGTATCAATAAACAACGTGCTTATAGTTGCAAAGAAAATAAATTAGTCAAGAACATGTAAAATAAAACGGAGTAATACACTTGCTATGCAAATTTGTATGAATATTTACAAATCGAATTTTTTTCTGTTTATAAAGAGCACTCCTAACAATTTTGGTGATAATTTTAACGGCCAAAGAAGTGAAAATTTCTCAACCGTTCTCTCACGGGGTACTGCAAAAAATGCTAAAATTGAACGCCATATCATTGAACAGAATAGACAAAGGGTTTCATCTGACCTCCCCTACACCAGAAAGCGAATACGAATCGACCTACTTTCGGAGGAAATGGAAATTGCTTCCGTTGTCGAATATATAATACAACATGATTTGACGAAATAAAAGGCATACCAAAAAATAGTTCATCAAGTTGTTTTCATTTTCTGTGCACAAGTTTGTTTTTATTCGCCACACTTTACAACAGCAGATGAAGATAATTTTAATCATCAAGGAAATGGAGATGATATTTCGCTTCATAAAGTTACTAGGGTTGTTCTGTAGTGTCTTATTTGGCAATATATGCTGCTCAAACAAAGGAACGCATAGCTGAAAACAGTGAACATGCACAAGCACTTGATGCATTGATAGCTCATATTAGTATATATGTAACATGAGCACTGCCCATGCATCAAGTGCTTGTGTGAACATAGTGTTGCTGGCCAGATAGAGGAAGCCATTGTTGAACCTGTACTGCCAACTGAAAATAGAGACTTGGAAGAGCATATGACATGTGTCAAAAGGTCAAAGTTACCTAGCAGTTGATGTCTTATATAAATGCGATCTCAATTTCGGACATCAGTTGCTTGACGTTCGCGCTCCACAGACAGGACAAAACTAATGTTACAATGTTTTAAAATGTTCTGATATTCTTCCCCAAAGCTCCCCAGCATGTTACATACAAGTAACCAAGATAGACTGTCGTATGCCGAATTGGTGTGGTCATCCAAAGTTTTTGTTACCTAGGACAGTCAAGTCTTGTCCAATGCTGCTAAACCGATATCAACACCTTCTTACATAGACCGAAACTTCTGTCGCCGAATGCTGTATCCTCGCATATCGAGCCGCATACTATTATCCAGTGGGATTGCAGGTATAGAGCCTCTCGGCCTACTTCTTACAGTACCCTGGAACGCATTGGATATCCTTGACCCTTGGTTGCCCCATTGCTCTCGTATGGTTGATGGCATTGTTCTGTTGAACGTCTGTTAGTCGCGGTACGATTTTAATTTTAAAAATCCCAATTGACAGTTGACACACAAATCACCAGAACCCCAGGATTTACTTCTACAGTGTATATGTATTTTTATAACGTATGCAAAAGAAAGTGTATATTTGTTTGTTTGTTTTTCAAATTCGTGCCTTATTGGCAGAATTTAATGTATCTTGGAAACACGTCGTCAATCTAAATAGGTTTAGGCTCGAAAATGGTTAGGGAAAACGTTCATAAAACGACAAACTGCTAGTCTGCTACCAGGTGATGATTCGCTGTTACCATATGGAGAAACTTTGTCTATGCAATTGTTTTTATAACAGTATATAACAATATTTGCGGCTTCCATTTAGTTAAGTTGTCACGTATATTGCAAAAACTCCGTTGACGATTTATCATTTATACACTGCCGTCCAAAAGAAACGCCTACAAAATATTTTAATGTAAAAAATCAAATAATTTCCAAAATGTATTATATTGTGGCTTCAAAGTTATGCTGAAACAATAATTGGAATGTCTATACTCACTGAAATCATTGATAAAACGCAACCTGTGTCAATAACTTTCAAGAAAATTGATTTTAAAGTGAAGATCGTGCAAAGCTTGCAAATTCCGTTGCACGTGTCTTTTCAAGTAGTACTGTACAACATACATTTTCAAGTAGAACATTTTTCTTTACAGACTGCATGTGTGAACTTTTCTTGCTGTATTGCTGCATTCATATAACACGTTCTTTCTTGACTCTTATCATTAACTACATAAGTAAAGGCAAACGCACACCACACGTAGTAATAATGATAACATATATTATATATGACATTATACACAGTCAAAATTTTTTAAACGTTTGCAACGGATGACTAAGAACTATCTCAAACTTCAGAAAGAGGAATGTATCTGCATTCCCTCCGGTAAAGACGGACAAATCCTCAACCAATTACATCGTAATTACATAGTTTAACCTACCTTGTGAACGATATTCATGTAGCTAAACTTCCACCAACTGAATTCCACAGTTTGCAATACAATAGTTTCACCAGTGTTGACACAACGTACAGAATGGCCCAATGTAGGTCACTGGCTGTTCAGTCGATCGTAACTCTCTCGACCAGTGGACGAGCTGGCTTCACACAGCAATTATTGACAGATATATGTAAAGGGCTAACAGTGCCTGTGCAGAGAGGGCTTCATAGTAGCCACATGTGGTGCTAGCTGGAAGGGGTCAGCTATATTTAGCTCCCTAAATTGTCGGCTGTTTCCGACCCTTTCAACTTGATGTTATCAAGTATTTCATTTCTTTATATTTGTATGTCCCATTCATAAAGATGTTTGATAAATTATCTAGGTATTATAGATTCCAAATTTAAAGTTATTATTTCTTCAGTTTAATGATATTGTTAAGTAAATTTTCCCATGATGCTGTGAGCATACAGTCTTTTACATGCGGTCATTTAGTCTGTCATCCAATAATAATAATAATAATGCATTTATATAAGCGCCTAATATCCAACCAATGCTGCTCAGTGGCGCTGTCCAGAGAAAGAGAGGTAACTAGTATGTAGCTAGAAAGAGGTGGGTTTTAACTGGCTCCTAAATGTTTCTAATATTAAAGCTCTGTCTCCCATGGAGGTTCTTGTGACTGGCATTTTCAGATTGCATCTTTTGTCAGACCTCAGGACACGATTTGGGTGGTAAATTTCAATGAGGTCTTTGAGATATACAGGAGCGTTGCTGTTGTAGAGGGTTGAGTAGGTGATGCAGAGTATTTTAAACTGTATTCTCCTCTTGACTGGAAGCCAGTGTAGCGATCTCAGCACGGGAGTGATGTGTTCCTGTCTTTTTGTTCTTGTAATAATCCTGGCTGCTCGGTTCTGGACAAGCTGGAGATGTTGAGTGGCTGCTGCTCCAGACACAAGGGAGTTACAGTAGTCTAGTCGTGAGATCACATATGACTGAACTAACAGTTTGGTTGTGTCAATGTCCAAGTATCGGCGGATTTTGCCTATTCTTCGGAGATGAAATGTTGCTGATCTTGCTGCTGTTATAGCTTGACTTTCCGGTGACATTGACTTGAAGAGTTGAACACGACGCCAAGATTCTTCACCTGGGGTACAGGGTAGATGCGCTGATCACCAACATTAAGATTACAGTTGCATATTTTGCGAAGTTGCTGCCTTGTACCAATGATCATGAACTCTGATTTGTCATCGTTGAGCTGAAGAAAGTTGTTGGTCATCCACAGCTTTATATCTGCAATACATCTCTCCATGGTACCTTTTGCTTGGCCAACTTCTGTTGGTTTAATTCCTATGTAAAGTTGGTTATCATCAGCATAACCGTGGAAATTAAGTTTATGACTGCGGATGATGTTGCCTATCGGAAGGATCCAGACCCTAAAACAAACTTGTGACAAAATGAAATGATGACCAACCCAGTCTAGCAAAGTATAGCAAGTCTAGAACGCTCAGCTTTAGTTAAGGCTTCTTCTGGGCTCCATTTTTTTATTATACATGAATTGTCTAAAATGCTGTCAATATTGAAAAAAAATACTTCTGAGACTAAATGTCATTGAGAGAGAGAGGAAGCAAACAGTTCACTGTCTGAAGAAATTATCTCTAAGCCAAGTTCATATAAACTGTAAGTACATTGTAATTATCATTTTATCATTGTTTTAGTTTATAGAGACAAGTTGTTAGTAGTTTTTTTGTTTGTCAAGTTGTTAAAGACTATGTTTGAGATTAAGTTTCAAGTAACTATTAGTGCAGCTTAAAGTGGCCGGTACCTCGTGGCATGAGCGAGCAGGTCAGCATGCTGACCTAGCAAATTGTTAACACATGTCTTTGTTTTGATCAGTTGTATAAGTTGCTGAGAATGTTAAAGTAAATATTCAAAACTCATATTTGAATATTGTGCACATGTATAACTTTTCTCCCGTAAAGTGTGACGTAATGCAGAAATGTGTAGTTATTTATGTTGATAGCAGTGAGCTCCCTTGCAATGACAAACAGCGCTAACTTTGTGTATATATTACAAGTCGGCCAATCATAGTTGTAATGTTTACCACTATACTTTCTCAAAGTTGCATGATTTGCACATGCATAATCAGGAAAAACCAATGTATAATGTAGACAAATATTACAAAGGTAAAATTATGTTTTTATATATTTCATTTCACATGTTGTACTGCTAACTAGTCTATTGTCTACATTTTATTTATGTTTATCATAATTATCAGTTCACTACAGTAGAGAGCTTTCATTTATTGTAGTGGTCTCACTGTAGAGTGAAACTGGGCCTCCATGGCAGATGGCACAGTAGCAGTGTAGTTGGGGGTGAGTCGGTAGTGTCATAAACTCATTGTAAAATTCCTCCATTTATTTTTCTCTGTGTTGTTTTTATTACTCATGTTTTGTTATCCTAGTCAGTGATTGTAAATTCTTGATGTATGTTATGTATATATGTATGTATGTATGTTGCAGTAGCTATTATGCAATGTTATTAGATTTAGGATTCATCAAAATGTAAGAGTTCACACCCACTGGACCACTTATTTGCAGTACGCTCCTAGTATTTGAGGTACACAAATGTGAGTTCGTGATATGAGACTTACTGATCACCATTACCTATTTTCATGAGGGAAATAGTTCATCACTTTCAACGATCTTTCCTTAGACGCCCGGGTTGTTGATAATGGGAAGAAATAATGGATAAGACTTTTGCCATTTTCCATATAGGGCAAACTGACCGAGGTTCGGACGGTGTTCCGATCCAAATAATTTCAAACATCGTATTGTAAATTATCATCGGAAGAAAACAATTTTAAGCCAATTATGCCAATAGGAATGAAATGTTGTATTGTATTACGATTTATGTTTGTAGAAATATTTGTAGATTAACACAAATTAACGATTTGACCTAACCTCGGACAGTACCACTAATGTTCTCGCATACATCACAGCTTTAATATATGCCTCAAAAAGGTTAATTCTATCACCCAACACACATTAACTCGTCTATTTACAATGATGAACCGGTAATTTACAAATATGATTCAATATTTTGATAATACACGGGTTCCTTTCCGAAGATAAACTTCTCACGTCACAATGGCATGTGCAAGCATTGACGCAAAAACACTGTAGAGGCTAAACTAAATGATTTAAGAGTAAATAATTTTGTAATATGTGTTGATTGAATGTTTCTCTATGTTGCCTTAGCAATTGTTAGATAATTTATATGTTTTTCATTTCTCTATAAAGAAAATTTATAAGTGTCCGAACCATGGTCAAAACTGTCCGAACCAACGTCATTTTCATATATTTTAAAAATCACGATATATTTTTCTAAATTCATTTTTTAATTGCAAATATTTATAGGAGTTTGATTTATAGTAGTTTCTCTTTTAAAACAAATAAAACATATGATCTTTTGGCGCTTCTTACAATTCCTGAAATTTGTGCAAACATTTACATGAAAACAAATATTTCGCCAATTTCCTCCATAAACCGGTTTATTGACCCTGTCCGATAAAGTAAGTTGGGAAATAGGTACGATAATAAAATGTTTATTAAGAGAAATATATATAAAGACAGATTGCAAAGAAACATTTTGAAACAAATGACATGTAGATATTGCACGTATAACTGCGTCAGCTTCCAATCAAAAGTGTCCGAAGTTCGGGCGACTTCCGGTGGTGTCCGAACCTCAGTCAGTTTGCCCTATGTCAGACAAAAGATTATATATGGAACATTCTAGAAGTATTTATCATATGCCATAACTTTAAATGTTTGCAATTTTAAAGAAAAAGAAAAAGAAGTTGTTTTCATACCAACAATCATACCTGACATTGGGCTACTAATGTGTGACCCTTTTTTAAAAGAAATAATACATTTGGTTATTACGGAAATTTCCAACACATTTATAAAGAAAATGGCTGAGGATATCTTTTGTTTTGAGTGTGATATCACTTATCTCTCATCGAGTGACGGGGTAGAGCCAGTATTAAAATATAGGCTTTACCCCGTCACGAGATGAGAGATAAGTGATATCACACTCAAAACAAAAGATATTCTGTTTATTATATGCCTTTATGGTCGAAAATGTGGCAATTTATGTCCAAAAGGTCTTGACTCGAGAGTTTTCTGGCGACGTCATACCATTGTTGATCGTAACTTAGCGACGGCGATGACGTCGCGTTGATTGTAGAAGTGACGTCAAACCATTGTACACATGACGTCATCCCCTCTGTGATATCTTCACTGACTCGAAAAAGTGATATCACACTCAGTGGCGAGATCAGTTTTCTACAACTGAGAAAACTCAGTCTCTCACCGCTTAGCATATAATATTTATCAAGCTTTTCCCAAAGCAATAAAATCACCCACGTCAAGACGAGATTGCATTATTTTGAAAATGTCAGTAAGATTAGATAGTCCTTGTTTAGCAAAAAACATAATTATCAACTATGCGCGCATATACATATTATTTCAAGGACAATATACAAATGTTCCTCTAATTATTTTGACTGATATACTTTAGTGACCAAAACCTGGTCCCGTAGAATCTAGGACAGGCCGCCATATGCTTTATCTTTGGAAGCGAACAATCGGACCTGTGGAAGATAACCAGTCTACTGTCTTCCGTCACTGGGTCGTCATGTACATGAAACTCGTCCTGCTCTGCTGTCTGTTCGGGGTAAACTTCTTCTCCTCACGGTTAAAGCTTTTCCTTCTCCTGGTTCAATTTGATGTAGCCAGCAATACGAAACAATATGATATTGACATTGATCATCTTTCTAGGGTTATAAGCGAACCTTTCATATCTACCAGTGCGCAATATGTTGTAGAAGCAAATCACATATACAGAGCTTATAAGATTTGGTGTTTATTGTTACTAAAGCATAAAACAAAAAGTATACATCTGTATTGCTTCTTCTTCTTCTTCTACCTTTTCTACTTCTTCCGTTGCTTATCATCCTGTTCTTCCTCTTCTGTTGTTTCTCATGTTCTTCTTCTTCCACTGCTTCTCTTCCTGTACTTCTTCTTCTGTTGTTTCTCATGTTCTTCTTCTTCCACTGCTTCTCTTCCTGTACTTCTTCTTCTGTTGTTTCTCATGTTCTTCTTCTTCCACTGCTTCTCTTCCTGTACTTCTTCTTCCGCTGTTTCTCATGTTCTTCTTCTTCCACTGCTTCTCTTCCTGTACTTCTTCTTCTGTTGTTTCTCATGTTCTTCTTCTTCCACTGCTTCTCTTCCTGTACTTCTTCTTCCGCTGTTTCTCATGTTCTTCTTCTTCCACTGCTTCTCTTCCTGTACTTTTTCTTCCGCTGTTTCTCATGTTCTTCTTCTTCCACTGCTTCTCTTCCTGTACTTTTTCTTCCGCTGTTTCTCATGTTCTTCTTCTTCCACTGCTTCTCTTCCTGTACTTTTTCTTCCGCTGTTTCTCATGTTCTTCTTCTTCCACTGCTTCTCTTCCTGTACTTTTTCTTCCGCTGTTTCTCATGTTCTTCTTCTTCCACTGCTTCTCTTCCTGTACTTCTTCTTCCGCTGTTTCTCATGTTCTTCTTCTTCCACTGCTTCTCTTCCTGTACTTTTTCTTCCGCTGTTTCTCATGTTCTTCTTCTTCCACTGCTTCTCTTCCTGTACTTCTTCTTCCGCTGTTTCTCATGTTCTTCTTCTTCTACTGCTTCTCTTCCTGTACTTCTTCTTCCGCTGTTTCTCATGTTCTTCTTCTTCCACTGCTTCTCTTCCTGTACTTCTTCTTCCGCTGTTTCTCATGTTCTTCTTCTTCCACTGCTTCTCTTCCTGTACTTCTTCTTCCGCTGTTTCTCATGTTCTTCTTCTTCCACTGCTTCTCTTCCTGTACTTCTTCTTCCGCTGTTTCTCATGCTCTTCCTGTACTTCTTCTTCCGCTGTTTCTCATGTTCTTCTTCTTCCACTGCTTCTCTTCCTGTACTTCTTCTTCCGCTGTTTCTCATGTTCTTATTCTTCCACTGCTTCTCTTCCTGTACTTCTTCTTCCGCTGTTTCTCATGTTCTTATTCTTCCACTGCTTCTTTTCCTGTACTTCTTCTTCCGCTGTTTCTCATGTTCTTCTTCTTCCACTGCTTCTCTTCCTGTACTTCTTCTGCCTCTGTTGCTTCTACGTCTTCTTCTGTTGCTTCTTCTTGTAAGCAGGATTCGATTCTGTACTTTTGCCAAATAACAGTTTCAAAAAAGAACTTATTACTTTGTATTTGTTAATCACTCACATCGTATCGTATCAGATCACTACCAATGGGTACACAAATGAACATGTCCCAAAAAGGATAAGATATTTCAGAAAACAGTCTTATATTTTCACGTCATATGACATGTATATCAATTGTGTAAAACTATCTTATCTACAGTACGATTTTCTATCCTAAAACAAGGTTAGTTCTCTGCTTATCTCACTTGTATGTTGTTCTAGAATTTGATTTATTGTATAAATTGGTCTACTTTTTGCGGAATTCTCTGTGAATGCTTGTGACTCTGATGTTCCTTACGACAATTGCAGGTATGCCTTTGTAAGACAGGGACCCTGAAAGTGATCGATGGTCAACTGACCAATGTGGTGGACAACTGTGACCCCAATGACCCCAACTCGTGTGGTGCGGGCAAGTGCTGCGTGAAAGAGGTGAATGTGCTTCTTACTAGTGCCAATGCACGGGTATCGTTCAACAGTTTAAACTAACATATGGGGACAAAACAAAATGAGAATTATATTTAGTCTCCGTAAATAATAAGTCTCAAAAACGATTATTTCATTGAATATTAGAAAGGAGTCTCAGAGAAATGTCAGTTTCAGTATATAGTTCTAGACTTGCTTTTTAAAAGATTTTAAAAGTTTCTAAATATAGCTATCGAGAATCGAACTTGTTTTTCTATATGTTTTCTCTCCACTGGCACTTAGTGAAAAGGATTTCATAAATAATGGGTTGATATTTTGAAAATTTAATTCCTCGTTATTAAGGGAGACATCAGTAATTCTATGGATGAACAACTTCTTTATTTGACAGTAGCAACGTTTCGGTATAGTCCCTTATACCGTTTTCAAGCATATGGAAAAACAATAAGGAGTACAGCAATTTATACATTTTGATATGTTAATGAGAAAACAAAAGCAATAACAACAGGATACAGGTAACCATTACAACAAAGGATGAATTTAAAGAAGCTAAGAAAACATGAGATGAGTGGTTTTTAAGTGACTTAATTAGGCAGAGATGAGTTGCCAGTAGGGTTGAGTGGAGTAATTATGGCCGGATAACGTGGTTGTAAGCTGATGGAAGGAAATTGATCTCTATTCAAAGAATGCTGAAATCGGAGAATGTGGAAAGCTTCGTCAAAACGGCGTTGGTAATCATGCTTGTTGTTTGTGAGTGTTTTGACAGTTTCCCAGTGTCCCAGTTTATGATGTGTTGCAACTAGGCCGATTTTAATCAGACTGTGTTAAAAATAAATATATATCAATATAAAATAAATAATGAAAACAATTAAATGATATTATTAATGATTAAAGTTACATTAGCGTAGGGCCTAAATATAGACTAAATTTTGTTTTGTGTCCAGGGTATGGCTTACATCCCCGAAGCGACTGGCCCCAAACCAGCATATGTGCTTCAGTGCCGCCCTCTCTCTACCAAGGGCCGAGCCTGTTACCTGAACGTCAAGTCTCACGAGATGTGTCCGTGTGCTAGTGGACTCACGTGCCATGCTGGTGTCCTTGGCTTCTTCGGTCACTGTCAATAAAGAATTGTCCAAGCTGTCGAATTTGTTTTCATTCTGTAGGCCTATCCCGGCATATACTTGTTATACATCTATAGTACCTTCCATCGCAATACTGAAAGTAACGAGATGTCGTTTTTTTTATACAGATTAACGTGCTCTTGTATCACTTAGGTACAACTCGTTGGTTCTAGTAAATACATATTGCCGGAATTCGTACAATATTTTCAAATCTTTGATGTAATCCTCCATTTTCAAAAGAAATACTTTTGCTTCGTTTTTCTCACGTTGGAAAACCGATCAAAATGGTTATATGAACACAAGTGTAGGGCCTAATAAAATCCAAATGTCTACTGAAGACAATAAAGCGTTATTAAAGTAGCTCAGTGGTAGGGTGTCCGGAAGACCGGGTTCGAGTTGTTGCTGTCTTGCTTGACACTCAGCATTGTAAAGGCAGAGCAACGCATGAACTGGCGCTGCACTGTGGCTGCCGGGTGCTCCGGCACAAAATAAATTGTATGCATGTACTGAGGACAATAAAGTGTTATTATTATTATTAAGTTTGATGGGAAATATTGTCAAACGATCACGTGACGTTATTATGACGTCACAATAAGTTGCTTGGCGGCGAACTTACGGTAAAGGAACACAATGATCGATGCATTCAAAAGTCAAAGTACGTAAGCTTCAGAGTTGCCTTCAGCACATATATATTTCATTCTTAACACGAAGTAGCATTAGTCATATTTGAGGAAACGCACTCTTACTAAAATAAGCTTAGCTCCTTTGTATCCCTTTCTATTGAAGTGACAACTACATCTATTGATTGCAGGCCTAAATGTGCACCTCTCCTTTAATAACCATCATTCTTTCTAATGACAATTTTGTAATTAGAAAACATTGATTTTTCTATGACATTTGATTGAATTCATGCAATTTAAAACCTAGGATGATATTCCTCACTTATCTCTCGATGGCGACCTATGAAGTAAAGAAATACTTGAACCACAAAGGTAAGTACTTCAGACATTTATTACCTTTCTCTGCCATAAAGTACCTTGATATATCTATGTTATCACTTTCCAAAATCTTTCGCCGGTTTGTAAAACTGGGTTTCATTTTGCAATAAAAACACACGCATCGTCTGTAATTGGTTTAAAAATATTTAGTTCTTTAACAATAGGAACATACACTGAGTGACAGAAAGTTCTATATTGTATGTCTTAGGGTTTATTTTTCACTAAATTGCTATAGTTTAATTGCTTGAAATGTTCCAAAACTTACGCCATAACTTAATGATAGGGTGAGAAGAAACCATATTAAGTTAATTCTAATCAAACGGCCTTTCTTGATAAGATCATTAGATACCTCATGATTCTTTGCAAAGGTGAACATTCTCATTGAAAACCGACCGTTTTCCGGTGAATAAATGTATCAAAATATTTATGCTACAAGGATACGAATTTGTTCCATGAGGGAGTTGTATCCTCCAAACGGTCTGAAAGTGGCACAGTAACACGAACGTTCTGTGCCACTTTAGCATAGACTGAATCTAATCATTTGCGGACCAATCACATCATCGCCATGTGGAAAACATATGGTCCTAATACCCAAAGCAACTAACACCGAAGGTGTTACTCTGGGGTCTTGCAATTTGGCTGAGCTAACGTTAGAACATACGAGTATCTGGAATGCTTTCAGACCAAGTAGAGGGACAACTCCTAATGCAACAAGTACGTATCCTGGTAGCGTCATTATTTGGAAAGTTGTATTGCCAGGAACACAGCCGAATTCAATCAGACTGGAAATACATTTCATTTGAACAAATAATTTCTTGTGTTGAGATTCTGTCAACGGTCCCAAAGACGATCCATTTGTGGTATGGCTTGAATCAACGCCGGTTCAGGATGATCTCCCTTTGCTAGACGACCTCCTGCCGCCATTACCGGACCCCGGTCACGTGCCTCGCTGCCACACCTCTCACGGGTATTCGGAAGGGGACCTAACATACGCATACTGCCCTCCGATTGGTTCATACAGGACCTACTACACACCACGTGACGCGGAGAAATATAAAGCCAAATATGGGACGGATTATCCAGTTGGAAAACCTTTTGTGCAGCCAGACTGGTAGCTGGAAGTCCATGCCCCGCCAACTTAGTTGAGGCTATAGAGACTCTTATATCACATCATTATTCATATGCACTATATTCATAAATCTTTTTCATAAATAAAACTCGGTTCCTTAACCTGTTATGTTGCATATCATAATTGAATACGTTGAGTATATGATATGACCTGAAGTAAGTTATCTTTTCTACATACACATAATTATGCAATTAGCCTATATTACAAGAAACAAACAGGACAACAAGAACGTCACAGAGATTGTACATTCTGAATTTGAAGAACCCGAAGGTTCGGAGGTCTCCCATGCTCTCAGGGATTATTCTCTTTTACACACCTTGGGCTTGTATATCCCTTCCTTTTTAGTAAGGCTTTAACTCGTAACTACCTTTCTAAATTAGGTGTTTCACCCTTTACACCCGTTGAGAAGTTTTTGCCTTTATTTCGGTTATCACGAGGTTGGTTATCTGATAACCAACCTCTCGGTTCGATACGGTGAACACGTCTCGGCTACGCCTCGCCGTCTTCACCGTATCGCACTTCGAAAAAAACTTACCTTCGGCTTACGGGTCTAACGACCCTTCGCCTCCAATTGTGACTTTTGATATTCTTTAGAATTTGTTTTGATTTTCACCTGTGCATTCAGATATATTATGTCTTTAGTTTAAAATGCTATTCTAAAGAATGTCAAAGGCCGTCAACGGAAATGCAAGAAAACAATAGACAGAATAAACGCTCTTTATTACAGAGAACTTCACTGAGTTGAAGTCATTTTCATATTACATGTTCATACTGCTTTCAATTCTTGCCATTTGGTGTCTTTGGAACATGCAAACATTTACATTCATTTCAATTAAAACATTCTCACACACAATCCCGTTGTTCACGATTAAACTAAAATGATTCGGCAAATGACCCTCAGTATCTATGCTAGGTTCTTTTCAACCATTGTTCCAAATCCTTAATGAGTCAGTTGTTGGGAGGTAACATTCATTTAGAATGGTCCTTTAGAAATAATGCACAAGAAAGCCAACTTCAGTATCAGCAAACACATCCATGCGTAATTCCTGAAACAATCAAATTAAGAATACAAACAGTCTGATTTTTTTATTTACAAACATGCATATTTCATATCATCAGGGTTTCCCCGAAATAGTAACATCGACTTTTGAATTAATTTAGTATTTTTATTGTTTAATCGACGATTGATAGTTTCACGTACACACGCAATTTATTGAAGGTAATAGCATACAAAACTGATCTCAAAGTCAGAAATCTAGCTAATACCGTAATGTTTCTGCATTTTAAATAATATTACAATACTAAGAAGCATTTCTGAAGCAGAACATGCGTGCTAATGGGACACGCTTCATTTGATTCCTTGTAAACGCTTCAAACAAATTTCCGGGTCTATAAAATGAAACAACAAATAAAGTGTACTTTGCAATCAATCTCACCTTAAAATGCCAACGGGAAAGACCTCGAAACACCGGCAAATATATCTGTTTGACACCGGCCGCGGAGAACACTCCATTGCCTCAATCTTCTTGAAACCATGTCCTTAAGGTTGTGTGCTGCACGTGAATTTTGAGGAGTTGCTTAGCAACATGGCGTACAAGAAGTCCGTGCATCACAACATGAAATAGACAAAGTCCGTGCAACCACATAGTATTTACATTTTAAATCATTTGCCACCAAACAAAATTTCGTTGACGTCCGTTTAAAATTTGTATCAAAATCATTCATTTTATATTCAGTTCAATGTGGCATTTGAAGGATAATAGCTGTGGAAAAAATATAATCAGTTGGTAATATTGGCTTAGAATTGTCTAACCGACAAGTTCGCCAGTATAATCTCCAACTGCACGTGGAATACGCGCTGTGTCAAAATGAACTTGATCCATTCCTCAGGAGCAGAGGTGAACCACTCTAGATATCATTCTCACGTTTGAACTCATTTTCAAAAACCTTATATTAGGCTAATATTGATATTTTCATTACAAATGGAAAACAGTTTTAACAATAACAATAATTAACCTCGTGAATATCTGTGATCGCTCAATGGTTATCGCAGATATTCACTCAGTCAGCGGTCATTCTTTCAACCATACCACCATCTTGTTAATGTGATATGCAGATTGTTTAGCAAGGTTATTTTCATTTCCTTGCAACATGTCTTCAAACGTTTCCACACGTTCTTGTCGCCTCAGTAATACCATGACATCCCAAGTAAGGCAACACCTCAGAGCATTGTACGATGAATACTGTCAACGTTATCAAGTAATATTCTCTACAAGCCACTCTGCTATGATACATTTGAAAGTGTGGAAATGAAACTGTTGACCAATCGATCGAGTGCTACCTGCATATGCCTCTACAGACCACCACCAAGCAGAATGAACAAACTTTCAAATTCAGATTTTATTCAAGAATTCACAAACATGCTGTGTTCATATTCAGATTCAAGAAGTGATATATCTTTCATCGGAGATTTTAATTTCCATTACGACAACGACTGTGATTCCAATGTTGGTAAACTCAAGACCCTGCTGAATGATCACAGTTTCTCTCAGCTTGTTACCATTCCTACACACCGACATGGTAATATCTTGGACTGGGTTGTTGTGCGCAGTGAAGACAACCATTTGTCAGTGGACTCGATACTCGACTGTGCCGATCTTTCTGACCACTATGCCATCGTATGTCGTTTATCAGTCGAGAAACAAGTATCCAACTCCCGACGTATAACATCAAGAAATTTAAAGAAGCTCTCTCTCTCTGACTTCCAGTCCAACGTGAGGCAACTTGTAGAGACAACTCAAACATGCACGTCTTCAGGAGATCCCTGTCCGCTTGTTGAGAGCTACAACAACGGTCTAAATGAGATCATTGACCGCCTTGCCCCAGCAGTTACTAGGAGTGTAAGAGATCGTAGCTCTGCACCATGGCTTTCGGACGAAGTGCGCGATATGCGCCGGAAACGCCGACAAGCTGAACGTCGTTGGAGAAAGAGCAATCTTACAGTTCACAGAGAAATGTTCAAAATTGAGAGAACTTCTGTCAAAACTGCAATTGAATCAGCAAGGAAAAAACATTATGGAGATGAAGTAAGCAATACCACCTCACTGAAACAACTGTTCAGTGTCACAAATAAATTGTTGGGTAAGAAGAAAGCCTCACGTTTGCCAAACAATGTGGACACTTCGGAATTGCCTCAGGTTTTCTGTGACTTTTTCTCAGAAAAGATTGAGCATATCCGCCAACACTTGGATTCTCTTCCATGTGAACCACCTACTCTCAGGATTCATGAAGGACCATTGCTATCATCCTTCCAGCCTGTGTCGGAGGAAGAAGTGTGTGACCTTGTCCTGAAGTCGCCTTCCAAATGCTGTATGCTGGATCCCATTCCTACAAATCTTACGAAGCAATGCATTATTGACCTAGTTCCATTGATTACTGCCATAATCAATGCTTCACTCTCAACAGGCATAGTTCCACACTCACTCAAAGAAGCAGTTGTAGTTCCTCAATTGAAAAAGACAGGACTAGATCCGAATAACTTGAAAAATTTCAGGCCTGTTTCAAATCTGCCCTTCATTTCCAAAATCCTGGAAAAGGTTGTGCTAAAACAGTTCATGAAACATCTGACTGAGGCAGATCTGTTGGAGGTATATCAATCTGCCTACCGGAAAGGTCACAGCACGGAGACTGCAGTTCTGAGTGTTCTCAACAACCTACGGTGCAGGGCTGATAAGAGGCAGGTCTCACTTCTTGCTCTCCTTGACCTCAGCGCAGCCTTCGACACGATTGATCACTCTATCCTTCTGGATCGACTTAGAACCACCTTTGGAATCCAAGGCACAGCTCTGGCATGGTTCAGCTCCTATGTACATGATCGATCACAGTCTGTTCTCATTGATAATGCGAGATCGGTGCCAAACAGTTTACTCTATGGAGTACCTCAAGGCTCTGTCTTGGGTCCAGTTCTCTTTACTATTTATACTCAACCACTCTCTGATGTCATTACCTCCCATGATTGTGAGTTTCACAAATACGCAGATGACACTGAACTCTCACAGAGTGCACCAGCAAGTGACTTCATCACCATTAAGTCAAACATCCAGTCGTGTGTCACCGAAGTCCTTGATTGGATGACCAGCAACAAGCTAAACCTGAACACTGACAAGACTGAGTTGATGGTAGTTGGTGTTCCTGCTCGATTGAAAACTATTGAGCATGTGTCAGCTAGCATTGGGGGAACTGACATTAGGTTCAAAACCTCAGTGAAGTATCTTGGTGTCCACATGGATCAATCACTTACCATGAAACATCATGTTGGGAAGATTTGTCAAGCGTGCTTCCTAGAATTAAGACGTCTGTCATCAATCAGAAAATTCTTGACACAGGACACCACGGCGAAACTAGTCACTGCATCCATAACATCCAAACTTGACTACTGCAACTCTGTGTTAGTGGGACTTTCAAATGAACAACTTGCCCGTCTTCAACGGATCCAAAACCATGCTGCCCGGCTTGTTCTGAAGAAGCGCAAATTCCATCATGCTACACCTCTGTTGATGGAACTACACTGGCTACCAGTAAAGTTCCGTATCCAGTACAAACTCGCCACACTTGCATACCGCCACTTTGATGGATCACTGCCCTCTTATCTGTCGGATACGCTACAAACCTACAAGCCGCAAAGAACACTTCGTTCATCCAGTCAAAATCTCCTCCACATTCCAAAATGCAGTCTAAAATCTATGGGAGAGCACTCATTTATGTTCACGTCACCATCGATTTGGAACTCCCTTCCTGATGTACTGCGTGGTGTACCAACACTGGAACAATTCAAGAGCGACCTGAAAACATATTTGTTCAAGAAAGCCTTCTTCACTTAAAACTTGACTCAACTTTCTCCATTTGTATATATATCATCGTAGCAGTGAGCGCTCTGAGTCCACAACATGGAGATTTAAGCGCTATATAAATACTATTCATTATTATTATTATTATTATTATTATTAACTGTTCAGCACTTTCTGTCATCAATCACAAGTATACTCTACGTGTCGTCCTTAAAAACGTTACATATATCATTCATAAGGAATCTTATCGCTTAGATTTAGCCTTTATATACTATTTCATTTAACCCCACATAAATATTTAATGATACAAAAAAGAGCCATCGGGAGAGATGGCTTGTCCCCCCGGCCCGACTGAAGTTGAATGATCAGTTTTAGCATATATATGTGAATAATGCTGTATGCATACATGCAGCTAATTTTGTTTGACTCTTAATGACCATCATAAGACTATGTTAAACCGCATCTAGGTGAATTTAATTAGTAAATGCTTATGTTATGCCATCATCAAGTTTCTAATGTTAATGTGAAGAGAGAGCAAAACAACCATCCTGTTTGATTGAATATGCTGTTTGATTAAAACATCTTCATTCTTTGGTGAGACACAGTTTAGAAATTAATGGTAATGTTGAAATGAAGAATGTCATATTAAGTTTTAATTCCTTGCAATTTGAAAACACCAAAAAGCACATTTTGTAAACAGTTCCATTGAGCTAACCCTAATGGTTTTCAAATTTCTAAAATGCTTTTCCATGGAAACCGGAAAAATAACAAATTCCAGAAACTTGAAAATCCCAAAAGGCACAACTACATGTCATGCTTAGTTAATATACGTTTCATTGAGCTAGCCCTAATGGTTTTCAAATTCTGCTCCGGAAACGCAATTCTAAGTTGCGTTTCCGTGGAAACTTGAAAAATAAATTCCAGAAAGTTGAAAAACCTAAAAGGCACAACTAACTTGGCGTGATTAGTCAATATAATAAATTTCATTGAGCTAGGCCAAACTGTTTTCGAGTTCTCCTCCGGAAACACATTTCTAAGTTGCGTTTCCGTGGAAACCTCAAAAATAAAAAACATACGATGATTAGTCAATATATCAAGTTTCATTTAGCTAGCTGTTTTCAATTCTGCTCCGGAACCAATGTGATCACAGACAGACAGACGGACGACTATATTCCCCCGCATTATATGCCGGGGATTACAATAAAATAGTGTTTTCATATAGTTTTTAGGCATATAAACAAGGAAATAATGTGTTTGTCTAAACGGGTTTAAATTGTTTGAAAATGGCTAATGTCATAATAGTTTTAATTACAAGTGTCAAAAAGATCATAAACGTGTGGACAAACACATTAAGAAATTCATTTCTTAAGTCGCCAGTGCAGTATATATCACTTGATGGTTAAGGAGAAGAGGGCACACGGAGAACATGCGAGCAATGCAGCCAGCATTTGTCAATCGCGTCGCCGTCGTGAAAAAAAGGGCTATGTGTACCGTCACTACTCACTTGTAGCGTGCCCTAAGGTTGCGTCCCATATCCCATGAGTGAACACAAAAATCTGCATTTTTGTTTTAGAAACTTGTGGGGTTTATGCGTAACAATTATGGTTTAAGTATTGCTCAAGCGGCGTGTTATATACTCCAGCTCACTCACTCACTAGTGTACTATAGTCTTCTACCTCTGTTGCTTAATCGCGTATAATAACAACAAATAATGTAAAAATAGCAGTCTCTTTACAGCCCACAATATAACGGGTGCTTCGTTGGCTCTATATGTAGGCCTACCACTGATCACGCCACGTACGTAACATGCAATCGTTCGATTATTGCTAAGGTTGGTAAGTCTACCAATGTGTACGGTTGTATCAAATGCCATGGTTAGTTCGACAGGAGCAGGATTCATTGTTTCATACTTCGAATCATGGCTCGTTGTGGTAGTGGTAGGAAAACTGTTTACATTAGTTACGAGTTTGAATCTAAACACGATTGTCATTTAGCGAGTTACACCAAGGAAGCGTTATCTACAGCAGGTTTCAATGTGACTGACTTCAACACTGACGGGATATCAGGAGCGACAAGTATACACGAAAGAGAACGCTTGATAGAGGAGGCAACGTGGACGGTAATATTGAAGACGGTTGAGCATGAAACAATGGAATTACAACTGGAAGAAGCAATGGCAATGGAGGTGGCATGCAGACGCAAGTTAAATAACGTGGTTTATTTAGAACATAAATGTTCCACACAAGTCTTTTCATCTATTTCTTTACAGCACGACAACTGGAGAGAAAATTTATTAGCCATTGTAACCAAAGAGCCGCCTGCAAGGTTTGACGTCTGCTACAATCCTAACCATTTGGACCTGACTGAAAGTTTACGCCAAGTGGTCAGTCGGGCGGCATCAGCTCCTGCCAAACTCACGAAAGGTAATGGTAAAGCTAGCTGTGCTTCATCACCGATACTTCCAAATTGGGTTGCTTGTAACCTTTACCAGTCTCTGAAGGAGCATGAGAACGAACGAAGAGCCCAATTCAGGTTATCCTGCTGCTCGGATTCCTCCATTGAGACGGTTGACTCGCTTTTGGACGTGTCTCCAGAAACCCAAGAAAGAACAATTTTTAGAACAGACTACGCACATGATGATAGAGACCCTAACTTAACCAGAGGACTCAACTCTAGTTTGAAGAAATCTAACAGATCAGAACCAGTACATGCAAATTCAAGTGTCAAGTCTTCCGCAAGCTCAAAAGACACCATGAAATGTAACTTCCTAAATGTGTCCGACCACAGTGAAGAGATGCCTGGTCACCAACCTAGTTTCAACCAAGCATTTCAGCCAGATACGTACGTGAAACATTGCCGCAAACGTTCCTCGATGTGCGCCATCTTGTGATCAAAGGCTTTGTCCTATTATCAATGGCGTTAGGCATGAAGTTGACTAAGTATTGTTCTTACTTGATTATTAACATTTCACGCTTAAAAGACAATCATCGCTCTTAAAACAAGATACCATTTCGAGGTGGATCTCCACGATTCTCCAGTTAACTAATATCATACGCTGCTCTCAAAACTGATCTGACCATCATCCACAATCATTGCATGAGGAGCTTATCGAATGTCGATGTATATTAAAGTTACAACACACAAGGTAAGTTGGAACATAACATTGTCATTATCGAACCAATACCAAATATGCTATGTTTTTACGGAGCAGAATTTAACTCCGTTCAGTACCTTGTTTGAAAAAGTACGTAAAAGAAATCAACTAGAGAGGTGCCTTAGAATCTCTTTCGGAAATTGTTCACATTTCTGGAATATTTTCGCTTTCCGGGGATATGAATTTAAGTAGGGCGAATAATAGAGGTATACTATTCGTTCTTTTTGCCTTTTTCGAAACTTTGCATGAACTGCATTTCGGGTCACAATATATTGAAATTTGCAGAAGCACTTTTTGATTCTGACAGTTTTAAGGTTATGCAGGTATACAGGACATACAGTACGGGATATAGAGATTATTACCCGAGGAAGTGTGTCATATGACTTTTACGAAACTAGTGTGAATTTTTGTATTACCCGAGCGAGAGCGAGGGTTATACACAAATTTGCACAAGTTTCGTAAAAGTCATATGACACACACTCCCGAAAGTAATAATTTCTTTATTATTTATTTTATTCCATTAAACCATCCTAAAAGTATCAAATAAACGGGTCGCTTCCCTAGCGACGGCCGGCTACAATGACGTCACGAACAATGATGTTATGACGACACAGGCGAAAAAAAGGGAAACTCGCGCTACAACAATCGTCGTTACGCAAAAGTGATAATGTGCACTATAGTGCTAATATTGAAAATATGTCACCACTTATTTTCAACCATGTGGGTAATATTATCCGCCTTGTAAATTGCTGCAAGTACTGCTCAAATAGTTTTATGATATATGCTGTAATAAATAAAACTGCAGTTCATGCGATTGCGAAGATAGAGTGTGTATGTATGTGTCTGTATTTTTGGAGGGGCTATATTTGATGTGACATGTTCTGATTTCTCTCGTACTCTTTATATCTTGCAGCACAACGCAAACACTTCTGTACTTGCCACTTGACTCAACAACTGGCGAGTCGCCAATTCGAGTCGAGTGTGCAAACTATGTCGGTGTAAGACCTCTTTCTCTGTGCAATCGGTCTTAAAAGTTTTAGAAAAACTGTAGGGTAACAACCCTAAAGTACACGTTCACCCACATCGTCGATTGTATGGATAGAGCCACCCAAACAAACATCCTCTCAAGTGACGAAGAAATAAGGAACAGTTTCAATAGCTGATTGCTGGACACATAGGCTAATATTATTTCATCCGGAACGCGTCATGTTGAAACAATGTGATGGTCACTTGGTGACTTCATTGACTTGTCCAATCATTGCCAAAATAATGTGCAGCTTTTGAATATGTAACTTTAATATCTTAACTATGGAAAATGTGAGGTTAAAGATTCTGCATTAAGGTATATATGTAACTTTGCAGGTTCATTATACACAGTAAAAGCAATGCCTTTGATTTAACAATACCAGTTCCGATGCAAATGTAAACAAAACTTAATATGAATTTGAATAGAGTAATTGCAAATATATATATATTTCCACCAGTGTATTTATTATCTTAATCGTTTTTAGGAGAAGCATCTATATAGGCATAATCTGCCTGTTTGTAAATCCTTTTTCCTTTGTTTATATATATATGTATTCTTAATATTGTGTATTACATGTTTTGGTTGATATAATGACCGCTGACTGAGTGAATATCTGTTATAACCATCGAGCGATCATCGAGATTGTTATTACAGATATTCACTAGGTCGAGGTCATGATTTCACATACACCACATAGTTAACGTTGATACCACTTAACAAAAATTATTTAAAGGTCAGATTCAAAATAGATGTGAAATGAATTTTGCAAAAATTCTTATAGCCTACCTATAAGAGACCAACATAATTACAATAAAGTAAAACAATGATAAGCAATATACAATGACCACCAGTGAAAAAAAAGCAATATTTGTTTTTATTTCAACAAATGACGATACACTTTTGTTTCAGGACTGAGGTACTGCATATGGACATTCGATTGACAATCCAAAACATTAAAGTCGGCATTCTTATACGAATGATTCACAAAGGACCATATGCATGGAACTGATTATTTACAAAGCATTGGGAACCTTGCTTTAAGTTGGAACTCACATGGATTATGTGTCCTACTTGCTGAAACATTTCAGCTTATCGCGAACAACACGAATTTGTGTGTGAAAGTTTTGATGAAAATACTAGTAGACCTTAAGGTCTGCATTTATCATGGATACCAAGGCTATTGCAAAATGAAATTACCATGTGATGCATTTTATATGAAAATAACTTATAAATCTGTAAATAAAATAAGTTTCAAAAGTATGTTGATCTTATATATTCTTTCGTAGATGAATCTTTGATACAAAGTTAACATTACAAGATACATTGATTTTTCTTAAAACACGGTGGTTGCAAGTTCTTCCGAGGTGTGATTCGCAACCACGTGAAGCAAAGCCGAGCTTGTTTGCGGTATCGAACGAAAACGCACCCAGGATGTGAAGAGGTAAATTTATACAATATAACCATCACGTGCCTGGTTATACAAAAAAGGCTAACCTCTGATATTGACCTGATAGCCACACCACGTGATGTAGATTAAATAAAATGCTATTTAAAATCATATACAATTTTCGATTTCCAGGTTATGTACAAAACAAAAATATTGGAGACGGTTCGAGCGTATCTATTGAAACGAATCAACACGTCCTTTTGTCTTTCCGAACCAACTTCATAACCTCCAAATACGACACGACCCTCGCATGCAGCAGGGTAATATCTAAGCTTACAAAGCCCTCATATCCAAATCAAAGATATCACTGAGACTTAAGATTGTCTTGAAAAAGTGCTTACACATATATGGAGTATATGAATAGCTGAAATATCACTGACTCCCTGAATAACATCGAGTCGGTGAATGATTCTACCTCTCAAATTTGATACACTGTAGGGCCTATAGTGTATAAATTTTGAGGCCCAACAAAACAATGAGAAATATTAAGGTAAATTAATCAATTTTAAACAAGTTATATGAGGCGCAAAGAGAAATAAATCATTATTTGGAAAACGAGATATGTAAGAGAGAAAGGCCTCTCGCGAGGGCTTTCCGTGAAGGATTCCCGCTTCCCGAGGTAGCGCGGGGGGGGGGGGGGGGGGGGGGGTATTTTGGCTTTTTCAACAGTTTTATATTTGATATCACATGCTCCTGTGCAATGCACGATTTGAAGTTCAGCAACATTGGGCGTGGCTTACAGATGTGTGGGTGACCTCGGCCACACACCGAGATATGAGCTTAAAGACCGAGGTAAAAGTGCCAGATTTCCCCATGGGTTGACTGAACGGTTCTGATTGGCTACATTCATGAGAACCAGATGTTATCTGCTGGAGAGTGGCAGACTTGTAACGGCTAAACTTCCCATATAGGGTTGGGCAAGGTCAAAGTTCAAGACTGGAATTTACTACTCGTGTAAACAATGGTCTTGTAGTAATGCCTCTTCATCTAAACTAGTTTAATGCAAATATATTGTGAAATGATACTATTAATTGTAATTTCATGATATCTAATTCTATAATGAGTATTATCTATACACATACAAACAATATAATATAATAAAATTATTAGTAAATAGGTTATTATTAGATCATGCATTCATCTAAGTCCAACTTAAATGATTAGATAAACATTTTGTTCAATAAAATATCCTGCGTGAGAATATAACTGAATTGTACCTACTTCTAACTGAAGAATTCCCCTGATGAAAATATCATTAAAAGATCATCTCTGAATGCTCCAGGTGTGGCCCATGTATGGTTTGTTTGGGGGATTCGGTAGCCATGTTCTAACCAAAGTTATCACGCAGTCAGGCATAAGGTCACGTCTATGTTTGGTGCCGCTCCAAATAGAATTACGTTGGTTTGCATGTATTTCCAGTGCCTGTGTTTTTCTTAATTGATAACGAACGTCCCTCCAAACTCCACGATGCAAAAGCATAGTCCAAAAACGTTTGTAATGGCCTTTTCTCAGTTCTGAATTTCTCTGATTTTCTTGAAGTATATTATCCTCCCACCACATCTGTTTGTTTGTTAAGTTTGTTATGCATGGTTTGCATAAACAATGTGGGCACTCCACTTCATTGTCTTCCTGTAGTATAATGAAGTCAGGATCACCGTCAGGATCTCTAATAGATACAGAGGATGTCACAACTGGTATTGCAGGCTGGGGTTGAGTGACTTCCCTTATTTCCCAATTATGGTGATGAAACAAATTGAAAACTGTTTCTCTTTGTAAAGAGGTTACCATAAGTGTAAGAGGATGAGTTTCTTCTTCGTCCATTTCTGATGAATGAAAGAAGAATGGAAAATATCCAGGGATACTCATATATAAGATCCCTTTACACATGGAAAACGTCACGTTAGTAATATACAGCTCACAGCTGTTAAAAGTTAATCAGCTTTATCTTAACAAAGTTCATCACTTGAAGGAATCACTTATACACTAAACAGTTTTATTGCTACCACTAACCTAATCAAAACAAACGGCTCACATAACGGCTCCACACATTTCCTCTGTAGTTATAAGAGAGCGCCCTATATGTTTTCTTTTTGCGACATCTGTGTCCATCAGGACAGCGAGAGTGCCAGATTGAAGTGAATTCTCTATTAACATTTTCATTCCAATGGCAAACAGCTAATTGAGACCTCATATTATAAGCACAATCTGAAAAACTAATTCTTTTGTCTAGAAATATGTTCATTACATTATTGAAATTTTCAACATAAAATGTATCCTTGGCCTGATTGTAATCATTTGGGTTTTTGTAAATTACTGAACTTTGTATTACCCCTTTTAGTAAAGAAGCTGCTTTCTCACTGGTAATTACTATCCTTGATGGTTCATAATTAGGATCCGTCTTGCATCTAGATGATGGACTGCATTGTGTGTAGTCATTTTGGTAGTGATCAACCACATTAATAAGAGACGATCTCAGCAAATCACTGTCACCATTACAATTTCGAATAGCGTAGTTAAAATGTGTTGACACTGGTTGAACTATGTCTGATAGTAGTTCGTGCCAGGTACTTCCATGTTTGTACTTGGGACCAGTGGATATTGCAGTGAGAGATTTTGTTACTGACTTTACACCATGCCATGTGTCATTTTGATTCAAGATTCCATCATCTCGAATGAATTTATTTACAGATAGGTTTCTGTCATGTGTGTGAACATTGACTGAAACATCACTGTCATCAAGGTAGTTGTATATTTCTTCAGTACCAATCCTCTCATGTCGCTGTGAAACATGGTCCTGTTGTTTAGTGATACGCCGACATGTCAATACTTTATGTGTGTGTTCACCAATGGCCACGACACTACTGTCTTTGGCATTTTTCCGCCAACCATGTCGAGCATCTGTCATGATATTGATGCCATCTAGTTGTTCATATCCAGCGACTTCCTTAAAGGGGCAGTAGCACGTTTTTAGGGGGAATATAAGGTGATGTCAGGAAAATGAAAATAAATGGTTCCAATCTTTAGACAATGTATAAAAACTAAATAGAGCAGTAATAAATCAAATCTACAATGTAAAGTTAAGCCATGCGATTCCTTTTCTTACACAAAATGAATTAAAGGTGTTCACACAAAAATGACTGCCAATGGATTTTATGTGAATCTTCATACTTTGTCCTCTGACTATGGATGATTTGATTGTGTAAGTAGATTTTTGACACTGTCAAAATAATACATTTAGCATTAACTTACAATTATTAGTGAAAAATTTAAAATTTAAAATTATCAAAAAACGTGCTACTGCCCCTTTAAGAAGAGCAGTTTCACAGGAATCTTTGTATTCAGTGGCTACACACTTTGTAATCCTTCAGTTGTTGATTCCTGTAGTATTTTGACAGGATTCCGAATCCCGCTCCTGAACAGAATCTGTTGTATTGGATAGGTAGCATACCACTGGTGATGAATGAATGTCCTATCTTCTCATTAACAAGAAATTTATTGTCAGGCAGATAAGGAGATGAAGCCAGGTTATATCTATGAAATCTTCGGCAACGGAGTTTCATTTTTAACACATGGCCTTGATAGCTTGCCTGACTAATTGCAAGCTTACTACAACATTTATTTCCATGCTTTTCAGCAACATCCAGGCACATTTTCATGGAAGATTCCGATATAACAAACAATCTGTCATCCATATCACCTTGTCCAGCCATAAGACGCGTAACAGGTGGGTCGTCAGGGATCTGTAGACCGTGGTGCTGTAGGTAATATGAAAGAACACGATCCAGAACAAAAGCATTGTTGGCAATCATGTTGGTCTCGGTCTTCAGGTGGACTTTTACCTGTTTGATCTTCTGGAGAACATCTTCCTTGACTGTCTGATCACCTGGTACTTCGATTGTAAAACGTGCAGATCGCTTAGCGTGATCCATTATGTATTAATTGAGTGAAGATAGTTACTCGAACTAGTAGAAACGTGATGTATTTCCAAAAAGCTTAGGCGAATAGATACAATTCTTGATCTGAATGGAGTATATCATATGGGAGGAAGGGTCTATTGTAGCATTGGGTATAATGCAATGTTTGATGAATATCTGTTTTAGCAGAATAAGATATATTTGTCAAAGACTGATGTTTACCAGGAAAGGTGTGAATTTTTACAAATTAAATCATATATTGTTTCATTTACGGTGTAGATAAAATGGTCTATGATACATGACCCATGTCCTTGTGTCCATTCCCTAAAAGTGGCATGTTCCGCCTTGTCGTAATAACACACATGTGAGAGGAGATATATAGAAGGGTTAGGAAGAGGGGGAGGGAGGGGTAAGTAGCCCTTGCCTGGCACTGAGAGAGAGAGAGAGAGAGTGAAATTCTATACCATGAATGAATTGCTCTCGGCCACTGAGAGAGACCCTACAGACAAGTTGCTATGGAAACAGACCTCCCGCTGGGCACAGTGGGAAATTCAAATTTTGAAAACAAGTTTTGAAAACAATTTAATATATATAAGATTTCTGCGATTTGTACATTATTCATATTCTCAATATATCTTCTTTACCCTCTTCTTTATACCATGGTTGAATGTCATTCCTTGGCGGTATGTAGTTATTATGATATTTTATGAAATACATGTGGATGTTGGTAATTTTCAATGTGAAAGCCATTTGGACAAGAATATGTGGCCACACCTACTTTGTGCTGAGAGATTTACCCCGGCCTTTAAAGTCATTAACTATATTTTGGTGTCACTTCGGGAACGGGGCTATATTTATGTGAGCCGCTATTCACCCAGTAAAACAATAGAGTACCTGGAGAAAGCTCTGATGCAGGGGACTTGTAAATGACTGTAAATGTCAAGTCGGATGAAACAATGGTAGTGGAGAAAGAACGATTCCATTTTAAGCTAATATTTCATACGCACCATTTTCTAAATTCTAAAAATAAAACATCCAAGTGTTGATGAATACAAATATGTTATTTGCAGAAAATTACCTAAGTATATTTTAAAGTGAAACGACACGGTCAATAAGTAAATCCGTCCTACAAAATCCAGTTCGTTAAAATATGTTCGCCTCTTTTGTAAACACAACAGTTTAAGATGCGTCTTCCGTTGTAACTGATCTATTACAATTTACTTGTTTTTATAAGTCAAATACATGTAATATATAGTAAGAAAAGTACATTATCTTTATCGTAAATTGCATGGAAACAACACACTTGCTGTTGGGAATATACCTTCAACAATATTACTTTATTCAAGAATGCTTGTAGGACTCCGAACAATCGCCGACTTATTTCAAAGATTTAAGTTTGCCAGTTGCCTCATTACTAATATTGGAAACTCTATAATCATGCAAAATATGTTTTCATTCAGTACGATGATATCTACATTTAGAATTATACATTGGTTATAAGAAATAATCTTTCGCAATTTAACATGTCATTTCCCAGTTTTATTCAAAGCATCAATAAACACATCAAAACATGCGAAAGACAGTAACGGACATAAGATCTGAAAACTCATTTAGCATCTTTTTCTATTTCTGCCAGTAAGATCAGTTTTATTCGAAACAAAGCAGTAACCAACGGAAGATGGTCACAGTCTTGTGCCTCTAATTGGATATATTCACTGTTTAAAAAGATGAAACTTGAAAGCGATATTATTATCGTTGTATATCAAATAAAATTGACGAACTTCATTATCTTTTAAAAGTTTGTGAACTTAGTAGGTCAAGGCGCCGGCCTAGTTTGTGATATCTACGCTCTAAACAAAATGCCTTCCTCGATGGGTCAAAGAAAAAGAATATTATTTTAAAAGAAGAATACAATTTTTATTTTTTATTATGAGGGTAGATGGGCACGACGCTAAAAAGGCACATTACATATTGATTACTAACATTACGTTTTGAAGCCCACGTGTATGCACGCGAGAGCGGAGCCATACACGTGAAGAAAGAACTGAATTTTTTTTTCCAAATTTGGGATCTGTTTCCCATTTTTGTAGAGACTTTAAATTTGACACGTAGATCTACAAACCATTACTGAATTTTCGATTGATAAATATTCTAATAGGCCTAATAAGATACGTTTCTAAAAGAAAACTAGCCTATCCAACATTTACAAAGCAAAATATTTAAAAAATAAAAGGAAAAAGTAATATTATAAGAAGAAAGAATTGTTTTCCAAAAATCAGGAACATGCAGAAATAAAATTTTTAAATCATTTTTAAAGATGTAGGCCTAAAAATTTGAAAATATATAACAGAAACATGTTTGATTTTTTTAAGAAGCGTCTAGATGCTGTTCATTCATTTAAATAATATTATATATTTAAATAATGTTCTTTCAAAATTAATATAAATATTAAAGGTCACCACAGTCACTTAGTGACACAAATAACTTCGGTCACTAAATGAATTATTCCGAGCTACCCATATTTTTACAATGTGAATGATTTTTTTACAGTAGACTTAATCATACAGTGCGTGGCCATAAGTAAGTACGCAAAGAGCGTCATTTATATAGCGTCATATAGACAAAGAGGGTTTTAAAGCAGACATTCTAAACTCCCCCTTGTTTAGTGAAACATCAACAGATCCAAACGTGCTGACTGACATGTATAACTCTACATTGATAAGTCTTTTGGATAAACATGCTCCAGTTCAATTTAAGAATGTACGGATGAGACCAGATTCTTTCTGGTACAATGATCAAGTCCTCAACGCGAAGCGAGAGTGCAGAGTGGCAGAACGTCAATGGCGCAAGTCTCGACTTGAGATACATCGACAGATTTATCGGCACAGACGACAGGAGCTTAATAAAGTTGTTAGGATGTTAGCTGATTACTGTAATAATAAAATATTGGAAATGAAAGGATGCTCTGACAAGTTTTACAAATTCGTAAATAAACTCCTCGGTAAAAAAGACAATGTGAAACTGCCTGAATATGATTCTGATGAGGTTCTAGCTAATGACTTCGCTGAATATTTTGATACCAAAATCAAGGATATTCAGGAAGATCTGAAAAACTCTTCAAGTATGTCAAAACAATCTGAAATTCCTGATGCATCATCAACTCGCCATGAATTGTCCACTTTTGAACCTTTCTCCCAACAAGAAATTGAGAAGATTATAAGAGCATCAAAGAAAACAACTTGTTCGCTGGACCCTATTCCCACTTCTATGTTGATGGATTATCTAGATTTACTTCTTCCTTTCATAACGAATCTGGTGAATTCAAGTATATCAAGTGGAGTTTTTCCAGACTCTTTTAAATCTGCTATTGTGAAGCCTCTTTTAAAGAAAAGTGACTTGAATCCTAACAATCTGATAAACTATAGGCCTGTATCAAATGTGTCATTTATATCGAAAATCATTGAAAGGGCCGTGAATGTAAGACTTAAGGATCATCTTCAAGAATATGAGCTTATGGATGATTTCCAATCTGCATATCGTGATAACCACAGTACAGAAACGGCTTTGCTACGAGTCATGGACGAACTAAGAAGTCGGGTGGATTCAGGGAATATTGCTGCATTAACACTCTTAGATCTGTCGGCAGCTTTTGACACTGTGGATCACAAGCTTCTACTTTCGAAACTTCAACTGGAGATGGGTGTAACAAATGTTGCGCTCTCCTGGATTGAATCGTATCTAAAAAACAGATCACAAACCGTGGTTATACATCAAGCAGAGTCTAAACGCTTTTCACTTGCGTGTGGAGTACCTCAAGGATCTGTGCTGGGTCCAGTGCTGTTTGTACTCTATACTAATAGTCTTGCTAGAGTGATAGAGGATAATAAAATGGATCATCAGTCTTATGCTGATGATACGCAACTGATTGACAGTTTCAAGCCAGAAAATGTACAGGAGGCTCTGCAACGTACTACTAATTGCACAACTGATATCAAGTCATGGATGTCATCAAATATGCTGAAGTTAAATGATGAGAAAACAGAGGCACTGTTAGTAGGAACTAAACGTAATTTGCGTGATATTCAAGCTACCTCTGTTGAAATCGGAACTGCTACAATCCCTTTTACTGACCATGCAAGAAATCTTGGAGTCATCATTGATTCTCAACTTTCAATGGACTCACACATAGATAAACTCTGTAAAACTTGCTATTATCATCTCCGTTGCATCAGTCAAATACGTCATCTTATAACCAGAGATGCCGCCAAAATACTTGTGCAAATGCTTGTTCATTCACGACTTGACTATAGTAATAGCTTACTGATTGGAATCAGTAAACGTCAGTTGTACAAGCTCCAGAAAGTTCAGAACGTAGCGGCAAGAATTGTGACCAGAACACCAAAAGCATGTCACATAACACCTGTGCTTAAGTGTCTACATTGGCTTCCCATCGAAGCGAGAATCAAATTTAAAGTTCTATGTATTACTTACAAATGTCAACATAATATGGCTCCAGCATATCTTTTAAATTCCTTGGAGGACTATACCCCTGCAAAAGATCTTCGATCCCAGAATTTGAAGCTTCTCCAGATGCCAAAGTATAAAAACACCAGTTATGGACTTAAATCTTTCAGCTGTACTGCTCCAAGACTTTGGAACCAACTTCCTTATGTCATCAAAATGTCATCCTCACTGACTGTTTTTAAATCACAGCTCAAAACTCATCTATTTTCTAGCTATTATTCATAGATTCTACCCATAGACTCTAATTATAAATATCCTTAATCAATGCTACCAGTATTACTTTTAGACTTTATTTCATAGCATTTCATCTCATCACCTTAAATTTTCTTATTTTCAATGCGCTTTGAGCATGCACCTTGTGTATGGATATAGCGCTTTATAAATGCCCATTATTATTATTATTATGACGTCATGAACTGCCGTTAGACGAGCGGGTCACCTCCCTCGTTATAAGGCGATATATCAATAAATATTAATTGGAAAAGCTCGAAATTTTAGGGAATTGTTCACTTTGAGCTAAGCATTCTAAATGTTTGATCATTACATTTCAATATAAAGGGATTTATTCTATGATGACCTGACAATTTCGGGCCTAATTGTGTACAGTATCACCTTGGCAACACAACTGAAATCAACATTTCATTGATCGTCATTTAATTTAGTTTCAAATTTTTTATAAATAATTTGCCATATATTTTCTTTTGCAATAATATGTGAGGAAAGATTAAGCCATATCAAATAATTTATTTACTCATTTTGAAATCTCTTACGAAGCACCCGAAGAGGTGACCACGTGTTTCTTTCATCCTTGAAAACACAAGGCTGCTTTAAAAAAAATATGATGCATCATATCATAAATAATCATCTAAAATGAAAATTTACATACCAGACTTTATAGTTATGATAACTTTCGTTTTCGTATCAAATCATTGCAAAGAATAAAGACCGTGAACATTCCCGTTATACTGCGCAATGCGGGAGACGTGTTTGTAAACATTTTCGAGCACCCGGGTGGGAATCTCTCGTTTGGCGATTGCCTTATGAAATATTTTGTCAACACCTAAAACAAACCTTGTGTAATAAATTAAATCATATCATGAAAATTTTTTAAAGAAAAGGGGCATTGTTTGTTAATTTCTATCAATTTACGGACACGGTTCATGAAATCTGTGAAATTGTTAGAAAGTGTTACATTGTTGTTTCATCTTGAGAATTTTTTAACGATTCAAAATATATTTACAATTTGATAGAATATATCCATAGAGATTGTTTAAAGGATTAAATAGATATTATAATAATTATTAAAATCAGTCATAGATATTAATCCGTGGCGCTGGTTATATCGTTCTAAAAAATGCGCCCTTGCGCACCCGTCATTTTCCTCCTTTGCGATCTTTCAATATTTTCGACCAAACCAAGACTCGAAAAAAATGCCGAACCTATTGATGATAATTGACATATATTCCAACATTTCTGATACTTTTTCAATATTTTGTATCACCTCTGTTCATCCCAAATTACTTTTGTTTTTGCATTTGCCATTGAAAACGTAATGTTACTGCCATGCCGCATGACGTGTGCAGTCAGGCTAAAAATAGACATAGGAATTCCCTTAGTGGGCCAGTGGAAAGAGGAGACGATGATTATTATTTTCTCTGAATTTCATCTCTTTACAATGCAAACTTACCAAACGCGAGATTAAAAAATATGATAGTCAAGCGCTATCGCGAGAACGTTGTGATTTTTGCGTACTTACTTATGGCCACGCACTGTATTTATTGAAAGGTCTAATAATGAAAAAATATTTCCCCTCTGAAAACAAATGGTTTTCATGTTCATGCCTGCTTTATCGGATTAAGACATATATTTTCCAAATGCATTTCTGTTTACTTCAAAGATTAAACAAATCGCAGTCAGGACCGGTTCAACAACAATCAGTTGCCCGGACTTTACCAGAAATCCGATTACGATTGAGTTATCTCCCTTGACGAACGAGAAATAGCGAGAAGTTGTCGTTGTCAAGAAACGAGCTAAAACGGGTACCTGTTTGTCAACACACGCAGAATTCTCGTAGATTTCGACCAGTTAACGTCTAAAATGGATGAGTTCCAGTCTGCAGAAGAGGTAAGTAAACTGTATAGTTTAATAAGACCTTTACTGATTTTAAAAGTATTTAGAGTATTGGCTAAATGTTGAACCCTGACTCATGCAAGTGACATTTCACTTCCCATGATAATATTGAACGCTCAGTCTCAGTCTCTAAGTCTACTAAGATCTCGTAGGAATGATACAATTATATATTATGTATCCGAATTTAACATTAGAGAGATGGTTTAAATGTTTGTATAGTACACGTTAGTTAGCCATGTTTCTTGGCAAATATATGAATGATAATAAGGTATTTTATCAGGCAAATTATGTTAGTGAAAAAATTGCCTATAAAGACAACATGTTTAACTTTTAACACATAATAAGTAAAACATATCTTTATCAATTAATTACCCATTTACATACAAGAATAAACAGATAAATTTGCTGTATTAATAATATATAAAATATTTACCTAACTAGTAACTACACTCTTCTACTAGACTTCTAGTATTATCTTTGATATGAAAAAAAATATTTAGTTCTTTTGGCCCAAGTATGACTCTGACGTCCAGTTATATGATAATGATGAACTTATCGTTGGGTTGATATTTATATGATTTGACATAATATTCATTCACTCTCACCATTTTATGCCTTTGCTGTTTCAGACATCCTTTGTTGTTGATGAAGTAACCAATATAATCAAAGAGGTAAGGGATACTTTATGATTTTACCCTTTATCAAATTCATTTCATACAATATTCAGTTGTAGGGGGGAATTAATTAGTATTTTATTTTTAGCTTTGGGTCTTTCAAGACTCAACATCAACTAGTTTTAGTTAGGGATCTCTCCCAGATCATCCTCTTTCAAACAATCTGTGAATCCTGTAAAGTCTAAAATCAACTCTGTTTCAAGGAGTAAAATCATTTAATATTTCTTATAGAAGGATACAAACTTTATTGAACAACTCGTTTAGTCACTTGTTCTGGCATAAGTCCAGTAAGTTAGCCGATCACAAAGCCACTTTTAATTGTGATTGATTTACTTACTAGTACTGTATGTTTTTCCTGTACTTTACTTGTATAATAGTATTGCAAAACACATGGTGGTTAGGGCAATAACTTATCTTACCTTATCGGAAGCTGAATCCATACTGATCATGATGAATATTATCTTGTCAGGCTATCGAGGGAGCTATTGGAGGTAATGCCTACCAACATAACAAGGTGAATCTGTGGACCTCCAATGTCGTTGAGCAGTGTTTAAATCAGCTCACGAAGCTTGGCAAGCCTTTCAAGTACATTGGTAAGTGTACCTTACAGTTAGATGATAAACCTAGTGTTTGAAAATCAGAGACATCTTATACTTGATTGAAAGATAGCAAATTTTATATTGAAACCCAGGACAGAACTATTTATTGCTCGTTTTAAAGATGAACTGTCTTAGTCCTAAAGGCTTTTAATGATGGAATATAATGTAAGTTATACAATATTTGTGATATGTCAGTTTATTTAATAATTCTCTTAATCATAGAAATTTCTATATAATTGACAAATTGTAAATGAAATAATGTGATATAATCTGACCACAGTGACTTGTTCAATAAAACAAAAGAGTGGTGGAGGGCTTCATTTGGCTACGTCCTGTTTCTGGGACAATGAGGCCGATGGTTAGTCATGTAAACAGTTGTTGTAACCATAGAAACACTTGATGGGCTGTTGTTACCTCCATCACAAGTACAACTTCTTTGCTTGACTGTGCTGTTATTTGTAGAGTTATATTGCAAAGCTTTGTACTTGTACCTTTTCACTTGAGATGACATTCTTTATGTGGTAGTGAATTTGTAATTTGATACTGTGTTTTTGTATGTAATCTCCCTTTTTTTTAGCCCATGTCAATTTTGACTTTGCGATTTGAAACAAACTCAGCTTCAATGAATCAATGTTAATCCTACTATAAAACAAGGTTATTCTCAAAATCATCAAGATATACATTCATTATGTGCGAGAACATTCAAACTTAAACTGATAACTTCTTGTCATGCAGTGTTTTATCAAGGTGATGATACGGTTTGAGTATATTCCTTTACAACTAACCTTCAAAAGTAGCTAGCCAAAATTTGAGCATGTTGTGAAGGTAAAGGCAGATTGTGTGTGCCCCATGTTGTTTGTTGTGAGCTGCACTGTAACTGTGATGATGTTGTGCTTCCAGTAACGTGTGTCATCATGCAGAAGAACGGCGCTGGTCTTCACACTGCCAGCTCATGCTTCTGGGACAACTCCACAGACGGTAATACACAGACCCGCTACTAAATCATACATGTTGTCTTGCTACTCTTCTTTCTCTCATCAAGTAACTTTTTGTTTTGGGCCAATCAGGAAAAGCATTGCATTGTGCAAGCAGTCATGTTCTTAATTAAAGGTTGACAAACAGTGTCAATTCCTAATGTTAAGACTAAGTGTTTAAAGTTACCGAGAATATCTTTACATTAATACTTGATGTGTTATTTCGATTGTAGTTGAGTAAAGCTTGATTAATAGAGAAATCCTGGATTTGAAAAATAATTACTTTCAAGCTATTTATCAGAAAGTATTATTACAATATATAAATTTAGTTGTTACTGTTTCAGTTAATTTGTATGTCTATGTTACATGACGACAGGCAATTACAAGGCCAAATATATTAACTGTGATTTGTTGGTATGAGTTCATGTTAATCTCTGTTATAACAGGTAGCTGCACGGTGAGGTGGGAGAACAAGATGATGTACTGCATCGTCAGCGTCTTCGGTCTAGCCATCTAGAGTCTCCACAGCAGCAGGACCAACTGATTGTACAGACACACTCACACCACATGCATCATCCACCCATTCAACTCTCTTACATGATTCTAGCTATTTATTGTAAGCCTTCCACCGCTGGTGACAGTTCATCCTAATGTTGTTTCAATATAAACAATTTGAAAGCTCTCCAATTCTTTGACAAGTGGCTGATAGAACAAGTTATTATTATGTGTTTTTTTAGTACTATCTCTGTCAGTTTATTCAGTGTTTGGATTTTAGGTGAATTGCGTTGCCAAATTCCTGTACAAATATATGGCTCGTTGGGATTTTAAAGTGATTGTTCGTATTAAGAGCATCAAAGCTTTTGTCAATTTTTCTTTCTGTATATGACTGATGTATAAATAAATTATACACTAAAACACTTGTTGATGTTCTGTCTTCAATTCTTTCAAGAGATGTGTTTTGAAAAGTCAGAAGTCGGTTCTTGTTCTCCATCCAAAGGTTTACTACATGATATCAATCCCTTGAATCTAATTGAAGGGCTGCACTCACTGATGAAAAAGTTCTCTCTGCAAACTCTTATGCTAAACTGAACAAAATTGGTTAGAAACATATGTAAATCATCAGTTATAGTTTGATATGTTATTCATTGACACACAACCAATAGCTGTTGTCATCAGGCTGCCCTTAAAATACCAGAAAAAGACTAAATAATAAAGAGATAAATTTATTAACATGTATCCTAACTTTTAATTATTAATTAACTATCAATGATATGGCACTAATACAATCCGAACGGCCTACACTATACGATTTGGCAACTGGGCCAATACAGGTAAGCTGGGCCAATACGGGCCAGACTGGGCCAATACGACTCTTGAGCATGCGCATATACACAAATAGCGCAAGTCCGAAGCTATCGCTTCAAAACTTTCAACATATATTACAGTTCACCAAACTCTTTTATAATTTTGATTTCGATGAAAATGAACTCTCTAATGATGTACAAGGAAATCACAAAGAAGTTAATTAATAAAAATGTCATTAATCAAGTTTTTCCATATTGGCCCAGTTACAGGTCCTCGGTCCGCTGTATTGGCCCTTGGCTTCGCCTCGGGCCAATACAGCAGACCTCGGACCTGTAACTAGACCAATGCGGAAAAACATGATTAATAACATTATATTATTACTTTAATACAAAATCAATATTATTACCAGTAATGAATATTAACTAGCAATTCCTGAAACTAACTTTTTAACTTTTCAATGCTTGTCATTCTTTCAGAATTTTGTTTCTAGAGAAGAATATGAAAAGGTTATGACTGGCATGAGTGATCAAATCAATGAATTATAATGCTCAGTGATTAAGGAGTCTATTTCTCTACACATCAGATTTAGTGTTTTAAGACTTCTGACTGATTCTTAAGAAAGACAAAGATAGGTTTCTGGGAAGGAAGAGAAAAGTCTATGGATGGACACCATGCCTTTGGTAATTCTAATTCTTCTTGTACACTACCGGTACCTCTAGAACGGAACACCAGGATATACTTTTTGAATGAACAAGCATTAAAACTGTATTATGATCTTAAAAGATGTTGTTCACCTATATAGAATATCCTTGTCTTCCTAATTCTACCATCTTCGGGAATATCATTCAAACAGCTTACCTCCAGAAAACTACTAAGAGATCCCTAGACTCAATTGTTGCTTTCCTGTACATGACATTAATAATCCCTCACTATCATTTATACAAATGAACAGTGACAATCAAATACACATGAAAATACTGATAAAATATGATTTATTAAATTGAATCACACACTTGTACATAAGCATCAAACACTGTTTCTTATTTCCTTCAAGAAAGCAGTCAGCTCATCCTCTGTAGTGTGACTAGACCCAGAACTAGATGTAACCTCAGTTCTCTCAGCTTCCTGTGTATCTGAAGCCTCCTGCTGCTCCGTGGTGTAAATGACGGGACCCCCCTTGAAGTGCGCCCTGTCTCTCGAGGCTGTTGCTGTATCCTCTGCCACCTGGTGCTGGGCTCGCAGGGCTGCTGTGAAGCTGCCTGGTTTGTACTGCTCAGCCTGGACGTGGGGTACATCAGTGCTCGTCACATCACTCTCCTCGTTCTGGACCAATCGGGTATCCACGACTGCATCTCGAGGAATATACACCTTTGGTCTTGCTTCAAAACTTGGAGCAGTTCTTGAGTCATTCACTTGAAGAGAATGCTGAGAACCTGCAACAGTTTCCTGTGAAGTGAATGTATGTGGCACTGACTGGTGATGTTGAGGATACACTGTAGAAGGTACTGCAGGTTGAAGCCCAGGGGGAGGGACAGACACGTCTGGTAGAATGGGAGTATATACATCTGGTCCGTACCCTGGCTGAGCATACCCTGGATAGTGCTGTGCTGTGTTGGTCTGAGACTGGTGGGGGTGGGGGAGGAAACCAGGAGGGGGTACAGATATGTCAGGGAGAGGGACATCAGGTGGACCTTGGTTTGAGCTCACACTAGTCTGAAGAACCACAGGCTTGCAGTTACTCTCCATTCTGCTCTGTGGAAGAGGTATGCTACTGATGTCAATCTCTGCAGGATTTACACTATTGGTTTCCCCGGAACATGTGGATGTGGAACTCTTCTGTCTCACTTCATCATTCTGGTTTGATGTTCTCACGTTTGGAGCATCAAAATATACTGATGGGGGTGCAAACTCTGTCTTTCTCTCGGAAGTTGTACGAGCTTGCTTGTCCTTTAGGTTAGACCTGCTAGCTGTGGGAGTGTTGTTGTAGAGTGAGGGAGGTGCAAACTCTGACACCCTCTCTGCTCGTCTCTCGCTCATGTACCTCTCCTCACTGAACAGCTTGCTCTCTGTAGACACAACACAATCATGTGCAACATGAAATGGTAGAAGAATTAGAAGCATTGTGAAGTTCATTTGAAACAATTATGTCCATTGTGCTCTCCAAAGAGATTACTTTAGGATAACAAAGATTGTATTCTTGAATATTCTTCGTAAATTTTCTGTAATAATATATCCACAATATCCTAACCTAGTTAGGTTAAAGAACAGGATTAAAAAAGAACGGGAACGGACATTATCATAATTATCTTCAGAGTTTAGATTAAACCACATATTCTGATAATGGCCAAAATGACGATTGACTCACTTTCTTTGCCCTTGTCCCACTCTCGTACTGGAGCGTCCTTCTTCCACCCGTCATCCCGTTTGAGAGGTTCCACCTTCTCCATCTTCGGTGCACCCAGCATCTCCTCCAGGCTTGGCCCAATCTCCTCCACCTTCTCGCTGCCTCCTGCAACAGTCACAACTCATGTCTAGAGCCGGTACCCTAAACTTCATATTTATATCGTCCTCATGTAACTGACTTAACTTAATGGAAAAAACACATTTTCTGAGCTTAATTGAATTAATAAGGAAACTTCTTATGTTTTCATGCACAAAAAATAGAGCCATTGGCTCAGTAGCTCATCAGGCTTAACATTTGATTTTGCTTTAGGGTGTGGCCAATATGGTTTCCCTCCTTAGTAGGGGCCACAGGGCCACCGAAACTATAATCTTTAATCCTCACTAGCCAAGGAGTCAGTACACACAGTTTCAGATTCTAGGCCTTAAGGTTCTGGAGAAGAAGATGAAATTAGATTTTAAGGGCGTGGCCCCTGTGGCCCTTTCTAGGCCTTATGGTTCTGGAGAAGAAGTTGAAATTCCACAAAGTTTACGGACAGATGGATGGACGGACGCCGGACACCATGCCATGCAATAAGCTCATTCAGAAAGAAAAACAATATGCAATACAAAAACACTTCTGATGAGGGGCATTAGAGCTACAGTGGTAGGTAAGTTACTACAATATTTGAAACAATGAAGCAATCATAATGCTACAACTTTTTTGTAAAACAATTATGAGGACCGAGATTGGAACCTTGATCTAACCGTCGGACACAATATTATCCCGTCTTTATGATTTGGTGAAATTGTGGAACAGAAAGGGATACAATATTTCTAATGCAGGTTTGTTATACTGTTAAAAGGGCAAAATAAGATGGCATATAATACAGGATTAATGAATTATGAACCCAACATTAGATCTCGGTGACAATGTACCTGTGTTATCAGTCAGATTTGCTCCTTCCTTCAGTTTCCTGCGCTGTTTGACCTTTGCAAGTCTGGCATCTAGAACAGCTTTCCTCTTCTCCTTCAGTCGATCTCTACGACTCCGCTCGTCCACAGTCTGGCGGGAGGAATCAAATATTGAAGCTTTATATTCATAACCTTCTATCAAATAGATTGATATGATTCTGAAGGATTGCACCGCTAACAAACCTGACAACACCTTGTTAAGAATGAGGTGTCTTTTCTATCATTCAGTATATAAATATGTTTGTCAGTATTAGAATAATGGTCCACTTATAATGTGCATATTTCAATCTGCTACGCAGGTGCTCAAAGCGCTACCTATTATTACCCTGACGGAATTGTACTATTGGTGAAGCCCAAGGTGCAGAAAATTTACGTAACCCTTATTTCAGGTACCCATGAATACAGCTTGGTAGACTGAGAGCAATGTTGATAAAACTGCCTTGCCCAGGGACACAACACAGAATAAGACCCAGGTCACAAATTTTGGGTGTCTCCATCAGGATTCTAATTGGTGTCTCTGGTGTGAGAGGCCAGCATGCAAACTACTACACCACTGTGCTCCATGTTAGTGGCATTGGAACAGTGTTAAAGATAGACAGGGTTTGGAAAATCATCCGTCCCTCCTTAACATTGACAAGCCTTGCCATGTGGAGACACCTAGAATCTCTAGAATCACACAATCTAGGTGAGCTTCCGATCTCTTCTCCCACAAGCCCCAGCAGTAGGCAGCAACTATTATTGAAGTGGACACAATGTGGTGTACAGTGAGAGACAGCAGTTTGGGTCAGATCCAGCACTCATCCTTACAACCAGTTACTAAACATGCACACCATTGAACACCCACTCTAGCTAAAACTATCAAGTGACCTGCAACAGGAAACTGTTTTTGAATTTAAGCAGAGCTGTTGCATTGAGGTACATGTCATGAATTAAAAACATTCTGACAATTTGGACGATGTGCTCCTAGAGAGAGAGAGAGCAGTAAGCTTGTAGTGCAGCACCCACCTGGTCTCGCAGCTTGTTGAGGGTCTCCATCTGTTCCTGTCTCCTCCCGTCACTCTTGTCAAACTGGTAGAACCCAACACCATGGGTGCGGATCTCTAAAACAATATCTCACTGTCAAAAACACACCTCCTTACAATTTAGAAAAGATACTGACAAATGTATTATCAGCCAGAGGATACCGTAATTTCTCTATTGATACAATCTCTAATAATTAAACCACATCATATTTTATTGAGGTCACAATTCAAATCACTACTAAAATTTCAACCAAGTGCCAAAAGTCCTTAGAGTTGATGTTCCTTTGATTCATCTCTTGCTTAAAATCATTGTTTGATATAAAAAAACAAATTACAAAGCGTAATAATCTCGACTTTAGGAATCGAAATATCTTCATAATGAAGACATTTAAATTTAATGTGGTCATGCATCAATAAAACCTATGCATATACATTACACATGTTCTTCTTATTTTATTAACATTTTAACCATGGTGGCGAATGAGCGATCAAAATAGAAAAAGAGTTCAACCATAGACATTTTCAGAAAATCTTTAGAAAATTTTGGGGTTGAATTAATAGAGATATTACGGTAACCAAGAATTGTTGGTTCAAAAATAATTTATTCAAAAACAAGAAGACAGTCATCCCCCACCAATTTGGTTTTCACTTAAGTTTTCAAATTTTCCTACAATGGTCGTAACTCTGTAAAATATAATTGCATGATTCTCATTTTCAAACATCATCAAGGTAACGATACCGTGAAAACACGGCAAATTTGTCCCCTTTGAAAACAAAGTCAAAAACACTGAACAAGGGCAATAACTCCATAAAAATGACTGCATGCTTCTGATTAAGAACTAGTTATTATTACCCTAAAGACGAACATCAAATTTATGATCCTATCTTACATAGTTTCTGAGAAAAGCTGCTCCCTGTAATCGGACAGACGGTTACACAGACTTTTTGAAGGAGCCCAGTCCTAAATCTTCCTCCGATTTCATGACGGGGGATAAAAATAGATTTGGGACAATTCTACAACTGCCCTCTTCAGGCATACATCCAAAAAGGCAAGTATTCAAAATCCTAAATGGTTTGACATCTAAACACAAGTCCATCATAAAAAAATATTGATATTCAGTCAAGAAAAATATCTATAAGGCAGGTGACCATTTAATTGAATGTTGTTGTAGTGTATGTTGATGCAGGTAATAATCACTGTGTATAACCGTACACCGAAACTAGCGAGGTGTACGGCGGAGAAATGTTGCTAGCGAGGAGCCGAAATCGAATGTTAGGTAATATTTTACTTCATAACTTTCAAATAATCAACATCATGTGGTAATTTTAGCACACATTCTTAGTAAAATGTATGTGCTTGTCATTCTGTATCCAAGGGAAAGTAACAATGACAGTTGCGAGTAATGCTGTTGTTAGTAACATATTTGCTGTCTCTGACTATGAACAGGATATGACATTAAATAGTTATGTCTCCGAAAGCTATTGACATGATAATAACAAAGAAAAAGTTGATGAAACGGCGTTGATTGCTTTTAAGTGATCCCGTTTGCGATCACGCTCCTCGCTAGCAACATTTCTCCACCGTACACCTCGCTAGTTCCGGTGTACGGTTATACACAGTGATAATGCCTAAAAGGTTCCCAAAGGAAGAACCTTTCTGAAAAAGAATTTCCAGGCCTGGTCTCCTTACCTTGTTCTTACATAGGTAGATAGTTCTATTGCAAGAGTCAGTACCATGCAATTAAAACTACTGCCCTCAGGGAATTGTCAGGTATCCCCACCTTTAGTTCAATTTACATGACAAGCAACAGTTCATCATTCATCGAGAGTCAATCAATATAAATTTACAAATGTTGCAAGGAAGTGGACTGACCATCAAACTGGACGTTGCTGTAGTGAATGGTTGTGTTTGACATCGCCTCCTGCTCCTCCTTCTCCCACTTCTGTCTCAACATCTCCCGCCGCATGTCACTCGACATCAGGCTCGGCCCCTCCTCTCCCTCCTCCTCAACTGGGCTCGTCCTGGCTTCCCTACAATCATATCAAGTACTATCGTTAACTATGTCCCTTGATCCCTTATTATCCTTCTGAATTCTTGCATTCCCTACAATCAAACAATCTTCTCATTAAATTGTTGGATAGCTTTCTGTACTCCAATCAAATTTTGATGGAGCCATTTGTAAAATGAGTGATCAATGCATATGAGATTTAAAAATACATTACCGGTAAATGATTTTCATCAAATATTATTTTTCTTTGTTTTGCATGTAAATGACATAAAAAAATTAAATTAAAAAAACACAGATATTCATCCCCAAGTTGAAGTTATATGATAAATACTTGTGAAAATGTTAAGACAGTCATATATATATCACAGAAGCATAATTCATGTGTCCTATTTACATGGAGAGTATTTATATAAGCAATCAAACATTATCAACATATAACTGTCTGACTGATTTCCAAAATAACATTTGACTGGTTGACATGCTAGCTTTAAACTGATACTTTCCTGTAACAGTTGATAGTGCTTAACCAAATAACACTATTGATAAGGTTTTGCATAATTGACCCTCAAATTCAGAGAGCGGCTCTTCAAAATAAATTGTGTACACATTGCATGAGTCTGGATTGGTGGAGGGTGATCCTGTTGAGAATTACATTCCAGCATTAACAGCTCAACTTTTAGCTATCACCAAAGTCTTAAGAGGTGACATAATGAGTTTATTTAGTTACTTTCATCTTTAAAATGTTTGACTTTTAAAATTGTTTTTGATAAACGTACTAGATAAACAACCAGATGATGTAAAGATCCTGACTTACCCTCGGACAGCGGCCATCTCCCTATCTTGCTGCACCAGATGAGGCAGATCCTTCTTCATGCAGCGGCGAGACCGGCCCAGGGAGTCAACATAGTCCACCCTGCATCACACACAGAATATCAGCATTCACAACATCCAACTAACACTGTTTTACTACTCATTTATAGAACTGGTGGGAAATGTGCTGCAGCTGGAAATGATCAATAACTTAACCATCTAACAACGTAGACAAGTTTCTATATTCTATATTCCTAGTATCATCTTCATTTTGATTTATCAAATTTTGTATACAATAAATGGTACTTACACTATAGCTCTATAACTCCTCTAAATAATAATCCTCTAGACACAGCAGTCAGTCTCCCCAGTTTCTAGGTTCATAGTATTCAACTTTTAGGCATTGGCATTAATAATATACCCTGTGTGTTGAAAATTCACATTATAATTCAAGTATCACGTACCTGGGACATGTCACATTTGATAACAAGTGGAACCTACCATTCTTCCTGAGGGTCTGATGGGGGAGGGATCTCAACCTCGTCTCTCGGAGCACACCCTGCAACCCTCGGCTCCTCACTCTGTTCTCGGTCACGCTCTTCTACCATGTTCTCTATCACCTTCTTCTGGAAGTCTACGAGGTACAATCCACTCCCATCCTCCTCTGCAAACAGTCATGTCAAACACTCTATTTCATAATGAAGTCTTTTGGTATCAAAAGTCAAATATCAAAGAGTGAAGATACAATCAGTTAACCTTATTTTAGAATTATTCATTCAAAATATCAAAGTATTGAGGAAAAGTTTTTTTTTTCAGTATTAAGTTGTTGAATTAATCATAAATTGTATAAATCTCATCTTATTTTGGAATGATGTGGGAACTGCTACTGGCTAAACATCATAGAGTTCACCAGTCAGAGATTAAAAGTGAAATTTTATATGTAATTTACCTGAGTGATAGCTAACTCACCTGGTATAGTAGAACTTGCTGAGATTTTATCATAAAGCTTTGCTTTTGCCTCAAGAGCTCTTCTAAAAATCAAAGAGAAGTCATAATCTATTAAAAACTATGACCCATAAATGGAAAAAGAGGTATCAAACTTCAACATCACATGCACAAAATGAAACATTTAAATTTACTTTGACATAAGATCATCATCACTATCATCATCATTATCTTCAACATCCATCCTCATACTCATCATCATCAGCTTCATCTTCAACAAGAAAAATATCCTTCTTCCTCGTACCACAATGTTAAACCTAGAGGTAGGCTTCATTACTCACAATGTGACATCAAATATTATACGACATGTATATAATTGGCCTAAACCCCCAAAAGGAGACCAACTATTACCAAGTCTATCATTGTTTGACTACCGTTTTACCATCACAAGGAGCAAAGAGTTAGCTACCTTGATTTAGCGTGGACATCCTCCTCTTCTACCTTTTCTTCATAATCTCTCTGTGCTCGTTCCAACACACCCTTGTTCTTCCTGCTGAATAGGTCTGGTTTCTGTTGAAGAAAAGATACAAATCTCAAAATTTTAAGAAAAATAAAACAACTTTATCAACCAAGATAGATTTCGTCGATTGCTGTATTTGTTTGTATTTGATGATTTTTCCCCCCCTGAAATAAACTCTTATCATCAAGCCATACATCATTTGTGGGAATATCACATAGACATTTGCTTAAAAGTCGTACATACAGGTCCAAACATGTCATCCAAACACTTAAATTGCATTGATATCATCTTAGAATGTACTTGACAAAATATAACCAAACATAATTTAGCAAAAAAATCAAGATGCAGTAAACTGGACAAGACTTGATAGGTGATGCACTATGGAGTCTTGTAGTTGACTAACAAACCACTTTTAACAGCAGTACCCTGTATTCCCCTTCAAAGTCTTTGGGGCAGTCTACTTCTACAGGTCTACTTCTAAAATGTTAAAAAGATCTGATATTGGACAACTAACGGTTAATTTTGTCAATAACTGCAGATTAACTAAGCAAACTGAGTGTTAAAGTGTACCAACCTTATCTTGTGTCTTTCCTTTAATGTAATTGCCACTGGCTAATTTCTGTTTCTTGAATTCTTCCTGCTTTCGGAACAACTCTGCCTTCAGATCAATCAGCTGTTAAAAAGACATAATCTTAAGTTAGGTATCAATTTACCTGGAAGAGAAATATTTGACTAGCTCTAGTTTCAACTAGTCTTGAGAAACAAGTAAAGGCTGGGTTATTGGTGCCTAAGGTACTCTTGTACTTTTACAGATAACATGTTCCAAAAAATAACAATGCTTTAATTATCAAAATATTTTTAAAGAGCCACTCTGTGATTTTCACCATACATTTCTGAACTTTATAAGGAACCTAATTTCTTTACTTGATGATCAGATTTTTTAATTCTCACATATTCATCTCCAAATGGGAAATAATATGATTATTTTCAGTAACAGTCAGTACAGATTGACGAAATGACACTACTGATAAAGTTTGGCAATAACTCACAGAGTGGCTTTATTTATTAATTTATTTGCAAAGGTTTATATATGGATAGTCTATTGAAGCATCTTACTGATGTTTTTATTTCATTGTCCTTTTTTTTATTAACAACTTTGTTGCATACTAGTTAGGGCTAAATATCTTTTCCTCCTTATATTTTTTTGAAGGACCGAGTTAATCTAGTACATGTATTTCATTAATATGTATCTGATATATTCTCTCCATCTGTATGTAAATGCCTAATATTGTATCTAGAAATATTCACACTTCCAGTCACTGTAATTTATTTGACATGTGTGTGATGTTTCATTACCGACAGTCTAAGTAAACCTAGCCTCACTATTATCCGTTACACTGCTATACTGAGTCTAACAAGGCTTGGTTGAGAGTCGCGTCAGCCCACGTGACCAAGTTGACCAATCAGAACCCAGCTTACCAAGCCACAATAGTGTGCCTTCGCACGTTTAACGTTGGAAGGTCATAGGTCGCAGAAAGGTCGGCTGACGCGACCCTCAACCAAGCCTTGTTAGACTCAGTATAGCAGTGTAACGGATAATAGTGAGGCTAGGTTTACTTAGACTGCATTACCGACGACTTGTTGATGTTTCCTTTGGTTTCCATTTCGATAAATTCATTATATTGGTAATTAATTAAATGAATTAGATTGATTCATAGAAAGGCATATCATCGTTTCTATGTGCGTCTTTAGTCTTGTGAAAAAGAAACGGAAGTGAAAGGTTTACCCTACTCAGTGTCGTAAAATAGTTACTTCCCTTGATGACGAAATTGGCGATGATATCACAATAAACATTTACTACGAATCAACTAATATGATTTGATAAAATTAAAAGAAAATTACCTCTGTTATGAGATATGAACAAGGATAGATATTTCCTCGAATGTCGTAAAGTACGAGAACAGATTACGGCAATCAATGAAAGATGGCGGATGCTGGAGGAACGATTGTGGATTAGGTCCCGAATGTTTCATCAATGAAATGTAATTAGTGACTAGCTGAACTGAATATTAGATGTAAAATGATTTATAACTAGTCGTTTTATTGAAATGTTGTCTTAGTATAGATATGAAATGTCATATTTCCTGTTCGTCCCTGTTGCAAATGAATGTGTACTGTGTGTGGTTATCATTTAGAAACATGTTTTAGACAATATTTGTTGTACTTACATTTATAAGGCGATTTGGCATTTACTTATCTGTTGCATAGAGCTATATGTTGTCTTTCTTTACATTCTCCTATTCCATACTATAACGTTTATCAATTAGCTACTCTTATTTTGATATAACAGCACATATATAGTTTCACTGATGAAATACAAATATAAACATTATATTAATGATGATATGCAGGGGAATAATTCAGCAATTATTGATGTGTTCTATTGTCAATTTTCTGTTTCAAATGAAAAAATGATGTTGATTGCATTTTTTTGCTCATCTGGCCGTAAGGGCCCCGATGGGCTTATGGCATGGCTTCTTGTGCGTCCTTCCTTGTGTGTTTTTGGTATTTTAATCTTTTCTCCAGAAGCTAAAGGCCTTGAAAGCTGAAACTTTATAACCGACTCTATAGCTGATGGGAATTAAATTTTATAGATTAATTAACACTATAAACACGTATAAGAGCAACATATGCCAAAACAAACTTTTATCTTTTACCCAACAAATGACTTGGCCTAGATAGCTGAAACAATTTGTGCAGACTCTAGCTAGCAGACTCCTTACCTAATGAGAATTGTAATCTTCAGATTTTGTGATTCTGGTGATATCAAATTGGGGACCCTCTGAATTCTGTCCAGAAAGCCTTGATGAGCTACAGAGCCAATGTCTTTATTTTAATGCATCTTAAAACAGTCACAAGATAACCATAAACTTAAAGTATGCAGCTAACCCAAATATGATTTTCAGATGACTTCAGAGATATGTGTAGTTTATAATAGTACTAATTCTAATGTAGTTCTTTCAGCAGCTTAGATTGAACTAACCTTTCTCAATAAATGAATGGATAACCTTTTTTGCCTGCAAATTGCCTTTGAAAAAGGATTTATTTGAATGTCAAGTTAGTCTTGAAACATATGGATGAACGTAATTTGATTATTGCAAAAGCGTTGTAAAAGAAATATTTATCAAACATATCTTTAGGTTGATTATCCAAACTATTTATCATTTATATCAAAGTAGATTAAGACAATTGAATGCATTTAGCTTTTTTCATTTCTAATTGTTTTTCTGAAATCTCAAATGAATATTAAGTCAGAAGCTAAATAACTTGTACAATCCTTTCCAGTGGAAGCATGCAATGATCTGATATGGCGAGTGTAGGAAATGTTTGACATTGACTAAGTACCAAAGAGACCTCAGCATGAATTCCCTACCAAGTGGAAATAGTGGTATGGCCCTTGGAAGTAGTGGTATGACCCTTGGAAGTAGTGGTATGGGCCTCGGTGTACCGCATGTGCAGGCCACGCCCCAGTCACCAAAACCTGGCAGCCTCACAGACACCGTTAGACACCTGGAGAATCAAATAGCGGTATGTGCTGACGTCACCGACCAACTGTCATTCTGCACATCATCAACATTCAACTGGTCTGAGGCTCCGGCTTCATCATGTTCATATTGAATAACTGCACGGACATTTGTTTGCTTTATTTACCACATGTTGGGTTTACTACTGATTGGGAGAAATGTGGTGATGGAGACTTAGGGAATATGTTACTTTGCTTTGTTAAAATGGGACTTGGTGGTACTGTTACGTTTGTTTGTTAGTTGTTAATGTTATTTTTTAATGGTGATTGAAATTTGGGAATGTTCTACCATATGGTGTTAGAGCATTGAATCACTGGTCATCAGTTCATTGTGATTGGTTACTGATAGTTCATTATTTCACATGAAAAATTATATTTGGTGATGGAGAGAGATTTTATGGTGTAGCGCAGATTTAATTTCTTCCAAAACTAAAACATAGCTAAAAATGTAACGTCTATCTAGATGCTGCAGCAGTAGAAAAGAAAGTCAATTTAAAGATTGATATCTGGTTATGTGTTAACGAAATATTAACCAAGGAATAACTGTGGAAAACCATCCTAAGCATATGTCTTCCAACACTGTATGGCTGCTGGTGTCAAATATTGCATGATAAAGTTTGCATGGCATTCATTAGTGACTAGCTTCAATCCAAATGCATCTACTATAGAAAGATTTCAAACAGAAGTTACTAACTGCATGCTTGTAGTGTTTGCATGGCTTCATTTTCATATTCATTTTCATACTACTATCTGTCATGGTAAGTCATATTTCAATGAAATACCTTTGCAATTTCAATCCTTGCTAATGCTTTAACAATTTTGATATTACTAATGATGACAAATCTTGCTATTATTAACGTCTCTCAGTTATTATTTATGCTCAATAGTCATTACAGATTTTGACTTTCTTGATAAAACTTTTCAATCATTGATTTGTTTGTCAAAAGCAACAAGAAGACTGATTGAAGCATTATTTTCCAGTCATTTGGTCCTGGACCACACACCCAACAACAGAGAGAGGAGCTGAATAAACTCTCGTACCACCTGCAGAGGGTTAAAGTGGAGCATCAGAAGGTAGCCTCACTATGGATTCAATCTTGCACACTCGCCAAGTTTATATTATTAGAGAGAAAATGTTTTGAGTCGGGAAGCATCTGAACTAAAGGATGTTGTGATTGAAAAGCAACTTTGAAATAGAAGTCTTTGGCCTAAAAATATACTTATTTTATATGCAGGAAAACGTTTCTTTAGGTGATACTCGTGCAGTATCTTACTGCAACATTCATTTATACTCTGTAATGATTTTGAGCATGTTCCTTCACTATCATTATGGAACTGAGATATTGCTGTAAACTAAGTCTAACCTCAAATAAAGTCATGATGAGAGAATAACAATCCAAGTTCATATCCTATTTGAATTGCAAAGCCGCAATTGTTGATGATTCTCCCCTCTCTCTACAGCAGATGATGAATGCTAACAAACTGGCTGAAAACTCAATAGGACCTTCTACAATTTCCCCAATGATGTCCATGTCTCAAGCTGGTCAAAGCCTACGTCCTGCACCAATGCAGGCTCAGAGCTCCTCCCAGAATGGGGGCGGGGCCAGTGGGTCTGAGGGGCGTGTCCTAGATAAGCGACGCCTCCAGGAGCTAGTGAAGGAGGTTGATCCTCTTGAACAGCTTGACGATGACGTAGAGGATGTGAGTTGCTCACAACGTCATTTCATATGTATCTAAGTCCCAGGAAGTCATAGCTCAATTGTGTTTTTATCCCTATTTACTGTGGTATTTTAACCATATAAATATTTTTTAGTGTATTTGCCTTGCCATTATATGGTCTTAGCCCTTAGGTTGTAGACATTTGGGATTCATTATCTACTAAAAAGATGAACAAAACCATGTTTGGACTGGCTGGGGGGGATGTCATGATATGTAAGCAGTGGTGAAGGATAACTTTTTTTTTTTGAATAGTAGAATCCGATTGATAACACTCTTAATAAGGTTATTCATAACAAAACCATTTCCAGGCACATCTTCCTTAGCAATCAACACTTACTACTGTAAAAACCTCCAGATTATTTTCAGTAAATTATGTTTTTCTTGAGATGTTGTATGCCATTATGTTCAATGATCTGTATTATTTTCAGACTATTGAGACTAAACGAGCTGTTTGTATTTCAGGTACTTCTACAGATTGCTGATGACTTCATTGAGAATGTTGTGAGTGCTTCTTGTCAGATTGCAAAACATCGCAAGTCAAATTCTCTCGAGGTCAAGGATGTACAGCTCTACCTTGGTGAGAAATGATTCTTTCTTGTTGTAGTCCCAGGGTCCACAATAAGCACTAGTCCGTTATTCCATGGATTGTGTAAATCAAGTTTGACTAGCAAGCATAATAACTAGTAGTTTTAAAGACTAAAGTTTTAGATTTGGTCATGGAGATGCATTTGACTAGCTTGATTTATTTTTTGACTCGTACTAAAGAAATGCTCTAGCTTAATGGCTGGGACATTGATGTGACCTTAGAGCTGGTCAGTAAAGAATAAACAATATTCATCTCTTTTCTATTATCAATGATTTTGATGTCACATTGGTGACTTGCAGTTCAAACTCGATCTTAAGGCATAAGTGTGTAGGTATTAACATGGCTGTGTGTATGTTTGACAGAGAGGAGCTGGAACATGTGGGTGCCTGGGTTTGGCTCGGAGGAGATCCGACCCTTCAAGAAGGCAGCCGTCACGGAGGCACACAAGCAGGTCAGCAAAACAACCATGCTATATTTTCTCATTCACATGTACAGAACATAGAGGGCTAATGGTGAAAGAGGTCACTGTTTTACTTCGTTAATTCGGAAACTTCACACACATAATCATTAGTGACCAATTTCTTTTGAAGTTGCTAGGAATTTGAAAATAAAAGATAGTTTTTGTCGCAAATCCATCTGGTCTTAGTAATAGAGATGGTTTATTGTCAGTGTTTCTTCCAATACATGTCTTGATGGGCTTGCCCTCAGCTAATGGAAACATTAGATTTGTACTTCTTAGCTTCCTAAGATATTCCCTATGCAGTTTTCTCAGGAGATTGTCTAACCAATGGTAGAGTTTTGCAATAATACTAAGTTGTCATTCATTACAGAGAATGGCTCTGATTCGCAAGACCTTAAAGAAGTATTGAAGACATCTACTCCAATCGGACTCGCCTCAAGTGAATGCCAGAGAAGGGAAAGTTATATAAAGGTGTATATAAAATGGTGAAGAGCGTGGCAAGAGAAGAGTTCCAGATAAATGAAGTTATTGTACAAAGCAAGCCCAACTCTTGTGGATACTTTACATGTGTATATGAATGGATCCGAGTACAAGTGACATATATGTGCCTGGTAATTAAGATAATCTGCCTTCAATTGCGCAATGTATGTTTGACATTGAAATCAACATGGCTTATCTATATAGTTCTCACTTTCACTATCATCAAGCAGCATTTCGATTTTGTCTCCGGTATTCAAGAAAGTATTTTCAAGATGTGAAAATGAAAAATAGGATTCCCTAAGTTTTGTCTTAGAATGTTGTTTTTCTCTTTTTGAAGTTATTTAAGTATTCATATTATTCTTGCAAAAATCATCAGGTATTCAAATTCAACCCCAATGTAATGAATAATGGAACCATGGGTGTTTGTTGCATTGCTATGATGTGTGAAAATCTGTCCATAAGATATTAATGTCACCAAATTTCTTTATCATTAACTTGTGTTTTGAACAAGGTATAGACCTACATTCAGTTGTACTTTATGAAGTATTTATGAAGGCCTATCGAATATGTGCTAAGGCATACTGATTGTTCTTGTATTATCAGCATGTAGTTTTTCGCCATCAAGAAGAGATTTTATTTTGTACTTGTAGTATATATTTGTTCATAGAAGCTAAGATATTCTTTCCTTTTGACAATGTAATGAAAAATTGCTATCCAAATGGACATAAAAGAATGAATTGTGAATAATGTCCAATTGCCTTCATGGTATAAATGTACCAGAAATGGTTATAGAAACCGTCTTTGCCTTCTGTTTTTCTTTTCCAAAAAACATCTTCATTCATCATGGAGCGGAGAACTCTTGTGTTTTGAAAGTAATACGAGGATCATTATCTCCCCTGCTAAGTAGCTCAAGTCATAAATTCCTCATCCCAATTCTGCTGTAATAAGATCACTTAGTGAACAAACTATCTGAAAATTTCCCACCAAGATAAACAGTTCTTGCTTGTCATCACTAATGCCTATTTCATGATTTAGATGCAAAATAAGAAAGAAGACGTAAAGTGCATACTCTGAGAAATGCAGAATGACTGCTTTTGAAACAGCCTCGCTGGTTGCACTATAAACTTGCATTTAATCAGGTTACCTCCCTTTTTGGGCCAGAAATGCTTCTGTTATACCGGTAAGGTAATATATAGATATACTTTTATGACTTGAGCTACCTCTGTGGAGATATGTGCTTGAAACCACTGGAGTTAACAGCAAGCTTAACAAATGCAGGTCTTGTGGTATATATTTATTGAAAGCTCTACAGTTTGCATCAAAAGAATGCCACATGGATATATACTCACTCTGAATGTGCTAAGTACATGACATATATAACAATATAAAAGTACACAACAAAATTTCAAACAATTTATCACAGTGAGAAAAGGTTATAAACAAATAATATTGCAAATGATATACTTCATATTTTGATAAAAAAATGATTTATAAATTCTTTCACATTATTAGATTCTGATTTTGTTTTATAAATAAAATGAAACTGAAAACAATAATTTCTACTTTACATGTACATTTTGACCACAGTTTACACAAAGTACAAGTTGAACCTTCATTTACTGTTGTAAAATTGCAAATGAAATTTCCAAGGTTATCTTAAGTACACTTAGGCTCCTGGCAAAGAGACAAGCTTGTAATACTGCAAATGTATGGGGTAACTATCAACAAAACATGAGTAACGTGTGTAAATAGTAACAAAGAAATTTTGTGTACAGAGCTATATATAAAAGTGCACTTGGAATGAGAAAGAAAACTTTCCATTTCTACATTAAGTGTCTCCGAATGTGTAGTTAAATCTTGATTTTTAGTCAAACCACTTTGACATTTAAGACTTTGTAGTACTAATCCTTTTCAAGTTTAGCAATGAATCTTCATTTATTTTCCCCAAAATAGATATCCATATGTTCTTTATGTTGGTGATTTGTGTATTGGTAGATGGTTTAAGTGATTGATATTGCTATAGTTGTACGTTCTTCATCCTTCAGGCCTGTAGATAAGTGCGAAGGAAATCATTATAGTTGATTTGACTGTCTATGTTCTTGTCAAATTCTGACATCAACTGGAAAAACTCGTCCTCTGTAATGTTGACGTTGAACTGGCGGAGGACTCGTTTGAAATCAAGCTCATCAACAAGTCCAGAGCTACTTTCATCAATCTTGCGGAAAGCTCGGCGCATCTCCTTCCAGTTCTCTGTGACTGATCCCTGCAACCTGCTGACAGCGTCATTACCCTCGGGGTGTACCTGCAGAGAAACAGAGCATTGTTGAGCTCTTGAGAATCTATCACATACACAAACAAAACAGCATGACTACAGATGGGGGACATCAGGTCAAAACCATTTTATAAGCTGATTTTTGGAATCTCTTAACATGAATTTCACTAATTTTGCCAAAAATGCTAGTCAAAACTCTCTGACCCAGAGGGGACATTTTGACATTTTTCATCAATTTTTTAAAACTCTTTTGAATACCTGTAGTTTTTCCAAAATATTTCATCCACATTACAGCAATTTCAATACTCATTCATAGACATTTCGCCAAAACATATCTGTAAATCTAGCTATTCTGTCTTTTTATAGAACAAAATTGATTAAAGATTTTTGTGTTTCAGGCAAAATTTATAAGTAGTAGTGCAGAAACACTTATCTGTTTTCTGGCAGTGAACAATGACAAAGATGTAGCAAACATAGGACCTTCAGCTTTACGTTCTCATAGGTTTTCCAATGAAAAAAGAACCCCAAACCAAACACCACCTAAACAAATAGAATAATTGCGATGAAGCAAGCATTCCTACATACAGGCATCTTGGGAGCCTGTTGTTTGCGGCGAGTGAGCATGCCGGTGTTCTCCCGTTGACGCAAGTTGAGCATGAAGTGGCGCAGGAACTCCGTGTAAGAGAAGGTGCCGTTTTCCTTGAGGTCGTATTTGGTCACGATGCGACGGAAATCCTCTGGAGGCATCTCAATATTGAACCCACGTGCCATGATGTCTGCATGTTGGAGGAAAATAAATGATAAATGCGGGATAAAAAGAGAGGCCAACTTCCTTGATCTGTATTATTGTATTAGATTTAGAATCACATTTTGAAAATAACTTTCCATGTTTTTAACTACTATGCAAGGCCTTTACAAAACAAAAACTTATAAACAAACTTTGATGAGGAAAAGTCAATTAAATACAGGTTGTCTATAAATCTTACATGTGTATCAAAGGATATCCATCTAAAAATCATGAAACTCTGTCAAATTTCCCCATTGAAACTTTACCCCTGAAATCATGTACGTTGATGGTGCCGGTGTTGAGGAGGTCGTATTGTCGACACTCGCGCTGGATTTCTCGCCAGTGACGGTAGATGACCTCCTTGAGTCTGCATTCAGCAAGGTCGGCGTTCACCAGTGGTGTTGACATGCGGGATGAGGCTCGTGACTGCTGGGTGGAGGGTCGCTGCTGCTCCGACTGTAGGCGGACATTTTAACACGGGATATATCAATAACCAAGACAAAGACTAAACTGTAAAAGTGAAGTAGATAAAAATATTTTGCAACAAAATGGGTAGAATATGTTCACCAAAGGACAAGATCTAAAAGTGTCAAGGTATTATAAAAAAAGGTATTTCAATGGTGACAAGAGTCTTTTTTTGTTCCCATCTATATTGCCAGATTTGTACTTGTTTGACAAAAAACATAAATACATTGATGATTGCATTGAGATTAACCTAAGAAAACATTAGAGCACTAGAATTGGACTTGCACTGTCTACAGATGGAAAGAACATTTCTGAAATGGATGTGTAGAACAAAGAATATGTACATTTCGGATATAAAGATATAGAAGTTTAAAACTAGAGAGATAGTTTCATGGCAAGATAATTCCTTTTGTTCATCCATATAACAAGATCCATATGGGTCGTTGGATGACAAACAGATATGATGCTTTATACTGACATTTGATCTTAAACAAAGCGAGGAACACCACGCACAACTCTGACGTACCCTGGAAGAGAGACGGGAGGATGCGGAGGTGTGTGGTCTGTTGGGGAAGATGGCGGGGGAAGGTTTGTGGTTGGACCAGTTGGTGTCCTGGGGCTGCTGGTGGCTCTCCTCGCTAGAAAACTGCTGCAGGAACCACCGGTAGTCTATGTTGCCAAACTCATTCACAGAGATACCACTCCACACCTTCTCAAACTGAAACATTGTGAAATATTAGTATCAGGGATATCGTATCGTATTTGTGCACTGACAACTTTCTATTATTGATGCGTTTTACATTTTAATAATCGAAACAAAATTTCAAAATTTCATAGCTCATGATAACTATTATAACTAGTCTTTCTGGATCTGTCTTTGTGCTGAAACAGACTTGAAACTTAAATTTAAATAACAGTAACTTAGTTTTTAGATCACTTGTCAAATTTTGTTGCAATGCACCAGTCACAAGGTCCAGGGTAGAGCTTCATAGGTTAAACTGAAGTCAGTAAGTAATATTTGCACTAAAGGCCCTTCATATTATTACAATTGCAGTTAGGTTGTTCCATGAGATTCATTGACTTAGCATGGTGTTCTTTCTGACCTGTTCATCAGTAAGTCTGAAGACATGTTTCTGCAGCACCTCACGGAAGTCCTCTCGTGTGACCACTCCGATCTTGGCGTAGTCGACCTGTGCGAAGTCCTGAGCGAGGTTATAGTAGTGAGCGGTGACGGCCTCCTGCAGTCTCTCCTGCACCTCGTCCCCTGACATGGGCTGCACGGACGACCCCCCGCCCCCCTTCATCTCACTCTGCAGGATGTCCAGCCACCGGTCTCGGTCCTACAACACCAGGAGTAGAACAACTTCCTACATCAAGTGAATGTTAGCACATAGCAACTTCCTACATCATGTGAATGTTAGCACATAGAACATTGGTTTTAGGTATATGAATAACATTAATTCTCTAATGCTTCTTGTTAATATAATAGGTATTATCTTAGTATAGTGAAAGGTTATCATGAGATTATTCTCATGTGATCATTGCTTCCCAACATTCTGACTTGCCTTGGACAATATCATATATACACAAAGAACTTAGTTAAGCACCACCAATGTTTTCAGAAAATAAGCTTCTGCTAATAAACCATACAAGGTTCCAGAAAAACAATTAGGGCTTTTCGATAGAACGATAATTTAGCAGTGTAGAAATGAAAACTTCACTCAATTTACGATTCACTGTCTCTGGATAACTTATTTCCCCCAACTTGGTATTTTTGAAAATTCAAGTTTACTTATAACTGAAAATGAAAGTAAATATTTTTTGCTGCAATATGGTTATGATAATTCTCTTGACTGAATTGATGATTTTAGGTAAGGGCCTCTTAGCAAATGTTAGTCGTTAGAGCAGTATGAGCCTTCAAAATCACAAAATTATCAAATATCAAATTTGAAAAAAGCTTCCCTAAGAAAAAACTGGCGACTCTTTAAGATAATGGCTTATTTAAAGGGAGAAGAAGTGTTTGACCCACAAGTCCAACTCAAAGAATCTCAAATTCACTCACAGATTTGAAAAATTTCGAAATTTTCTCAATTATGGTTGAAAAAAGTACTGAAAATTCAATGTCCTGCTAGGCTTTTATCGTGCATGATAAAAAGGGTTTCTCTAATTGAATGTCAACTAGGGATCAAAAATGTTATTTTTGATTGAAAAAATCCAAAGTTTCATGCGTGGTTTCTCACCAAAGACAATAGTTATATTTTGCCAAATTTCAGTGGTCTCACATTTTTTCTCATATTTTTAATTATTTCGTGTTATAAGGATTTTTACGTCAATTAGATAATAAATAAAACGGCAATTGTTACATCTAGAGTGGTCAATACATCAAACATATCACAATATTCAAAGAGCTCCCAATTTCATTTTACAAAATGGGCGGTGCTTAATTAAGTTCTTTGTGTATATATATCTTGCAAACACTGCTTGCGACAAAGATTCTTTTGAATCCTTTTTGAAAGTGACCCTCTTAGGTTTTTACTAAATTGAGCACAAGAAGAAGCTGATGAGGAGAATGACTGACCTGCTGCTCCGAGTTGACGTACTGCTGGAGGAAGAGCGGGTAGTGGACCATGTCCTCACTCAGCCTCAGCTTGCTCTTCAGGTGCTTCCACTGGGGCTCCGTCAGCTTCAATACAAACAGGTCCAGCACCCGTCGGAACTTGGACACCGAGACCACACCCTTCTGCTGCTTGTCAAACGCTGCTAGAGCCTGTAGGATATACACACATTGTGAGCCTGTAGGATATACATATTGTGAGTCTGATATACACATATCGTGAGACTGTAGGATATACACATTGTGAGACTGTAGGATATACACATTGTGAGCCTGTAGGATATACACACAACCTGAGCCTTTAGGATATACACATAACCTGAGCCTGTAGGATATACACACAACCTGAGCCTGTAGGATATACACACAACCTGAGCCTGTGGGATATACACATAACCTGAGCCTGCAGGATATACACATTGTGAGCCTGTAGGATATACACACATTGTGAGCCTGTAGGATATACACACATTGTGAGCCTGCAGGATATACACATAACCTGAGCCTGTAGGATATACACATAACCTGAGCCTGTAGGATATACACACATTGTGAGCCTGCAGGATATACACACATTGTGAGCCTGCAGGATATACATATTGTGAGCCTGTAGGATATACACACAACCTGAGCCTGTAGGATATACACACATTGTGAGCCTGCAGGATATACATATTGTGAGCCTGTAGGATATACACACAACCTGAGCCTGTAGGATATACACATAACCTGAGCCTGTGGGATATACACATATCGTGAGCCTGCAGGATATACACATTGTGAGCCTGTAGGATATACACATAACCTAAGCCTGTAGGAAATACACATATTGTGAGCCTGCAGGATATACACATATCGTGAGCCTGTAGGATATACACATAACCTGAGCCTGTAGGATATACACACATTGTGAGCCTGCAGGATATACATATTGTGAGCCTGTAGGATATACACACAACCTGAGCCTGTAGGATATACACATAACCTGAGCCTGTAGGATATACACACATTGTGAGCCTGCAGGATATACATATTGTGAGCCTGTAGGATATACACATAACCTGAGCCTGTGGGATATACACATATCGTGAGCCTGCAGGATATACACATTGTGAGCCTGTAGGATATACACATAACGTGAGCCTGCAGGATATACATATTGTGAGCCTGCAGGATATACATATTGTGAGCCTGTAGGATATACACATATCGTGAGCCTGCAGGATATACACATTGTGAGCCTGTAGGATATACACATTGTGAGCCTGTAGGATACACACATAACGTGAGCCTGTAGGATATACACATAACGTGAGCCTGTAGGATATACACATAACCTGAGCCTGTAGGATAGACACATATTGCTCATTGCTCATTTGTAATAATGAATTCATCCTACAACAGCAAAAATTTTGTAGAAAACATAGCAATACATGTTGATTGTTACATTCCAAAATTCAACAAGCCATAGTATTTCATTTGCACGGAAAAAGCTCAAAAAAAAGTTGGGAAGAAGGCACCACTTCACATGATGATTTTTCTCCTCCCCTTTCCCTCTGAAAGCAAATGACTACCCACCCTTGCGAGCGTGTCGCCAGTAGACTTGAGTTTGGTCTGCAGCCTGGAGAAGGCGTCCTGTGGACTAAGACCATGCTGTTCCTCCACCCGCACCTCTCGTGGCTCGGTTGCTTCGTATGTAGAGACGTGCCCGTCCTGGAAGGCTCGCAGGAACTTTTCATAGCTTAGCCGACTCCGGTCTGATGGCATACCAATTCTGTAGAACAAGAACACTAAGCTGAATGTTGGAATATAATGACATCATTTATAGAGGTTGAGTTGAAAAAGAGACATCATTTCTCTGAAATTTTGCCTGGTGTGAGACAAAGACCGAATATTTTTAGTATTCTTACCTGTCAAGTAGTTTGCAAAACTCCTCATCACTAATGAAGTAGTTGAGATCAACCAACACCCTCTGTATCTCAGCCACCGACAACCAGCCTTTCTTCTTCCGGTCATACTTTCGAAAGGCAGAGTGGAAATCTGAATAATGGTCCCGTATCTTGTCTCTGTAGGAACAGCAATGATATAAATAATATATTGACTTTTCAAAGACTTTTGTTTTCCACTAAAAAATAGTTGACACTGATTAATTGAACAGGTGACACATTAAAAAAGTTGTGAGGCAGAATATGAAAAGTTGACACTAATAAAACTTTTTTCCTTTCTGCATAACTGTATAAATCCTTGATTGTGTCCGAAATATGACAAAAGGCAATATTTTCCTGAATACCATTCTTACATAACAAATGACAACAAATATTCTGACAAATATGCTAATGTCCCCACTAACCTGAGCTGACGTTCGACCCACTGTGCGGTCATGCCAGTGCCGAGACTGGCCTGTCTGAGAGTGATCTCCTCGTGTCTCTGCTGCTGGGCGCGGTTGTGCTCCTCCAGGGTCTGCTTGCTCTCCGCGATGATGTCCATACTCATACCCTCGTCCATCGGGGTGAAGAGATCCGCCCCCAGCTGCTGCAGGAAGTCCTGGTGGGAGATGTAGCCCTTGCCCTCCGAGTCGTACCTGTATGGGTGGAGTCGGACCAGTTAGTAACATGCTAACTACATTCCTATGGTAACATTTCAACTGCCTCTTCTCAATTTTTGGGTGTGAGTGCAACATGTAATTTGGCAACTGCCTCTTCTGCGATTGAGCTTTTTACTCATATTTCCTTGCAATCCCATGTGAGCAACTTCCTTGACAAAACCTTTGACATGGGGCAGCTTGTGAAGCTTGTAATATGTAAACTACATCTTCTCCTTTTTACCAGTTTGTATTTCAATCTCTTGTGGGCAACTTTCAAAACGAAACATCTTATGTTGTCATTTGTTACCCTTCACATTGTCCCAGTTCACTGATTTTACAGGATAAAGGACTAGTATGACAGAAGAAGGAAAAATAAAATTTTAATTTAATGACTAAATATTGTTGATTGAAATGAGATTTTGTTGAATCTGGTTGGAAATGTTTTTTCCTTCTTGTTTTTTTTTTTAAATGAGTAAGATTACAGTAATTTTTCCAAAAGAATGGCAGACAGGAGGCCAACAAAATTTTGTTAAACCATCAAGTGCAACGGTCAACTTCTTGTTTTTCACTTTTATTACATACTATTATATCTTAAAGGTCATTAATCCATTTATGTACTGTACCTTGCCCAAAGCCTTTTGAATTCCTCTGCTGTGATTGGGATAACAAACTTGTAGAGGAGTTCTCGCAGGTGCTGGCGGCGTATCAAACCCTTACCAGTCCTCTTGTCTATAGTCAGGAAGGCCTGGGGATTACAAGGCTCAATCTTAGCATTTGTGAAGCTTGTAACTAGCAGTAGATAGTGAAACAACTCTGAAAATCATCACATTGTACTGATAATGTTCCAGCAGGAAATTCCGACATTTCGTCATCTGTATGTACAATTAATCATATAAATTATTCACTATTTTTAACCTTTTTCTGAGTTTTAGGTCTAACATCAAAGCCCAATTAAGATGAAGCAATGTACATTTCTTGGAGCGAGTCAATATGAAAACGTCACAAGAAAGCATATTAATATACATTTCTTATATTGATATCGTAGTTCAATTGGAAGCACTCAACAAAACTGAAGAACGACCCAAGGACCAATTGATTAAATGGTTACAGGTACTAGAAAATATGACTTACCTTTGCTAGGTCAGCCCACTGACGATATACTTTTGATTTGAGCAGTTCATGAGCCTCTTCCGCAGTCACTGGCTTCACAGGCTGACAGGAGTTGTACCTGAGGGGATGATGTGTGGGGGGGGGACATGTTAATGTAGAACAATGAAGGAACAATGCAGAAATAAAGTAGGATTAATGAAGACACGATATGGACATCAGATAAAAAACAAGGCAAAAGTGAGCACGGCTCACATACCCCCGCCTGTAGTTTGACCGCCTTCACGTAACATTAATTTGAAAATTTATGAAAATTACTCGTTGAATGATTATGACTTTGAACACAATGGTCTTGCAAACCTAAAAACTATTTTACTTCATAACATCCGCGGCTATGTAGTTTTTGAATAAAATTCTGGGAACCCTGGAATTACCCCTAAAAGGCACAACAGCACTATACAGTCGAACCTTGTTTTGTTTACAGTTGAAAATCGTCCCAATAGCGAATCGTCCTGTTACCTGGGTCATTTTTCTTAAGAAATATAGACACATTGTTTGAAAAATCTTTGTCCGTAAGGTGAGATTTACGGATATACGGAGTCCGGGTATCTGAGGTTCGACTGTATACTTCCATACCAAATTTGAAGTGTGCAAGTCATTTGGTATTTATATATGCTCCGGAAACAACAAAACAAAAATTGGACCGTTTTTGGTCAAAATTTCAAAAATTATTCAGAACATTGAGCTGAAACCCCTAAAAGGCACAACAGCACCATATAGGCTACTTCCATACCAAATTTGTAGTTTCTAAGTGGTATATTATTTTAGTAATGCTCCTGAAACGAGACAAAGTCCAAAAATCGGACCGTTTTTGGTCAAAATTTCAAAAATTATTTGGACCATTGAGCTGAAACCCCTAAAAGGCACCACAGCACCATATAGGCTACTTCCATACCAAATTTGAAGTTTCTAAGTGGTACAGTTTTTGAGTTATGCTCCGGAAACGAGACAAAGTCCAAAAATCAGACAGTTTTTGGTCAAAATTTCAAAAATTATTTGGACCATTGAGCTGAAACCTCTAAAAGGCACCACAGCACCATATAGGCTACTTCCATACCAAATTTGAAGTTTCTAAGTGGTATAGTTTTTGAGTAATGCTCCGGAAACGATTTCGGACGGACGCACGCACGCACGCACGGACGCACGGACGGACACGCGGAGCGCTATATACCCCCGACTACGTCGTAGCGGGGGTATAATTAGAAACAATATTCTAAAAAGATACACAACATTAGGCTAAATATAAAATTTCAATTATTCTAGGGCATGCATGCATTACTTATTCATTCAATTGCTTTTTGTAATATCAGAAACTATTGTGTGAGGAGCATCAAACAGACATTTGTTGAAAAATACTAGTGGTGGTAAGTCAAGGATCAGTTTTCAAAAGTGAGAAGATGTCCAAAACAATTTTTATCATTCCCGGTAAGTCTGAATGAACGTGAGTCGGACAGTTTCATAGTTGACAATGAGGTCAAATATAAATGAACAGATATAAACTCTATCCCTGGTGTACCGATAGTTAGAGAAGCAATTAAAAAATCATTCTCAATTGAAACCATTTAGAGAATGATGCCTTTTAAAAAACTTTAGACAGCAAATTTTAATCCAAAATTTACAATTAATAAGATGACTAAGCTGAATATTTTGTAATTCATTAGATTCATCAATACTAAGTGGGGGTAAGTTAAATGTTGATTGAATAAGATTTTTGTTTTTTACTTTAGGGTACCAGCACAGGACTGATAACATTTAACAATTATTTCTATGCAGCCCTACTCATGACGTGCTGTACTCACCTGTGCACTGAGTTGAGCCACTTGTGTCCCTGCTCCGTGTCCCGCAGCTCGAACCGCTCCAGGAACTCCTCGTAGCTGATGCGACTCTTCAGACCAACTCCGAGCCGTACACACAGCTTCTCAAACTCCTCGTCTGTCATCACAAACATGAACGCATCCAGCATCCGGCGGAAATTGCTCCGGTTCAGGATCCCGTTGTGGTTGTCGTCAAACTTGTAGAAGGCTCCACGTAGATCCTGAAGGGGTTAATAATGGCACTTTCACTGTCACATTCATTTACACCTATTGTCACACACTTTGCAGTGTTGCTGGAGTCCCACATTTGAATCATGTTTTGGTTCTTAATGTATTATATTACCCTCAGCCAGTATTTTGGATATTAGATAAACAATTTTAGCTATGTATAAACTTACAGCAAAGTTTTCTCTGAGTTTAGCCCTGAGTTTAGATTCCACCTCCAGGGCACTCATGCCGTACTCATCTCCACGGATAGGATTGACATGGTGGTTGTCGGTCCGTGTGACCTCCTTAGGTTGACCTCCAGGTCGGGGGTCACTGAAGCTGGAGAGGAAGTCAGAGTAGTCCATGAAGCCACTGTGGAAATCGAGTCTTGAGACAAGCACGTTGAACTGCTCGTCAGTCATCAGGATCCCGAAGGAGGACAGCACCTGAGTCAAGGGAACATCAATACTGAGGAGTTGCATCTGACTTCCAGGGACCACTCAATACTTGTCTATAGTACTGTACATTAGGTCTCATAGTACTGTTGTGGGCAACTTCAGTGTTATGGACCAGATGGTTAATTCATATCAACACATCTCTACATGCTTTAGCTGGTAATAACTTGCTATAGATATGTCTAGAGTACTGTACCTTAAGTCTCATAATACAGAAATTGTAACTTGTGTTTTTGCCAAAATAGTAGATTCAGATTAACATGTCTCTCCTCACCTGATAAGATGGACCTAAAATTATTGCTTAACAACATTGTTGACAAGATTGCAACAACAATTCCCTACATTTTCGAGATAACCCTTTTTTACTACAATGGTTATACAATAAAGACATTAGCAATCATTTAAACCCTAAAAATGTCTGAGAAAGAGCATTTGGCCCTCACCTCCCTAAAGACCCTCTTGGAGACCTTGCCGCGGCCCCGCTTGTCCAGGTTGAGGAAGGCCCTCCTGATGCCTGCATGATGCTGACTCATCCTGTCCTTCAGCAGTTTGATCACTTCATCAGCCGACATCACACTGGTACGCTTGTGGGCGTGCACATCTATCTGGTCCTGTCTGTCAACACAGGGGGTCATTGGCACTCATCAAACAGATACTTCACATAACCTGAATCCTAAATCAATTGTTTCTTATAAGGCATTTTATTCCAAATCAGACTTTTAAGTGCAAAGTCTTTTTAAAACACCATCAGATAGCACTAGGCAAGCTGGGTAAACAGATACTTTAAAATTGCTCAGAACATAAACTTACCGGTAAGTTAGTTTGTTGATATGTTCACAGTGGATCAATTGAATGAACAACTAGCAGACATTATGAAGTAAATAAAATAAAAACTATTTCATTCTGAAACCAAATTCTTTGAAACCCAAAATTTATGAGTTTTAACTGACAACAAGCCTCTGTCCCAGGCATACCCTAAGTCCCCTATCATTATAACCACAACTACAAGTATGCCTCACTTTGATCTCTGGTACTCCAGGCGCTCCAGCTCGAAGGCGTGGCTACTGTCTGTGATCTGTGAGCTCAGTCCTACAAAGTCTCCCGGAGTGACGTCAACCCCAAGCTTCTCGAAGAACTCCAGATAGCTGACCTGTCCATCTCCTGTCTGACCGCTAGTACACCGCTGCACAAGACTGGGGGAAGTAAAGTTAAGTCATGAAATTTTGCACCAAGTGTATTCGTTAAAGGACAGAAGTTTAAGCAACAGGGCTGCTGCAGATTCTTATGTTGTTTTAAAATCAGTGATAAATGTTGTACCAGTGAAAATAAATTTGCATGTATGTGTTAAAGTTCCTTAGAAGGGAAGAAAATATGAAGTACTGTCTTTTTCCTCTAAGGATTTGCAATCTCTCATGTAAGAATAATTATCAGGGGTTTCAACCAGGAAGAATCTCACCAACAGCTGCAACACAAAGGGGATATATTGTAACTTGCATCATACCTCTTGTAGAAGGAGATTCCTGTATACATTCTTCTTGCAATGTTGTGATAGTGATGTGAGATATTTGTGAAAATTTCATTGATGCACAAACAAATGAAAACTTTGAGACAACAAAAGAACAACAAAGGAACATGCAGCAACTGTGCGACTCACTGATTGAAGTGTTCTTGTGAAAGTGGCAACACACACTCATCAATCACACGCTTCAACTTGGCAGGGGGGATAACCCCCTCTGATTGGTGGTCATAATATAAAACCATCTCCGCAACAGACTTCCAGTACTCAGTTATCTTTTCTCGCAACAAATCTTCTATCTGGAACAAAACAGTGGCATGCACATGCAAACAGTGTACAGTAGACAATAACTTGTTTTGAACAAAGGGTAACATGTTGACAACTGTTGTTTATTGACATTTCTAAGTACTTTCAGTTAATCTATTAAGGATACATTATATTTCATGCGATGTTTAAGGTCTTTTCTTCGACATGTAAAAACATACAGTTCACACTTTAATGTACAATATTTAAAATAGACGGCACAAATGTCGTTAGATTAATATTGTCCAAATGTTGCCTTATACATGCTGTATAAACATAAGATACACTTTTTTTTATTGGTGTCATTAGTGCTTGTGCAAAGGTGAAACACAACAGCAATAGTACAAGTAGAAATCATAGCAAACAAATTTAAAGTTGCTCAGATGTTAGCAAAACTTTTGTGTAAAATCTTTATCCATTACTCACTGTTTCCCAAGCTAAAATCGCAGGTTTCTGATTTTCATTGAATCTGTGACAAGATTTCAACCATTTATGACCTTCCTATAAAACAAAAACAAAGGAAGCTTATGGCATGTTTACATCTAAAAATGTTTAATGTCTTTGTCAAGAAAATAATTATTTGTATTCATTTTATGATTTAATTGTACTTGTAGAGAATCCTTGAGAAAAAGCCTGTAGCTTAAGCAACAACATGACAAAATGAACTTGTCGTTACATCAGAGAATCGAGTCAGATCATTGTTATCAGTGATAGTGACCGATAATACCTTCCAAAATTATTTTCACTATATTGGTTTATTTTCATTGATAGAACAAGGTATTTCATTTACAATAATATGGTAACATAATAGCTTTTAAAGTTATCTTATCTACAGCATTTATATCCATTAGAATGTTTTTACTAAGCTTTACTGCAGAACTCAAGATGCAACAATGAAAATATCACGTACCTTGGTTTCTCTCTCCTCGAAAAAGTCGAGAAAGGCATGGTAAGAGATGCTGTTGGAGTGCTGGGGGTCAAGGGTCAACAGCAGTTTCCTGAACTGTTCCTCGTCGAGACGGAACGCAAACTTCTCCAGGATTCGCCGCAACTCTCGCCGTGTAATGCGCCCGTCACGATTCTGAAATCAAACATCCTCAACTACATACCAGGTATGTACTTTAATTTAAATCTAATACAGATCAAAAGTTGATGCAGAGAATACAAATCTAGACCTTCAGGAACTGAGTTCGATCCTCACAAACAAAATGTAATAGAGCAATGGTTTGCAGAGTCAAAATAGTATATCACATTTGCTAGTGGAAAAAAATCAATGTGAAATGGAAATTCTTACCTTGTCAAATTCAAGGAAAGCATTTCTAAAGGAGGCATAGTTGCTCTGTACGTGTTGGTACAGTTGATGCCAGATGTCGTCTGCTTCCATCAGTTTCTGGCTCTCCATCACGGGGAAATATCTGAAATATGACAACCAGTTGTTAAAACTTATTGAATCACCCCACAACTGATTAACAACACAAATATAGGGGGAGATGGGATCATGTAGAAATTTTATAAACAAATCGTCATTGGCTATTGAAGACAAATTACAAAAAGCCCTGATCCATGCCTAAATTTAGCTTATATCTTATGTATGGTAGGCTTTGAATCAGAATGCCAGCCTTCATAATTCAACAACTATAGCAGTTTTGGTATGAGGTCAAAATTGTACCAAGGTAAGGATACTATATGGACAAGGGAGAGGCTACATCTGGACAAACACTACTTTTGACATGGAGAGTTGGGTTTGGTTTGGAATAGATTTGTCGAATCATCATGTTTTACCAAATAGATGGAGCTACCTGACAATAATTGAAAATTGAAAACGTTGTATAGCTGGACCAACTAATTCCAATCAATGATCATATCTAATAGTTTTTTGGTTTGCAAATTAGCGGAGGCTTCCAGACAATCCCTATGTCCATATGATTCCGTCTCTCCACTATATCGTGTTTTGGTAGAACAGGGCTCATATTATGCAAACGTGTTCTGGGAAACTATAATATTAGTGATGCTTTCAGCAGTGGTGTTCCAAGAAGGGATTCTTAATAATGCTCAAAGTACATACTGGTAGTTGTGAGATTGTGTATGAGACCTACTTGTGACTTGACTTGATGGGGAGGGTCTGTCCGTCAGCCGGCATCCAAGGGTTTTGAAACTTCTCCAGGAAATTCTCCCAGGAGATCTTGTGAGACCCCCGCACTTCACATCTGGAATCAGATTAATTATTCAGTGCACTTTGATGATCAGTTGACACAAACTTTATCATTAATTCTAGTCCAAGTTGATAAAGGGTCCATAAGTATAGATAAATAGAGTAACTGGAACACATTTTGAAGGCCTTTGTAGAATTTTAGTTGTAGATCATCCTTAGAAGCTTTGGACAAAAGGTCAGAAGAAATGTACTTAGTAGCGATAAAAATATGTTTTGAAAGAGTTGACTCTTTACTTTTGAATATCCAAACCAAAGATTGAAACAACCTTTTTCAATTTTTTTTAATATTATCCATTATGTCAGCTCGCCACTTGTACCTGTCCATGAGCTGAGAGAAGAGCTGGTCCGACATGGGCAGGATGAAGTTAGTGAGTATGGACCTCAGGTCCTCCAGCGTGATGAACCCGTCCAGCTGATGGTCAAACGACATGAAGGCTTTCTTCAGGTTCAAATAGTTTCTCTTCATCTGCAACAGTCAAGAAAAGGACATTGTTCTTGTAAATAGGATGCAAAATGTTGTGAATTAGATTTTTGTCATAAGCTGATGATGAAGTTTAGTCAGAGAAATGGCAAAAAAGAGAGACAAATGAACTATTGCAGACAATGTGATACCAAATAACATTTTTTTACATCATACATCAACTTTACTATCCTTAAGGATGGACGAATGATTGGACTGACGGATGCCATACAGTGCCAGTTGCAAACCGGCCTTTAAGGCCTGATGAAATAAAGTGAAGATATCTTACACTTTTAACTCATTTTGTCAAAGTCATATTGGACATAATCTTTTCCCATTATTGATTGTGCAAGAGACGTACCCTGTTCCTGAACTCGATCTCTATCTGTGTGAAGGTCATGTCTCTCATCATGTTCTGGTCCTGCTTCTGCTGGTTCAACACTCGCACGTCCGTCATCACCCCTCGTTCTCGCTCCTGGTTCCGCACCACCGGCCACGTCATCGCTACACATACAAGGTCAAGGTCAAGGTCAAGATGCATTATTAACACAGGTAGCAAGAACCCGCTTAAGGATCTCTTGCAACCAAATAATGTTACCGGGTAGTGATATCTAGCGGGTTTGCTTGCTAAGTCTGTTCTTCAGAAACCTTATTTACTCTAGACATGTTCCAACTTTAAAGCAGAATTTCTGTATTCAAACTTCTTAAAACAAAAGTAAGAACTTCCCAAAATGTTGATAAAATTGGATCATTTCATCTAGATGCAAATGCAGACTGTAGATGCTAGAATATCAAGATGATGTACCAGATATCATAATGATAACAGTAAGTACCAGATATTGTAATGCTATCAGTGAAGTTTCAAGGAAATAAAGAGCCAGTTACCTCCCTTTGCGTCTGCTGACTGTTTGGGGGGTCGTTGTGACATGACCCCTAACCTTTGCAGGAATTCTCGGTAGTTGACAGTCCCGGTGTGGTGGAAGTCGTATCTGTTCCATAGTCTGAACAACAAATACACATACATTCTTTTTTTATTTGTAAATTTACAATTTAACAGTCATAGTTCAAATTAACATCCTCTTAAGTTTTGGCTTATACGATTAATTAGCAGCCACGTCTAAGGACGGGGCTGCTATCAGTTTTTGTGAAGTTTCCATCGCCGCCGCCGCCGCCGCCGCCGCCGCCGCCGCACTCGTACTACTAGCTATAACTTTTTTCCACTAAGCTTTCCAGAACTCTTATTCATACCTTATTACTCATACCTCGGGGGAACGATTTTGACACGTTCACTTTCAAGGTCAAAGGTCAAGGTCACGAGATATGTATTCACTCTAAGAATTCCTTGTAAACGCGATAACTTGAAAAGTTTTTGTGCTATGAAGCTCTAACTTGGTATATATCATCCTTGGAAAAGTAAAAAAATTTGAAAAGGTTTTGGCTACAATCCGTCAAAGGTCAAGGTCACAGCAAGGTCATGACGTAAGCATGTTTTAGCGAAAATGCTTTATTTTAACTATGAACACTTTTAATCAATACATGATTGTTATACTCAATAAAAAGTGTTCAATGATCGTGTGACCTTGAAGGTCAAAGGTCAAGGTCATGAGATATGAGTTATTACAAAATGCACTAAATTTGGGTATAACTTTATCCCATTTAGCTTTTCAGAACTCATGAACATGTCTTAATGTTAATACTTCCAGGGAATCATTATGACATGTTCACTTTCAAGTTCAAAGGTCAAGGTCACGAGTTATAAAATCACCGCAAAATTCCTTGTAAACGCGATAACTTGAAAAGTTTTTGTGCTATGAAGCTCTAACTTGGTATATATCATCCTTGGAAAAGTAAAAAATTTTGAAAAGGTTTCGGCTACAATCCATCAAAGGTCAAGGTCACAGCAAGGTCATGACTTAAGCATGGTTTAGCGAAAATGCTTTATTTTAACTATGATCACTTTTAATCAATACATGATTGTTATACTCAATAAAAAGTGTTCAATTATTGTGTGAGATTGAAGGTCAAAGGTCAAGGTCATGAGGTATGAGTTATTGCAATTCCTTGTAAACACAATAACTTGAAAAGTTTTTGTGCTATGAAGTTTAGATTTTGTATATATTATCTCTTGAGAAGTACAACATTTTCAAAAAGTTTTGGGTACTAACTGTCGAAGGTCAAGGTCACAGCAAGGTCAACATATATGGAGAAAATGGATTAATTTAATTTTTAACACTTAATTTCATTACAATAATGTTATACTCAATGAAATGTGTTCATTGATTTTGTGACCTTGAGTGTCAATGGTCAAGGTCACGAGAAAATTCCCAATTTGGTGAGGCCTGTAAAAGGCGGAACAGGGTAAGGCGAAACCCAAAGTTCCGGGGCTGCTCTGCTTTTGCGGTATCCCGCAAACGCTAATCTAGTATAGATCTATATTTCAACTGCTGAATTAACTAGTGCCAACCATGATGAGTGATCAATCATAACCAGAATCACTACAAACCCAATATGGAAATTATTAAAGAATTGTTTTTGTCTGACATTCTCTCAACACAGATGTATCTCAAGTCAAAAAATTCTGATCTAACATCTATTGTGATATGTGCCCTTAACGAGTTGGAAAGAGGAAGCCCGATTGGATGCAATATGCAAGTTAGTTTTACAATCAGGGGTGCCTTTTTCAAAAGTAATCATTTTGAAAGGCCTACTTGATTTCTGTATGCTGTGGGAAAGCTCGACTTTATCCGTATATTCACTTTGTGCTTTGAGTCTTCCAGACATAACACATTGAGGTAATTTGCTGACTGAATCATCGCATAGGCCTCGGTGACAACAAGCAAGTTTTTCAAAAGAGAAGTGTTTTCAATGGCTGAAATTTTACAGATAGTTAGTGTTGCCAAGTTTTGCTACCAGGGGGCCTGCTTGAAACCCAGAGAGGACACTGATTACAACAGAGGTTAGTTGAGATTTAAAGGACTTGAGTAACATTGAGGGGAGAGAATGCCGTCTCTATATGCCACATGACCCATCTGGCATTACAAGACAAATTGGCTAAACAATAGCAATCTTTTACTAAAGAAGTAAATATCACAGTAATGCCTTATGACAATTATTGGACATTTAGGGTGGTATAATCTAGATGAGTCCTTGCAATTAGGTCAAGGAAACAAAATTATTAATCTAGCAATAGGGTCATTTCAAGAGGATCAACAAAGAACCAGGGGATAAGTGTGATGTAGAAAATGTTCTCAAAGTCAACTACAATCCAGCTTTCTGGAACAATTGACTTCATTGTACTGCAAGTTCTCCAGCACTAAAGACAGACAACGCGAGGTATAGACCTCCACCTGACAATAGAGCTAATCAAGCGTGAAGCTTCAGTTACTAACAACAGGTAAACTGACAGGTAATGTCCTGCTAGCAATACGCTTATTCAAGCAGAACATCTGACAGCTTAAACTTCAGGGTAACAGTTTAACACCTGGGTGACAAATCTGAGGCAGAAATTATCAAAGTTAGGTATAAAAATAAGAATTTCATATCCACTGCAAATCTGATCTATTACAAAGAAAGACATAAAAACAAGGAGTATATCTGTCTTGTCTTGACTAATACCAAGTTTATCTCATCAAATGAGGTAGATGGTGTATATTTTAAAATATAAACTCTTCTTCCTCATCAGATGAGATAAAGTTGGTATGTGTCCAGAATTGACAGATATTCTATTCATTATACAATAACAGACTAAACATACTTGTCAAACTGCTGATCTGTGAACTTAAAGCAATAGTTCTCGAGAACTCTGCGCAGCTCATGCCTCTGTATCTTCCCATCCATGTTGTAGTCAAACAGCTGCATCGCCTTCACAACACTCTTGAGGTTAGACGACATCTGGAGGTCAATAGAAAAGTATGACTGATAACTTGCTGGTCACAGCTACAAACTGTGCCCTGTAGTAAGTTCTGATTCACCAAGAAATGTTTGACAATGCTACCTCGAGCAAACCTCAGTTAGGGAGACTTGCTTTGCTACCATAATGTTCTCTTTGGTGATAGTTACGTAATCAGACGTGAGTCAGACACAATGCAAACTTCTCCAGGACGCTGAAGCCCTGTAATGCGCCTGTCACAACTAAGGTTGGTATAACTAGCACCAGACTATCAATTTCAGCAAGTTTTTAAAGTTCTATTGCAATCTGGTTTCCTGTTTGCTTAAACTTCCAAATTTTCTCTATCATTACTCCCCTCTGCATAAAATATATAAACAGAATTCTAGTTCTTCACAGAAATCTTTAGACAAAGCATTTTTCAATTACCTAGACAACATAAAAGACCTACCTTGTCCCGAAGCTGTTTCTCAACCATATCAATGTTGACTTCTCGTGTAGGTCCTTGATTTGTGAATCTGCAATACGTACATCGTAACCTCACTAGCCAGCAAAATAGAGTTCATAGAATTACAGTTTTTGTCATAGATAAACTTTAAGATGCAGCAATAGCACTTTCAAATGGCAATAGATTAATGAAACAAATTCAAAACTGTCACAATGACTATGAAACACATAGCTATGCAAGTATTAAGCATAACTACTTAATTTTTAAAACAGTAATAACATATGTTTTACAGACAAATCAAATCTCATAATTTTATATGATCATGGAGAAAGAGCCAACTGACATTTCTGTCAATACTGAAACACTTACAACATTAGAGCTATAGGCATGTCTCCACAAGTAGTTCTAATAGTATCACTTAGTTTCAAACGATAACTGTCACTTTACCCATTCTGTCTGCTCTGCCACTTCTCCTGACCGCCACTGCCATTTTTCTGACCATAGAACTTGTCCAAGAAGTCACAATAACGTATGGTGCCATTTGGACAACGATCAATCTGAAACATCAAAATTAACATTTCTTAGCAACTTGTTTAGAATGAGCTTATCTTTTTCTCTTAGAATGAGAATGTTGAAGAGTAACTTCTATGCTGCCTACACTTACCTTGACAATAACACCATCAAACTGTTCTGAGGTGAGTGGGAAGCAGAACGCCTCGAGGACTCGTCTGAACTCCCCTTTAGATACACTCAGGTTCTGCTCAACATCATACGTCTGGAACGCCTTCAACATCAAGTTAACAGGTATCAATTATTGTCAATATTCCAAGCCAAAGTATCTTTTGATTATAGGTAAGTATATCATATTGGTATTGAACCGATTACTGTTACACTGGAATATTCTCACGAATTCTATTCTATCTAGTCATAAATCCTAAACGTTTCCTTTGTTGAAGTTTAAATTAAGAGCTAGCTGTTAGGCAATGATCAATTGGAAAGAAAGTTATAGAAATGATGTTATATCTGTTCAAAATTTTCATGCCAGGATTTGGTTTATATATGGTCAACTTTAAGAAACAATGAGAACAGTGAATTTTTTAAAATTTGTGTGGAAGAAAATTCTTTTGAAATAAGATGACACAACTTCAAATGTACCACTCTACCTTCTTGAGACTGTCGTACTTGAGGCGGACCCTGTCTCGTAGTCGTGCCTCCACCTCTATACTGGACATGGCTGCGTTACCCTGCGCTCTCGTACTGGGCAGCTGCTCAACACCTGCATACAGACACACAGGTGTGACCGTACATGTCACGATGTATGTACCATGATATCAAAGAATGATAAAATTTTAAACTATGCACAATTTAGAGAGTATTTAAATGAAAAAAAACCCCGATACTTTTGACAAACATCTTGATTTTGGGGTTTCTTAAGTCAACCATATGTTTCACCAAACAGACATCGTAACATGTTAAGTATATCCTCAGATTAAGTATCAAGATTCTGGATATATCGATATATCGTCACAACTCTAACAGACCATCTACTTTCAACTCATCAAACTTCTTAGTGATAATTAAATAATGTGGTAATATCAGGCTCTTCTGGATTTACCGTAATTTCTCTATTAATTCAACCCTAAAATTTTCAAAAGATTTTCAGAAAAGGTCTATGGTTGAATTATTCTTCACTTTTGGTGGCTCATTTGGTGTTAAGGTCGTAATATTAGATAAATTTACATAGTACATTTGTGATATTTATACATATTACATTTTATAGATGACAACATAATGACAACATACATAACAATCAAGATATTTAAAATACATCACTGCTGAAGAAAAAATATGTTTTGAAATAATCATTTTTGTTGTTTGTGTAAATTCAATTCAATTATTTCAAGCAATGGTTGAATCATATGAGCATACTTTTGACACTTGGTTGAAATTTTAGAAGTGATTTGAAGTTATGACCTCAGAAAAAAATTATGTGGTCGAATTAATAGAGAAATTATGGTAGCTCTGGATATAGAGGATACTGAACAACCTTCCAATTGATATCACTTGTATTTTAACAAACTAATGATAAGGAATACAAAAGAGGGATAGATACCAAATCATAAACAAGTGAAATAATAATAGTATTGTGGGAGAAAGTTTACAAGTCTGTTTATCACTCGCCTATCATATCAAGTGTTATTGATAACAGTGACACAACTGTTGTCAAATTGTTGCATAAATATTACACAATAATTCAACTTTGACAGGAGAGTGATATTTAAATTACAACAAGATTTCAGTGTCAAGTTAAAGCTTTTTGGAACTGATTTATTAAACTTTTGCATTTGCTTTTATCATAATTGAAAAATCAGTTTGAAATTGAAAAGAGGTTGGAACAATATTACATTCTTTAGACACCAAATGAATTTAGGCTGAGAATTTAAGAATGTGATTGCTTTAATAAGTTTACAATGATTTGAATATATCTAATTTTATCTATTATAAAAAATCTCCATTTTATGCTGCTGATCATGGTATTGAATAGATCTTGACACTCACTTCTAATCTTATTAGTATTCATATTAATGAGAAGATCATTGTTTGGCACCAAGAGGTCACAAAATGATTCGAAAATATAATAATTTGTAATAAATCTTAAATATCAAAATGCATAAATAGGGATGCCAATCCAGAATAAAATTTTAGCTACAGGTTTATTTTTATAATCTATAATAATTTATTGAATTTGGGTTGATTCTTAGATCAAGTATCTCTCGAGCTGTATTTGCCTGCCACTTTCACAATCTCCAGGGTATATAAATTTATCCACATGGGTAATTCCTGTTGACAAGTCACAATCCACTTAAGCCAGCTGATATAATAAGTTGTTTGCCTAATAGCAGTGTTTACCTTTAATGTTATTTTCCAAGCAACTATTCAAAGCCTGCAGTCAGACAAAGAAAAGTAAATAGTAACAGCACGCAGGACGTGAAACTGTTTCTTGACAACATATATGATTGTCTGAATTTACTGACTGATATGGTTGTTAAACTTATATTTATCAATTCAAGAACACTATTGGATTTGATTGATAGATGTCTGAAATGTTGTTTGAAATTTTATGAGAGTTGGTGGTATTTTTGGACCTTTTTTAATCAATATTTTATTTCTGAATCCCTGTTACAATTCCGAACAAGGAACCAGGGGGATTCCTTGTCCTCAGATTCAATATGACAGAAGAGAGGATTCAGGTTTTCACACACAAAGAAAAACACACATAACACAACTTTCACACACTGTCACTATTATGAATATATGATGAACAGGCATATTAAGACATTTTTTGTCTAAAGTTAAGGGCAGTTAAGGCTAATGGAAAGATGCATATTTAGTTGATGTACTACTTCTCATCAAAAAGTGGATGATACATTAGCCATTTTATATAAAATTTATTATGGTTTGACTTACTGAAATACATATGACGCTCAATGGTGTATCGATTTGCTAAAACATGTTTAAACATTTTCAAACTTATCTGACAATCATCCAGTTTACACTTGTAAATAAAGAATTTGGCCAATAAAAGAATGAGGTCAAATACATCATCTGTAACAATATTTTCTTTTAGGCCAAACAGTACAAGTTCTGAACTTAGAGTCATGTTGTGAAAATGTGAACAATGCTCGTTGAGCCATGATAATAAAGATATCCAAATAAATTGAACTTCTTGACACTCCCAGAACAAGTGCACTCGAGTTTGCTTTTGAGATTTACAAAAATTACATATATCTGCTGGACATACTTTGATTTTATAAAGATAAACATTGGTTGGTATAAGTCTGTGAAGCAAACGGTACTGAAACCATCTCAATTTTGTGTCCCTGGTTGTTTTAAAAGGTTTTAGGTAAATTGACTCCCAAGGAAGATCAGTCGTACAAGTATCTTTCCATTTCACTTGAGATTTACTATCCATTCTTCAAATTGATTAGTACATTTAGTTTACAAAAAATTAAATAGACCAAACTGAAACAGTTCTACAAACTAAGGCTCCAACTAACAATAGAAGGATTAATCTATTGAAGGCTTCATGATAACAATGTTACTAGAGAGACCTTCAATCTCTTACAACAACTTCTAGTTAGGCCAAAACAAAATATGTTATGTGTCAGGAACCCAACCAATCCATAATATTTGGTGCGACTCAAAAAGTTTGTTTTTTTCAAACACTAGCAAGGCAAACTTGTATCATTCCTCCCTGTTTTATCTTCCATGAAAACCAAACAAACATGCATCTTTAGAAATTAATTAACTGTTTGCTTTAAAAATTAAATAATGGATGCATATGCTTGATTAACACATGAAAATAGGGTTGAAAATCAAATCATAATTAAAACATTTGTCTAGGTATACCAACCAATAATTTTAAACAAAATTTTGATGGTGTGTGACCTAAAACATTTGTTTGTTTTGACTACAACAGAGAAACTTTCTTGGTCATGTTTCCACAAGAAGACCAAAATAAATCACATATTGGTCATACCCCCAAAAGGTACATCTAGGAATCATGGTTGATGATGTGTGTCATTTTTTCTGAAGCTAGTTTCTATAGTTTAGGAGATATGCTACGAACAGACTTTAATGAAGGATAGAATGAACACTATATATCCATGCTAACGCTGTAAGAAAGGGTGTCAAAACTTTAAAACTGAAGGACAAACCAGTATATCACAAGGTTCCTTAATGAATCTAAAGTAAGGTATATTAATAACTAAACTACTATGCAATGTTAAACAAACTGCAACCACTTATCTACTTAACAAATATGTCAACACAGCTATTAAAATGGTTTGTATAGAATAGTTTAAATAAACCTACCAGTATGAATATTTTATGAGCGTAATTTACCAACAGATAGATAAAATATTTGAAGTATTACTGCACACATTATGTACACATCATTTAGTTTACATAAAGTAAATCTATATAATTTGTTTGTTTAATGAGCTAATGAGTGTTAAACCATTCTGATTTCCAAATAACCCCTTTACAAGTTATGTGTTATCTGAAGAGTGAAGCAAGAATTTCTTATATTTTAAATTTTTACTGATAATTGTAAGTTAATTTTAATGTATCATTTTGATAGTGTCAAAAATCTCTTTACACAAACCTATCATCCATAGTCAGAGAACACATTAAGATTCACATTAAGTCCATTGGCGGCCATTTTTGTGTAAACACCTTTAAATCATTTTAAGAAAGAAAAAGGAATCCCATGGCTGAACTTTAAATTAAATATTTGATTTATTACTGCTTTATTTAGTTTAAATACATTGTCTTTCTTTTTTAACCATTTATTTTCATTTTGTGACATCACCTGATATTTCTCCTAAAAAGGTGCTACTGCCCCTATAAGGTAAACTTTTTCAGGATCTTCACAGAAAATATTAAAATCAAAAGTACACAGTTATTGGCAGGGAACATTTCAAACACTGATGGAGACATATCAAACAAGAAATGATACAAGAATAATAAAACGGTAGTTAAAAGCCAAAATGCCAGAATTAAGTTTTTACATGTTAAGAGGGTTCGACCCTCTCCAAAGACTAATTCATCCTTAAAGAAACTCAAAATAAAAGAATCAGAAAGGTCATTTCCTAATTATTTTTCAAAAACAAAGTATTGAGTTTTAAGCATGTTGAGGTCTAAAATTTATTCATAATATTGTTTACCCATGGCTGAGAAACGTCCACTGCGAGACTGCCCCCTGCTAAGTGCGATGCTCTCCCTTGTTCGTAAGGCTGGCCTGGCGGTGAACTGGACGCCCTGTGTGTCGGGCAGGAGTCCCGCTGCCATTGTACTGGCCATGCTTTGAGAGAGACAATTCATGTGTAATGGTTACACACTTGGAGATATGTAATTGTACTGCCTAAATTTGTTGATCATAAAATAGTTGTAATATTATCATGAACACTGCAAAAGAAATGATTTATAAACTAGAAAAATTGTGTTCATGGGATACTGATGCCCCCACTAATAAAAAAGCCCTCAATGTTTTCAATCATAGAATTTAAAACAAAATAAGAGATACACACCTTTGGCTTCATTTTAGTTTAAATATCCATTAAAATGTAGAAAATTAAAAATTCCTAAAACATAATAGAAATTTGAAAACAATTCAAAAATTGAAAAAACAAAATACGAGATGCACACCCTTAGGATGCCTATAAGCCATGTGTGCAATTTCAATTAAATCCGTTGAACAGTTTTTGACGAGAAGTGGATAAACAATCTCTTGTGTAGAGTTGTTACGTACGTACTAACGGACGGACAACCGAGGGTAATCCAATATGCTCCTGCCATATATGGCGGAGGCACTAAAAAAGCATAACCTCATTTACAGTTGCGATGGTTGGTTTAATAAAGAAGATGATAATTGACATCAAACTTTCAATTAATTGAAGTTATTTTTTTTATACATTTATTCTTTTAGACTCCAATGTCCATGAAACTCTAAAGGCTACATAAGTACCAAAAACCAGGAAAGAGAAATATTTTTAGTCTTCTGTGGATTCTTAATAAATGATTTACATAGACTTTTGTTACGTAAAATCCTTTTTAACATTTGTGAGTCATCTTCTTGGCTATTACCTCTTAATTTTTGTTTAATCTTTCATATTAAAGTACAATGTATGTTATTGTACTACATACGATAGTTATAATTATAAAACACGGTTTTCTATGAGATCAATTTACTGTATCTGTAGATTAAACTGATATCATTAGTTAAAGTCATTGTCTTAGTTTTGCAAATTTGTTTGATTGATCTGTATATTCTTATTATTCTTGCCAAGTATACATACTTCAAACCATGTACAACCTTATTTTCTGTAACACTTCATGACGTGCTACTGCCAATTTTACAGTTTAAGGGAAGTCACTACTAAATGTCTTCTCAGCAGGCAAGCTAATCAAGTGTATGTCGTAAATCGCATTGCAAGTTATGAATGTACTATCAGCATAATCAATGCATATAACAGAGTAAGAATTAAGAATAACTGAGACTATGGCCTTTTTATCCGCCATCTAAATGTGAAAACTGTAAGCATGAGCTGTGTATGTGCTTTAAGTTAGAACTTTTGTAAATGACGTGATTATCTATCTAAAGATGATATAGAAAGGGATAGGGCAGTTTGAAATTCAATATTTAGGGCACTCTAAAATGCAAAATATATTATTAATAGAATGCCAACAAAGAAAAAGTTATAAAATTTTATTTTCTTTGGTGTTTAATTATTCTGTTATCACTTTTATTTCAACCTGCAGAGTTTTACATGGTCCAACCAGAACGGAAATTGTTTATACTTTTTTCAAGATTGATAAAAAAGAGTAATGAACACATTTAGATCTTTACATAACATTGATTAGATGTGTTTACGGATTCGTAATTTTAACATGGTATTAAAAGTTCTCTGATTTAATCAGAGTCGATTTTTGAAGTGGATTTTTGTCACTACTGTACACAACTGCAGAAGCAAACAACAATCGTTTTATGATATGACAGTACCTGGTTGGAATGCCTTTCCCTTGCCTAAACCATCAGTGTTGACAAGATTCCATTTGAAGGGTTCAGTTTTATTTTATTGGATCATCAAGAAGATAAGACAGAAGGCACAATCGGTTGCCATGTGCCGCTCTCCTGTTGTCAATGGACAAGAGCGCCACCACTACCAAGGGAGATAACTCTAAATTTTCAGAAGCGCGCACCTGTCAAACCTCTTCACGACACTCAGTGTCGAGCTTTTATGTTTTAATATGTACGCTCACCGACTATTTTGAATAAAAGCTTTAAACAATTTTTACCAGCGTATTTAATATGAAGACAAATTAATCACTATTATCGTCATTAATCTTTGGAAAAATAAATTACTTTCAAATTTTATGTTTCTGTGCTTTTTTAGTGTATCTTTAAAATAATAAATCACTAGCGCCCGGTTAAGTGCAGTACTCCCCAAAAAAACTCTCGATGTTCTGAAACTAAACTCAAATAAGCAGGCCTATTTGTATTCAACTTTTCCAATTGTTTTTTTTATGTGTGCAGTTTTTGATTGCGATTTTGGGGTATGGAGGATATCTTGTGTTTTCAGTCTGATATCGCTTGTCTCTCATCAGTGACAAAGTAGAGCCAGTATTTTCATAAGTGGCGCAGTGCATCTAAAATCTGGTGATTAAAGGGGGTCTCCAACTTCTAATTTTTAACTTCCAGTGTTTTATTAGCGAGGTCCAGAGAGGGTCGGAGAGGGCCTCGCTAATAAAACACTGGACGTTAAAAATTTAAAGTTGGAGACCCCCTTTAACGTCTAAAACTTCGACCTTTTTTGCGACATCATACCATTGTTGTATCGTAACTTAGCGACAGCAACGACATCGTGTTGATTGTAGAAGTGACGTCGAACCATTGCACATATGACATCAGCCTCAGTGGTATTATCAAAGACGAGAACACTTTTTTAGAACTGAGAAAACTCAGTCTCTTATTGTTTTAATGCTAAATGGGTTAGCATTTAATGAAATATATTAACCTGGCAAATTGAGAAACATTCCCATATACTGGATGGCCAAGGAAAAATTGCTGCGTCAACGATACGCTTACTTGCACATGAGTCAACTGATCCAATGTTGTCTGAACTGTTGTATCCCAACTATATATAGATATAATGGAGTGAGCGAGTTACTGTTTAGCTGTACTTTGGCAATAACTCAGCAATAAGCAGGTTTTTGACCTACTGCACCAAAAAGATTAAGGAAACGGTGTTCTTTAGTATCCATAGTAAGTAGTTCGCCAAATGCTAAAAACATTTTTTCAAGATAAACTGTGTTTAAATTAATTCCTAGTTTATCATGTAAAGAGTGCATTGACTACCGAGAAAGCAAATTAACAACAAATTAGCAAAGCCATTTCAAATCATGCAAATGGCACAATAAGATGTGGATATTGTTAGGTCTTTAGATAAGAGTGAGTGAGTTGATGTTTAGCAAGATATCAGCCATTGACAGTAACGTCAGTAAGGCAGGTAATCTAGTAAAGTCTGATGATCTCAGTTTATAGAGATGTGTGTTTTTGAACATACCGCTCAGTAATTTAGAATTCTCAACAAATGGATATGTTTTTACATTGCAAGCAACTGATTTGGTCATCATATTGACTTGTCAACAGAAAATGTTACATATTGCACATTGAACAAAAAAAATTGAAGCCACATTTTATCGTTTTTATTTAGTTTTGTACATTCATTAACAGTGTTTCTTTTTAAGCAAAAATTCAGCCATTTGATCCAAATTTGTAGATATTGATGAAAAAAAAGATCATTGTTTTATTTTTCAATATCTATTTTTTTCACTGAGGAATACCATGATTTTACTGCAAATATTGTTATAATTGGATAAATTTTTGTCCATTTTAACAAATATTGGCAGATAAATAGCTTGAACATGAGGTAGATAATGTGTTGCCCTCCAATGTTCATAACAGAAACATTTCTATGTTTGTTACTTTGAATGAATGCAGAGCTCCAGATAAGCTTTGCCCCTGTAAGTATTATACCTCTATTTAAAAACTTAGTGGATATTTCAAATTTCAAGTGGGTATTCATCCTTTCAGATACCAAGTTACCAACCACTTTTTAGAAATCTGCATATTCATTTTAGAACGTTTAACATGTTATTCACTTTCAATAAATAATAAACAATATTCACTTGTTAAGTAATTGAAACTATCAGACATGTGAAGACTGATATGATCCAAACGGGTAGAGACCAGGTAAACACCTCAATTGCAAATAGAATTCAGACTTGTACTTTATGGTTATTTTCATAACATTAATTGTGCTAGAAACTTGATTTCCAAAACAAAACAATTACAATTGTAACCAAAATTAAACTACCGCTCATCCTTTGCTAGTTTCTTAAACATTGAGAGGAATATAATGACACAAATAAGGTTTATCAGTTGAGATTTCATGAAACTGTTTAGATTAGTGTCATAGATTGTTTCGATGGATTTGGTTAATACACATCGTTATTTAAAATTAGCGTAAATGTTAATTTGAGTGATTTTCAATTGGCAGACAACTATTTTTCTTGCTGTTTTCGACATTTGTTTTATGTATAATACACAAATATGGAGCTTATCTGGAGCTCTGGAATACATCACCAAAGATGTTTTGATGACACAGGTGTTGATTTTTTATAGTAATATAGACATGAAACAAACAACATTTGTACTAAATATATAAATCCATTTCAAAACTCTAGACCAATTTTTCAAAAGCATTTATAACCTGACATAATGTGTAAATAAACCTCTCCTACCTTACAGACATGTTTCACATATCAGACAAACATATCTTTGTAAAACATATATCGACTTTCTTGGCCCTAGATTCAAAGAAAACTTGCAAAATGTAATTCACATCAAATATGATATCATGACCTTGCTACCTAAGTATCCCACTGACCTATAGTTTATCTTGTGCCCAAAATGCAACATCTCTTTACATTTGGCATGACATGATTTTAAGTGAATTTAAATGAACAGTTTGAAAGTGATTCCACATAATGACTACTCACAGTACACAGAATGGCGATATTGAAATGATGAATTTAGTTTGTTTAATTAAAATAATTATTCTTTGTCTCATATCATGTTCATATAAATACCCTTGTTTTAAAATAACTTTTTGTATTAACACATACCGGTAAGCATTTACAAATACAAAATTAACAATACTATAGCTTTTTACAGAAAACTATTACCTAATTACCATTAAATATACTTTCAATTTGACAAGTTACCTACATGCATGAACATGAAAGCAGATTTATGAAATGATATCTACTTGGAGAGTTTGAGTTCAAATAAGTTGGGATGATGGTGAAGACAATGTTACAATGAAATTCCAGAAGTAAATTGCTATTGTAAATAAAAGTGGTAAATAGATAGGATCCATTGATCAGTACATTGAGCCTTGTCGAAATTAATATGAAATGATGATGATTGATAAAGTCAGTGGTCAGTCGCTCAATTCTTCATCATCATGAAGCTCTGTGGTGTCAGCCTTCTCATGCAGAAGCACATACTCTCGCGTACTGAAACCAAACTTCAGAACATCCTTCTCAAGGAGCTCTATATACCTCTCTGAATCTACCTGCTTGTTGTTCACAAATGTGCCGTTAGCCGACCCTAGATCTATAACATAAGGCTTCACCTGGCGCCCGACCCTACCATCCTTCACCGCATCTACAAGTCTGAACTGAAGAACTGCATGCTGCTTGGAACATGATGGGTGATCCACTGGAATATCTGCTACCCTTCGATCCCGGCCAAACAGATAGGCACTCTGTCTATGCACATGCAGCACTGGTAGGGTCTGTTCCCCCTTGAAAGGATACAATCGCCACCGGCGGCGTGGCTTTCGTGCTTCGGGGGGTTCATTATATTTAATCACAACTCCTCTGTATGTGTTTGTGTCCTCAGTAAGTTTACCGGATACTTTGAAATCTGGTTTTTCCTTTTCCTTTGGCTCTGTTTTAACATTGGATGGTTGTCCAGGTCCCATTTGTTGACCCTGCCCAAACTGGAAGTTGTCGTCCTCGTTCTCTCGATCTCTCTGTTGACGAGCTCGTCGCCTTCTCTCATCATTACGCTCCCGGTCCCTCTTCTGTTGTCGTTGATTGTCGTCTGGTTCGGGTTCCTGTTTAATGCGCTTGTGTGGATCATAATATTCCTCCCTCTTTCGTCGGTGATCTCGTTGATCCTCCCTAACTCGACCTCGATGTGAACCTTTCTGGTCCTCTTCTTCAGAATCACTGTGCCGCTGTCTGTGTTTCTTGTGCTTCTTAGATTTCTGAAATTAAGGTATTTAACTTGAATGTTACAGTTAAAAAAACAGTGCAAAATGGTATTAACTGAAAGAAGTTTTCTTCTTTAACAAAATTTACAATGATCCTTGATAGATACAAAATAACATCCGAGAAACTTTGCTTTATGAACAATGACTGACACAAGTGAATAATTCTATCATGTTTATTATCAATGATGAAAAATTACCATAACAGTCATCAATCTACAGATTTGACTCTAAGTTCAGGGACTTGGTAGAGTATTTGAATCAAATAACAGGGGTAAGTTTATCACTGTCATAAACACTGACATGTAAACATAAGTTATGATATTTTACTTGCTTTTAAAAAAACTACATAAAGAAAATTATCTGAAATATATTTTCTTGATTGAAATCAAAATTCCTAAATCATTTTTCATTTCAATATACCATCATAAGAAAAATTCGTTTGAACACTAATGTCTAAAAGACTAAATGTTATTCATCTTAAATTTTAAAATAAGAGGAGGCATAGTTCAAATATTTTGCACATAACCTTTTAGTTTTATTTAGTTTAAATGGACATCATCTTACATGTGGACTTCGTGACCGTGACCTTTGTCTTTTCTTTTTCTTTCGTTCATACTCAATTTCACCATCGGATGAGGAATAGTCAGACATATCCTTCTTTTCTACTGATTGATATCAAACAGACACTTGACGATTCGTTGGGTTTTATAACCGGATGTGCACTGTTGTTTCAAAAATTTACGAACGAAATCGGATTTCTTCATCCGGTTATACAAAAACGTAGACTCTGAGGGGTTCATTCATAAATAAGGAGTACGAAAAAGGGGAAAATATCCAAAATATTTAATATGACTTGGAAATTGGGAATAAAGATTTATTGTTGCCTTTAGAAAGAGAATGATTCACTGTAGCAAATAACTAAAACGAAAAAGGAATATTTGTCTACTAAAGGGACATAACTCTGGAGGCGTGTCCAGTAGAAAGGAAAATGGAAAAAGGACAGTACAAAACAGTTGTGTCAGGCGAAGCATCCGAGTCAGATGATGACGATGTGGTAAGGAAGCAATGGTAGATAAATGGGGGACAAATCAAATATAATATGGAAAGTAGGAGGAAAAGATATACATGATTTGCAATTTTGCATGATTCATTGACAGTATCATTATACTTTTCTTTATCATATTAACAAATCAGTGTCTATATAACTTATTATAACTTATTGACAGCATTTGAAAAGTCTTGTTTTAAGTACTAAGTTAATAAACACGAAAGGCATTAAAAACATTTTTTAAAGAAAGTTGATAGTGCTTAGAAGGATATGGACTTAATAATATAGCAGAACAAATGTAATACTCCCCATGGAGTGGAGAAGGAAAATGATTAATTTTTAAAATTTAAGCTTTTAAATTTGAAGTAAGAGACATTAAGAGATCTTTTGTTGACTTGGTAGGCCCCCAGCTCTGTGCCAAAAGGAACCATTGTGTCAGGAGAAGCTTCAGAATCGGAAGAGGAAGTGGACACGAGTCAACTACAGCACCGGGACCTCACGCCTCTCAGGGGTATATAGAATATAGATCCTCATATATTGCAGCTCCTCTAACGCCTCAATATTAGTTTAGTATGAAAGTGTTCATAACAAATTGTTTGGTTGAAACTGTTCATTCAGTAGGTGCTGTTTAAATTCAGAATATACACAAGGATTTACATGATATAAAATTTAAATATTCTGAAATATTACTAGTACTTTTGGGGTAATCTCACGATCTTATTGACAATATAAACATTGCAAATGAAAATGTCCTCTTGTTGTCATAAGTTTGATGTAGAATATTATGCAAACTTTGACGATAACAAAATTTCTTTCATCAGACAGCACAAGAAAAAAGTCACTTTGTTGATACCATATTGCATGCTAGATGTGATTTATTCTATGTAATATAAACCAGGTGTTCTGGTCATTTTCCCGCAGTTGACCGGATGAGGCCTGAAGAGCTACAAGGCACTGACCCGACCCAGCTTCCTATACTGACCACCACACGCATGGTCACCAGTAAACCTAAATATGACACGTGAGTTGTGTTGTTGAATAAAGTACAAGATATTGTGGATGTCCAACTTCTTCATTCACAATTTGTTATGTTTCAGTATAGATCCTTTTTAAATTTACAAGTAGATGGTCATACACATATGTTATATTGTTCAAATCACATGTACATGACATTGCTATTCACAGGTTGAATAAAAATTCTTGTTCAACCAATTGTATGAAAACTTGCGAATACTTTTATCATGAACTTAAATATATATATTAAATAATAAACTGTTTGTTTTTTCCAGACTACTTCATAGGAAGCTCAGTAAGTATTTCTTTTATACAAAATGTGTAAAAAAAACCTTTTAAAATAGAAAAAAAAAATTTTTATTAACAAATTAATATTCATCATGTTGATTTTCTTGCAATATGTTATATATGTAACATGATGACATAATTGTGCGTACTGCTGTATACTAATGAATACACCCATCTCTATCAAGGGGAGAGAAATCTGCAGTTCCACAACCACCTGGTGAGTGTGGGAAGTCATGCGTACACATCGGCCAGCAAGCACCTGCACAGCACCACCCAGCAGCTCCTCAAGTCTCACGTCGCTATACAGGTATTTCTCTCTCTTACTTTCTGTATACTGTAGTCTGTATAATCCAATGGGCAGCTTATTTTCCCATTTCACAATGGTAATTGATGTATCAAAAACACTCAACCAAAATTTATGATGTCATGAACATATCACAAATGATGATCTGTTAGAATCTGGAAGGGAAGGGCATGTCCAGGGAAGAGGATATGTGCGTGATAGATAGTGCTTGTCAAATTGAACTTGTCTTTGATTGGAATTGTTTTTAGTTCACCTGACCTGAAAGGCTCTATAGGTTTTATGGCATGCCATGTCTTTTTGACCTTCTATCCATTCTGTCGTAAACTTTGTGTCTTTTCTAGAACCATTGAGTGTAGAATTAGCAATTTTTATACAGACTCTGTGACTAGTGAGGGTTATCATTTATAGTGTCCCTTTAGTGTCCCTGTTATCCCCTATAACGACCTCAGAAGAATAAAAACAAGAAAGCTGAAACCTTGTATACAGACTCTTTAGCTGGTTGGGATTATAATTTATAACAAGGACCACAGGGGCACACCCTAAAAACCTATTTTAATCTTCTCTCCATAAACAAGATGCCTAGAAAGGTGACACCTTGATAAAATACTCCTTATTTTTTAATCCCTTATGTAATGAATTAAAGAAAGTCTAATGAGCCAATCATTCTAGGTTTGACTCAGTGACATAGAATACTTTGGTTTGATACACATACATATTTCATTGTTAAAAGAAATTAAAACTCTAGAGCAAATAGTCAAAACTTCCTAACCAACTTCCTAACCATTTCCACACTAGCAGGAATAAGTATAACATCTCTTATAAGCAAATAAACTGCTCCACAGGATGTGTCCCACAACATGCGGCTGATGACCAACGACCTGTTCCGTCTGGAGGACAAAGTGAAGATTATCTCGTCCTGTAACCTGCTGCCAGACATTGACATTCAGGTCTCCTCGTAGACAACATCCAGGTCCCCTCGTAGACAACATCCAGGTCCCCTCGTAGACACCATCCAGGTCCCCTCGTAGACAACATCCAGGTCCCCTTGTAGACAACATCCAGGTCCCCTCGTAGACAACATCCAGGTCCCCTCGTAGACAACATTCAGGTCCCCTCGTAGACAACATCCAGGTGCCCTCGTAGACAACATCCAGGTCCCCTTGTAGACAACATCCAGGTCCCCTCGTAGACAACATCCAGGTCCCCTCATAGACAACATCCAGGTCCCCTCGTAGACAACATCCAGGTGCCCTCATAGACAACATCCAGGTGCCCTCGTAGACATCATCCAGGTCCCCTCGTAGACAACATCCAGGTCCCCTCGTAGACAACATCCAGGTCCCCTTGTAGACAACATCCAGGTCCCCTCGTAGACAACATTCAGGTCCCCTCGTAGACAACATCCAGGTCCCCTCGTAGACAACATCCAGGTCCCCTTGTAGACACCATCCAGGTCCCCTCGTAGACAACATCAAACTCACCTCGTAGACAACGTCCAGGTCCCTTCATAGACAACATCAAACTCCCATTGTAGAGAACATTCAGGTCCCCTCGTAGACAACATTCAGTTCCCCTTGAAGACAACAGTCAGGCTCCCTCATAGACAACAGTCAAGCCCCCTCATAGACAACATCAAACTCACCTCGTAGACAACATCCAGGTCCCCTCGTAGACATCATTCAGGTCCCCTCGTAGACACCATCCAGGTCCCCTCGTAGCCACCATCCACGTCTTTTCGTAGACACCATCCAGGTCCCCTCGTAGACACCATCCAGGTCTCCTCGTAGACACCATCCAGGTCCCCTCGTAGACACCATCCAGGTCTCCTCGTAGACACCATCCAGGTCCCCTCGTAGACAACATCCAGGTCCCCTCGTAGACAACATCCAGGTCTCCTCGTAGACACCATCCAGGTCCCCTCGTAGACAACATCCAGGTCCCCTCGTAGACAACATCAAACTCGCCTCGTAGACAACGTCCAGGTCCCTTCATAGACAACATCAAACTCCCATTGTTTTAAGTCAAGCTGATCATCAGTATGTTATATCTATCACTTTCTTGAAGAAATGCCTTGACGCAATGTCTGGGGTGTGTTAAGAATGTCATCCTTATGTAACCTTATAACACCCAACAATTAAGGAGTATTCCCTGATGGTGTTCAAGGTTTGAATAGACACACATAATGTCTTTGATATGTTGCCGATTGTTAAAAAAATTCATTGTTGTATATATATATATATATATATGTTGATATAATGTTATAACATCTAGGGAAACTCATGCTGATTTCAATGAATATGGTTATATAATGTGGTCTAGCAACACTCACAAGGAACATCTGATGGCTCATCCAGAGCATGTATCTTGCTCACCTGGTTTCATCTTATTTTCAAACTGTAAAAGTGGCAGTTGATTAAAATTATTTTAACAAATTGTTTTTCTGCTTATCTCCAGTGGATTTCAGCTGCAAGAAATTATTTTAGCAGAAAGGGGATTGAACTAATTATTTTATTATTTGTGAATTGCCATTAAGATATCATTGATTTCTCGGTGTGGTCAACACCTAATTCAATCAGTGGATATTTTTATCATTGTGTCTATGATGCCGAATACAAATCATAAATATATCTGTTGACGGTTGATTTGATTTTGTATGCTGTTAAGATTTTGATCATTTAATTTGTTATCTTTGTTAACTGATTGCTTACCAAGCTTGCCACTATTTCACATAATTCATTTTGATACTTGAATAATGCAATTGAATTTATAATACCAAATGTTTATAATATTTGCATATGAGTTTGAACAAGCATGTACAAATCCAATCCAGATAAGTTAAGATCAAATCTGAAGACGTGAAACTAAATCGATCTTTTTGGTGCAATACATATTACCAATAATAATGATTTGAAAACATTCCATTTCTCTTCAATTTCATGAATAAGACTTTTAATTATTATATGTTATGATATGAGCCCGTCACCCATGTTTTATAGGATTGGTCCATTTTGATATGTGCTTCCATTGTCTTTCATTGTTTTTGTGAAAAGGTTAGAATTGAATAGAATAAAAAAATAAAACATTTCAAGTTTTCTTTATCAGCTCATTGTGCCTGTAGGGCCCGATGGGCTTATGGCATGGTGTCCGGCGTCCGTCCATAAACTTTGTGGAATTTTCGACTTCTTCATCAAAATCCATAAAGCCTAGAAAGCTGAAACTTTGTGTACAGACTCCTTGACAAGTGAGGATTATAAATTGTAGCTTTGGTGGCCTTGTGACCCCTTATAAGGGCCACATTGGTCACGCCCTTAAATCTATTTTCATCTTCTTCTCCACAACCATAAGTCCTAGAAAGCTGAAACTTTGTGTACAGACTCCTTAGTGAGGATGATAAATTGATGACCCTGCGGCCCCTACTAAGTGGGAACCACATTGGCCTAAAGCAAAATCAAATGTAAAGCCTGATGAGCTAGGAGCCAATGGCTCTATTTTTATTTCATTACTACTCTGTCTCAATGTGCTAAAAAAACATGCACACACACCACAGTGACCACATTTTTGTCTCTTTTAAAGGTTACTTACAGAATGGAAAAAATAGCAGATATAAACTAGTTTTTCTCGAATTCTGAAATTGACGGTTTTCGTTCGTTTATAACTGGAGATACGGTAAATTTACATATTTTACGTACGCTTCCAAAGAAAGATTGACTCCATGAGCACTGCATTAAAACCTTCAGGGTAGTGTGAGCGAACACGGCATTATTCAATATAAAGTTTAGGGGCTTACACACTTTCAAAAAGTAAATCATAATGTAATAGACAGTTAAGACTAGATATCTGTATTGTAGTCTACAGTGAATACCAAATATTCATAGATAGAAACTGTTACATATTTATTTTCTTGCAAGTTTATGATATTTTGTCTGTATTTTCGATTGCATGTCTTTTTATCAAGACCACGAAAAATTTCAAAGAGATTCTCAACGACACATTTGCAACTCATCTGATACTATATAAGTACCGCTCTCCGCGCTCTTTCTTAGTTACGTTCGTCTCTTGCGTACACTTACACGCCTTGTAAAGCATCATGCGTCGATATGTTGAACATAAAACTTCACGAAAAGCTCGTGCAGCAACAAATATTCGCGAGGTAGACAAATCCGACGAAGCGATTCTAACTATGCAAAAGTACGATTGATTAAAATGACCACCGTAAATCTCAGGACTTTTCATTAAATATTAAAAATAACAATGTCAAATTGTCTCACTTAAAACAATGTAACATTTTACGCTATCAACAATTGAATGTTTAGACGCAATGCAGTGCTACAACCTTACAAAACCCTTATCTAAAAATAAAACAACTATCTCATAGTTTCAGCTTGCAATATATTTGATCAACAAAGATATCGGCGAAAACTTCATTTACCAATGATAAAGACAGATGTTGCAGATTTACCCATTAATGCCAGACGAAATCTTTTAATGTTTTTTTTTTTAGGGTAACATATTCCTTTTTTTTATAAACAACGGGCAACACAGTACAAAAAAACAACAATTTCAATATAAAAAGTTTCTTAAACAAAGTTTATGTTGATTTAGGATTTTCTACGTGAGCTGCTGCAATGTGACTTGACCGAGTAAGGAAATATACAATAGTTTGTTTAATACGACCTATCCAGGTTGTCGAGGAAAATGTCACGATTTGATTGTTTGGCCATCGCGTAACTCTAGCTCAGCCAGGACATTTAAACATAACAGAAGGAAACAAACATTAGGGAAATTGTTTGAGTCAATATAATTCAATTTTTCATTGAAATAATGTTAGACCGGGAATAAGGAACAGAATTAGTCGTCAAATACTTCAAAGAATTCTGATAAGTTATTTTATAAGCTCAGCTTGTAATAGTTTGTAAGAGTGCCCCAGATTGCGTATCTTACGCAATTAAATTATTATGTTAAACAGATTTTTTTTTAAAAGCAGATACACAGACGTTTTCTTCAAAACCAAAAATAATTTTAAAGTTTCCGTACTTTGCGCAGCAATTTGTCAACACTAGCGTATTCGAACGTCGAACTATAACAATTGCATAATCATAACTTTACATCAGCTTTTTACATGTGTTACTTGGTAGGGAATATGTAAACGAGTAAGGAGTCCATCAAACTCATTAGCAGTGTTCGTTTGTGAAAAGCGAAGCCTACTTATTAGTTTTAGTAAACTGTTGCTGAAAACTTTATTAAAAATTCATATAAAGTTCAGTTAATTCCAGAAATTAGTTTTGTCTTAGCATGTTGCTATGCAGACGTGAAAGATTTTATTTACGATATCGGGTTCCTGTGGCGACAAGGCTTAGTGAAACGGCAACCAGGAACATATATTTTGATATCAAACATTTGATCTCATTTTGCTGACTAACCACACTTGCTCTGAAGGTCGTTGTTGCTAGTATCCTTGATTTAGAAGATCCCCTTTCTAATGTCGGAGGTTGTTTGATTTCATCCCATCGCTTTAACCGCTTCTATATCCTGGTCTATTTAAACACCTTAACGTGTTTCTTCTTTCCTCTTCGTTGTTTTCAAGGTAAATCAGTTTTTAAAAGAATTTTTATTCTAACCGAGGAACCGTGTGACCAGTTTAATCGTTTTGGGGGATTTGTGGTGTCTCCAGCGATAGATTTGGTGCTCTACATTGCTTTTCGTAAGAAAGTTGGCTTTAATGTAGATAAGCGGAGTTTTAAAATATTCTTAATTAAATATTACAAAATATTACATCATGACTAAAATAACTATGAACTAAATAATAAAATTTGTTCTTTAAGGAACTATTCTTATACTGGCAACAAATGCGTTTGCAGAAGAACTTGTTAACAAGAACGGTATAAGAATGTTGAATGAATATTGGAAGATCTTAATCAAATACTGGTATTTCATAAATAACGAAAACTCGTTAAACAAGCTTTATTGTCCTATAAATTCTTCTTTACAGCTTCGCATTTTGAAACATGTCCCCTAAGACCCCTTGGAAATGAATCCCCAGTTTCTTTGAAAATTTAATCCTAAAAGATATGATACTTTAATTTTTCTTCTGAAAATCATGCATGACACAGAATGAGGCGAGTCGAGTTGGATTTCACCCAGTTAAGATTACTAGTGATTCTCGTGTTGACAGATCAAATGCTTACACGATACCTCGTAAACACAATCATGTTAAACAGGCAAATAAGGCAGAGGTAAATAATGGCGTTCAATTGGTTTTGGACTTGGCACAAGAGCAAGAGTCCACAGCACAAATCGTTTATATCCTGCCACCAAGGTGTTGCTATAAAGACTATGAGATATCCTTTTGTCGCCATATGTGTTGATGTGACTTCAGAAAGGATTCATAATAATCTGTTTCTGCTCCAGGAAAATCTTGTACACCTTTGTAAGGTCACATAACACGTGAGTGATACAACATGCTCGCCATTGATCTTGGAATTGTCCGTGTAACCGATTGTATCCTGTGTGAAACACAACTTACGATGTCTCAAACAATGATACTTTTTAGGTATATGATGATATATTGAACCGTCTTCACTATATTCATAATCGAGTCGTTTAAATATATAGTAAATGTGAGGTAGAATATTAAAAGTATACAAAATAATAATTTTCTTGTTCTGGAAATAGATAACACTGTTTCTTCACAAATATTGACTTAATAAAGACCTGAAATATCAGGTATGCATAAACTGGCCTTTTGATTTATTATCCTTCGTTGCTTGGTTAGCTGTCACCGGAAATTGGAAAGACATTGAATTGTAGCTGTGTGAAAGTGCAAAATGTTTGGTCAATCAGGTCTTGCTGGGAACTTCATTACGTGTTAAATCGGGTTTCACAGAATGTTCCAAGTCAGTTTATATTGTCCTATTTCATGAGTGCATTAAACCGTAAAGGGACCTTATATAAAAAGTATATATAACCAAGTCAGTTTATATTGTCCTATTTCATAAATGCATTAAATCGTATAGGAACCTTATATAAAGTCTAGGTATACCCGAGTCAGTTTATATTGTCCTATTTCATAAATGCATTAAACCGTATAGGAACCTTATATAAAGTCTAGATATACCCGAGTCAGTTTATATTGTCCTATTTCATAAATGCATTAAATCGTATAGGAACCTTATATAAAGTCTAGGTATACCCTTGATAGGAAAACAACCCACATAAAAATCATGGCTATGTAGTAAATAATGACCCGGTACCGAGGGGTTATGGAAAATAACCTCGCGAGGGCGTAGCCCGAGCAGAGGTTATTTCCATAACCCGAGGCAAACGGGTCATTATTTGACTTACACTCCCGCGGAAGACTTCTGCAAAGGTTTCAACTTAATTTGTTTATAAACAATTAATTTAAAAACGTTTTACTGATATCATTCGAGGGTTTATCATTTCTTGATAAGAAAAAATACTTAAATTACCCCCATATTAGGGTTTTAGAAATAAACGCTTTATTTCTTACAATAAAAACTATTTTATTACGGGGTTTCAACTAAATTGGTTTACATACAAATAATTGAAAAACGGTTTAGTGATCTATTTTGCGGGTCTTGATAAGAATACTATTTTAGACTACTTACAATACCCCCTGCTAAGTGTTTTAGAACTAAAAACTTGATTCCTTACATAAAAAAACTATTTTATTGCAATATTAATATATATTTATAGGGGAAAATAAAAAACCAAACATGACACATACAAAATTACATCAACTGGCATGGATCCACGGTAGCTCAACAGGTACGAGCGCTGCTTGACAACATAGAGGTCCCTGGTTCGATTCCCACTTTCGTTGTTCATAAATCTTAACTTTCTTGTTTGATTAAAAATCCAAATTTTACAAGTCAAATTGTTTGCAATTGTTTACAATCTTATAACCGACCAAGGTGGTTATGAGATAACCAACCTACGCGGATGGAGCTCACGGCATATAACATTCAACTAAACTAAAGGCAATAACTTCCCAAGGGGTGAAAGGGGTGAACACCTATAAGAAGGTAGTTATGAGTTAAAACCAATTGAAAAAAGAAGGGATATAACCGCCCAAGGGGTGTAAAGTTGTGTATGTGTTTGTATGTATCAATAACTACCTATGTAGAAAATTTTTATATTTTCTCGTTACTGATGTGTTAAAGGGGGTCTCCAACTTCTAATTTTTAACTTCCAGTTTTTTTATTAGCGAGGCCCTCTCCGACCCTATCGGGGCCTCGCTAATAAAACACTGGAAGTTAAAAATTAGAAGTTGGAGACCCCCTTTAACCATAATGTTTTTAAATTTAACTGACAAACTTCCATCTAATCGAATCGGATATTATAGATTAAGAAATTTTATTGCCTTGCATCAGCTCTTACTTAACATGCTTGCAATCTTATCACCGATGATATTTATAAACCGGAGGCGAGGATTACATCTACAAACCTAGCATCAACAAACCGTCTAAATGTCCCGTAAAGCACGAAGCGGCATGAACTCATGAGGGAATATGGTAGAGAGGAGGGTCAAATTTAGAATTTTACACATGATTCTTTCTTCTGAGTTTTTACAATTTGAGATGTTGCCTTATTAATTTTATTCTGACTCCTATTGACACCAGCATAGTAAGACAATCCTGTGATATATAATTACATACAGTCGAATCAAGGATGTGAAGAAACTGAACATATGTTCGCTACTTTTTAGTTCAGAACATAGCTATTATTTCAAATAGGATATTTTACTTATGATTCATGATAAAGCGAATGTACGTTTTCTTTAATCTACATAAATTTAATAAATGCCTTTAAACGTGCGTTTACGTACACAAAATCGGATGAGTCAATTTCAAACACAAGTAAATACCTTTTAAATTACTTCCTCGGTAGAATATCATATGGCAATAAACAACGCACATTTAGGAATATGAAATTAGCTTCACTTAATTGTTGCAAGTGATAGCATTATCATTTGGTAGAAATACAAGCATTAAATTCCTTTTACCCAATCACCATCCATCAAACCAGTCCAAACACTCTGTCAGCTCCTTCATCTCTCCTGCTTGCTTACCTCACCCAAACTTTATGAATTGTCAAGTCCTTTGATCAAACTTGAGGGGGCATCTATTGTCCATCATGGCCGACTCGCCGTCTGTCGATTCGAAACCAAATCACATATCATTGAGAATATATATTTTGTGCAAATATTTAATTATATATGTTCGATAAATAAAATTCACATGCATTTGATTGTTCAATTCATTTAATTTTGTGATTATTTGAGCGCCCACCCCTATTCATAATGATGGACTCGTCAATTTCTACTTGAATATGTTCTACGAAGTGAGGCATCATTATTGTAAAATGTATTTTTTTAAATTACCATAATTGTCAGCTGACTTTATATAAAAAGCGCCCTTCGTGTTTAATGCTAACTACTATGTCTTATTCAACGACAGATGCACATCAAATCGTCTTCTATTTCTTAACTTAAAGTACAACCATTGCACAATCGACATCAACATCATCAGTATCAACACGTTACGTGTCTGGGTATATTCTAAGCATTTTCAATGCAAATAATCGGCTCATCTGAATCTAAAATACTAGGGTACATTACAAGTCAAACAACTCCTGACTTTCGTCTCTGTAACCTTCTCCTGATCCTAACACTTACAGAGGTTCGGTGAGGTACGAGGTGTTTATGTCCTTCAAGCCTTGCTTAACACAAACCAGCCCCCTTCATTCCTTTAGCACGTGTTGGATGCAAAGTAAAACACAGATTAAAACATCGTTTGCTATTTGCAGTTGCATTAGCGTGAAATAATCGCTCAACGCGTGGCGAGCTATGTTAGCTGTAGACCTTGTTTCTTTATAACTTGCATACAGTCTGTGGTTTGTTTGTGCTTTATTGTTTTGCACTGAAACTTGTGGAATATGCACAATTTTTAAATGTTACGTAAGTCGTTGAAATTTCTAGAGATTTCCAGCTGCTCGATTGACATGAAAAACTGCTAATTATTTTAACTTTGCAATTTTCATTACGAGGACATTAACGACCTTTTTCAAACTTTATAAACATCATAATTCCCACTTGATGGCACCAGACTTGCAATGGAATACGATCGTTATATTGATTGAAGGATTAGATTTGCACTATATAGTATCACAGAAATAGAAACTAAATACTGTTTGACCAATAAACTTTTCTTTGGATAGAACGTTGAACATTTTAATTCTTAATATTCATTCTCAAGGTTTTCTCCTAACTTCAGACAGTTTCAGACAGTTTATGTAGAATCCCCGAAATGTATGATTTTACGGGAGAGAAAAACGTGTCATTTTTACGCAAGTTCATCCCGTACCCATGTCAAAGCGAGATTAGCTATAGACAAACCTGCAAAGCAATTTGCACGGGATGCACGTGCGTTGTCACAGCAACTGTGAAATTGACATCAAATTCCACGGACGAATTTTGTAGCAGACACTCAATTCAGTTTAGGATAAATGACAAACGTGATTTTTAAAAATCGTTGTATGTTCATACACCCCGAGGCGGTTATTTCCCCTCTTTTTTTCAATAGGTTTTAACTCGTAACTGGGGGTATTTACTTTTACATCCCTTGGGAAGTTTTTTGCTTTTATTTCATATGGATGTTATATGCCGTGAGCTCCATCCGTGTAGTTTGGTTATCTCATAACCACCTTGGTCGGTTGTAAGATTAACAAACGCAAACAATTGAACTTGTAAAATTTGGACCTTGAAACAAACAGGAAAGTTTAAAGATTTATGAACAACACAAGTGGGATTCGATCCAGGGACCTCCTTGTTGTCATGCAGCACTTTACCCGTGGACCTAATGGACCCGAAGAACGATGTGAGAAGCAGTGTTGATAGATTAAAATGCTCAAATTTATATATTTTACGTGAATTTATGAAATGTTTGAGGCGTTAACAAAGAGAGCAAAACATTTTGAAGACATATATGTCTTTATTGAATTTTAAAAAAACCAAACATTTTGACACACCAAAAATATTTTGATTCCAGGCGAGAGAAAGTCGTTGCCAGCCTTTGCTCACTTCGTTTGCACATAGATTTTTTAAATTTTCATATCAGTGCGCAAACGTTTAACTTGCGCTTTGCCTCCGAATCGTTCGAATCAAGACTCAGGTCCTTTAAACATTTTATTTTCAAATTTGAGAAGTTTAGATTCGTCGTATTGAAAACTTTGAAAAAGCTCTTTATTAGAAAGAAATTATAAAAAACCTGACACCCCCATAGCCGGGATAGTCAAAGAATAGTGGAATCATAAAAAAAAGTCCACTGTTAACACAAGAGAGTGACGTCATCACCATTGATTAATAGATAGTTACGCTACAAGTTTTGACGCCACTGCATTACACATTCTTTGAGCTTCGCATGATTTATTTAAAAATTTACCCTGAACAAAGATTTTTTTTCTATCCTATTTACAGATATCAATATTTCCACTTGATGTAAATGAGAATCTGCACTGTAAGCCCCTAGTCAAGTGCCTCTGGGAGTATATGAGGTAACCTGCTGAGCGTACAGGTAAACCTTGCTGAATAAACTCAGGTAAACTATTCCATACTGTGTTGCTGCACTCGTGACATTGGCCAAAAGAGCGTTAATTTCACACAATGTTTAAATTTATGTATTTTTTCAGGGGTTAAATCTAAAAAACAGAGTCATAAATCATTTAAAACAGTACAAATGCTCTTCCAAATAAACAAGTACGAAGTTAAGCATGGGTTTAACGACTACAATATGTTGCAATGTGCAGATGTAAGGAATACTACGTACATTTCCCTCTAATTCAATAGCTTTAGAATTTATTATGCTCACGGAATGCCACTGATGTACGGGTTTATAACGAAAGAGAGTTGTAAAGGATTTGTTCTGCGGCGTTTCATGATACCTGTACTAATTGCTAATCAAATAGATATAGGTAATCATGTTTCTTAAAGCCAGGTGTCAGTTGCGTTGAGTGTATGTTTTATGGTAAACGAGAATCATTTGCAAAGAATTTTTTTTTGAATGAACGGGAATATTTTTCTTGATATTATTCAACTGGATATTTTTCGGAACAATAGATATAGAATAATTCTATTAAATTACATTTTAATCACCGAGTTGATGATTCAGTTTCAAAAGAAGAATGATCTTGTCTAATTCAGAACAGAGGTATGGTTAACATCACTGGTTTACTTCTGCTTTGAGGCTATTTCAATCTTATGAATGAGAGATGTACCTGTAAACATTTTTGTAACGCATTTCAAAAAAATAATCAAAAGAAAATTTTATTATCAGCTAAAATATTTAAATATAGAATATAGAAATGCAAATAATAATGTTGAAATATGACATTTCACAGCAAGTTGTTTTCATCTATGAATGAAAATTAAAAAGTTAATGACTTCACAGCATTTTATTACTTCAAAACATTATTAGTTTTAGATGGGGAGAAAATATTCAACTTATATGAGGTATCTATTTTCAAACGACCACTGCTTTCTATGAACAAAATGACACGCACTTTAAGAATTATAAAAGAAAAGGATCTTTTCAGTAGCTGAATAATACGAATTCAAAGTTAAGTGAATTATTTTGGGGATTCCACCACTTGTTAAATGAATGATTATTAGTGACAACGATATTTTATCTAAAGGTTTGGCAAAGGTTGATGATTAATTTTTTTTGCGATAAAGTAGGACTCTTTATTTAAGAAAATCCGATTTAATAGAGATCTCAATAATGATAGGTTACGTCAGAAGAAACGTGACTTCATTTTTTGTGACAATCCTATTACATCAAGCATGCACATGCGATGTCATTCACAATAATCTATAGCTTGCCTCACACGTAAGCTTTCTATTAGAAGATTTAACGGGGTGTGATGTCAGGAAATAAAAGTAAATGGTTCCAATTGAAAGACAATGTATTTCAACAAAATGAAGCAGTAATAAATCAAATATATAATGTAAAGTACAATCATACGCTTCTCTTTTCTTACACGAAATGAATAAAAGGTGTTCACACAAAAATGGCCGCCAATGGACTAATGTTCTTTTTCTGTTTTTATGTGAATCTTTAAAATTTCTCTGACTATGGATGATTGGTTTGTGTAATGAGATTTTTGACACTTTCAAAATAATACAATTAGCATCAACGTATAATTATCAGTGAAAATTCTAAAATATTAAATTTTCAAAACCGTGATACTGTCACTTTAAAGTAGCACATGGGTATAAAGCTGGACATCAGTATCTGTTGAGTGCTATTCCAGAATACTTAGATTTACTCTAAATGTTACGTTGAATACATTTGAAATTTAACAGAACGTAATGCTAATTTTGGCAATGTCGTATTCCTAAACTACTATATATTATAATATTATCAGCAGCAAAACGTGGTTACGTCAGAGATAAACGTGACTGCATCATCCGTTGTGACAATCCTATTACCTGGAAATCCACGAGCAGGCACATGCAATGTACTTTACTATACATTGTATAGTCTAGCTTGTCTCACATGTAAACGGTTTATTTCAGTACGGGATTAAAAAAAAGACAACATTAATGGTACCATTGAAAAATATAGACGATAATCCAAATTAAGTTGAAGAAAATATTGAACCCATATAAACTCCAATTATCATTTAAGTTTTTCACCCAAAGAAATCAATGTAAATGGTAATTGTATTAAACGCTGCATTTATCACCACAGTTAACAAAAGGTATTTTGCTATTAAGGTTTCAATTGTTGCATACTTTTTGGGAAATAAATCTGACCTCCTTCTTTTGATTTGATATGTAATGAAATGTTCATCGTTAAGTGTGTTTAAGAAGAGAAGAAAATTGTTACTTTTTAATTTCCTTTTCTGCTATAGCTATAACCAAGGACCAAAGAATCTTGCTGACTACAAAGGAAGGCATTACCTCTAGAATAACTGCTCAATCACACAGAGACATCCATCTCTCGTAATCATTATATTGTCAATCAGTTGTAGAACATCCTGTACGAGCTACTGTAAACGGTAAAACTAGGCCAATTCGTTATCATGAATACAATTTAGCGAGTAGATATAGCTACAGGGTGCTTTTATCAGTGAAAAAGTGACTCACAAAGGTCTCTTGTAGACATGTTGTCAGTCACCCGTCAACAACAAGACACATCAAATGTATAATAAGCAACACATGATATATTATTCCCTTTTATTTACAGAAATATATTTATTGATGTATATATACAAGATAATCTCTTTGAGAATGTCTTATCACTTTCTTGAAAGTGTAGTATGTTTATATAACCCATTTTGGTTATATTCCGAGTCCAAATCTAGCCCGAGGGAAGCTTTCTAATAAAGCCAGATGAATGTGGGTTGATGGAGGCCCTCGCTACCCATCATAGTCTGTAGAGGAAAACATTGAAATATTTATCCCTCGGAAATAGAATATCATTTAGAGTTTATACGATTTGATACTTGCAATATCCATTAGGTATGAGAAGGACATTAACATTACGGATAATCTTAAAATAGTTGAATTCTCATTGAAATAAGAGAGAATCTGTCATTTTGTACCTTGCTGCGTTTATGAATATTTATAGTTTCAGAGTTAATACGATACACATTTGACAAAGGTCTAACGTACAAGATGTATACTTTATAAAAACGTGAACCCTTTAACAACGACTCATTATCAGAACTTTTAAATCGAAGAACAAAATTAGACTTTGAGAGAGTCCGATGGTAGTAAACAGGTGTGGAATGATATGGTTATTTGTGCCTCTTGTTTTTCGTTTGTTCATATGTTTTCTTATCTCATGTAAGCAATGCACGTATATACCCTAGATATGCAATATTAAATATGACGAAGAAAAATCCGAACGATGGTATTTCAGCAAATACGAATGAGGTGTTTTTCGTTGCATTCCTTTTAAACATAAACATGTAAACCCTGTCAGAGATGAATCGTGATTGTAGAACACCACCTGCACATACAACAGAGCTCTTGGGTAGGGATTGTTCTTATCAATCCAAGAGCAACTTCATTGGCAAACATGTGATGGTGTCATTTGATCAAGAACTACCCACCCAAAGGGCATTGTGTAGTGACAATAGGAAGATATAAATAAATTACTCAAACGTATTTTTTAAAACGTTTCTTAAGTAGATCGAGGGACAGTTAGAAGTTGATAGTGTTTGATAGGTTATAAAATTAGTAACCATTTAAACTGGAAACGTTATTTCTGCTTCTGCCCATAAGAAAGGCTGTTTTGATATTTTCAACGAAAATCATTTTTTTTATTAAATATTTTTCATTTTGGGATGAATAAGTGAGACAATACCATAATTCATATTACCACACACAAGGTCAGTCATAAAGCCATCAAATGTGTTATGAAAATCACCAAGTGGCCCTCCAATGGTCTGTAGTGTGCTTCCCCTTAGGTTGATTCTCAATTTTTCGTAAGTGATTAACTTATGTTACTCGGATTCTAATACATACTCATATTGTTAAAATAGCAAGTTTTATGATGAACATGATGCAAAAAAGATATGTTCCATCCTGTTCATTAGCATGTTGTTTTAAGCATTCCACTGGAAAATCGGCATGTTAAATGCACATATTCTTTTAGATTCGCAGTGCAAAAATTGACATATTCTAGGTTAATACTGACAGATATGCTTTAAGGCACATAAACCATGCATCGTATGTTTAACGTTCTCAATGAGGGGTTAGGGAGATCGTAGTATCAGGGGGAAACGAATTTTTGCGGTATAGTTTTTTCTTGGGTACCTCCATACTTGCTCTTAGTGAATAAAAAGTGTATTGAAAACATTGCTGAAGATAATTGCGTGCATGATTATCATATTAATAATAAGATAAAGCTTGTATGTCTTGACAATGTTCATATTGTCATGTATGAGATGGTGTAGTGTACATACTTACCACTTGGCTTTGCTTCCTCAAAAGGGTCGTTTATTGCCGAGCAATCAAAGTCTAAAAAGGTTCTTTCAAATCTTTATCTCGTTACCAAGGATCATGATCATTATAATAATACATTCCAACAGCGATCTAAAGATCCTTCCTGGATGATCCAACACGTTCAAGGATCTTTAAATTGATAGTTGTCAAACTTAGGATGATCTAGCATAAGCATTCAAATCTGGTGGGAATGTGATAGCAATGGATAAGTGGTTGTAAAGATTAGGCCATGATCTTTCGTTACAAAACCTGTGACAAAATACATGCGACCTTATCTTTGTGCCGTAATCATGGCACAGGACTTCGATGCTCCCGTAGGGCTACATAATCGTATGAACCACATTTAGCATTTATCTCTGACTATTAAAGCTGTATGGCACATGTTCTAGTTGATACGTAAAGCTGAGTTAGACTCCTACAGAGGTGTTCCTAAGGCACCTATAGGCTTATTGATACAGCCGTTGAGCAAATCGAAAATTTCCTGAATTTACTGACTTTAAGATTAGATAAAGAATAGAATTAAGGTGTTACACGAGTTACATATACCGGATACTTGTACACTCTATTTGTCAGTGCCAGGTGCGAGGTAAGACATGTATGGAATAAACTTACCTAGGCAAACACTTTACTTTAACACAAGGCAAAACAAAATTGAATTTAGCATTACCAATGGTGGAATTTGGTTTAGAAGTGCCGACTTGCTGAAAGAATATCATTTCATCACAGTGACAAAATATAGATATAAATTTTTCGAAAACTGGACAATTCTAAGGGTTTTTTTGTCCTCCAAAAACGCGTAGGGGAGACCGGGGCAGGCACGGCCCCGGGGCATGTTCGTCTTTTCGCTGTAATTTTTTTCCGGGGCCACTTTAAATCAAATTGGTAATTCCTAACAGACAACATGACCTTACTCTCACACTGACTTTAAAATGGTGACAGTCCAACATGTCCTTTACAAACTGTTGAAGAAAATCCGTTTTTCATCTAGTTAAGTAAAATATTTGACTTCAGTTAACTATGCTTTTGACAAATGTTGACTGCGTTTAGGAATATGTTCTTAATTGAGCATAAACCAACATGCCGAGACGTATATGTAACCATCAAGTTATTTTGTTATGAGGGCTGTGTATTTTCGCAGCATATAAAAAAGAACAAACGTGGTGTGTGGGGTACGTTCGGTCATTACAGGCATGGCACATTCGGCCGTGAGGACGAGTCACAAAAACTTTAAGGTCGTCCTCGAAATCAGTTTCTAAAGGTCCTCCTCCTCAAAAGGACTCTCTTGAAGGTCCTTGAAAACTTGGCTCCTATAATTGGAAAGGAATCGGAGTCCTTTTCGTAATAGAAAGTTAACTGATTCTACATCATTGTAAAATATATCTTTGTGAAGTAATGTAGTATTTTTTCTGTCCCAAATATCGAATACTATGAATAGCATCGTATCTCTCTTTAATGACAGACAGACAGACAGACAGAAATATTTTATTTAAGTGTCACAAGTCAGTTTCAAAGGTATATAAAGCATGATATATATGTACAGCATACAAAAACTGACATCCAGCCATAAATTGGCTTATGAGACACTAAGCAAACTAAAACACTATATTTATCGTTAAAAGCATATTATTTAACAATTACATAAAAAAACTGCTTATATAAAAGCGTTAAAATATAAAAATTTATATATACTCTTGTAGCCTGAACATGTACTGATTGTTCCCAACGATGAACGAACCTGCCCCTGAGGGAAACCGAACTTACCCCGATGCGGAGCATGTTCGTCTTTTCAACTCGTCGTCTTAAAAGCATAGTTATAGGCAAACTGGTTGAGTTAGGCACTTCCAACAATTATTGCAATAAAGTTAAGATATGTCTCAATATATGTACAAACGTACACTAGTATATTGCAAGAGAACGACTCATTATCTCTATTTTAGTGTAATGGGGACGTACCGGCCCCGGTCTCCCCTACTCATATCTGGTACAACACTATATAGTTAAGTTAACACGAGAAAAGTGAGTGCTTGTTTAGAGACTTTTCTTCAAATATTTTTTAGTTTAGCACATCCTTTTTCTGGTGAACGTTTTTAGTAACGCTGAATTTAAAGTAACCGAATGTGTGAATTTTACCATATCATCACTCCTATATTTCTTGTTTCTTTATGGAATAAAACCATTAAAAAACATAAATTGATAACGGGTTCCTGCTTGATGTAAGATTCATAGTTAAATTAGTGATGGTTTATAGTTCGATTTTATAGTTAAAGCCTTTTGCCAACTGTGAGGGAACTATGAGGTTTGCTTTGAGGATTTCCAATATTACCTGACCTATGAAAGAGTAAGGAGGGGTCGTTTCTACAGATGTAATTGTTTCCTTAATTAATTTAGTTTTTCTAAATGATGCAATAAGGTTCCGTTTAATGATGATGAATTATGAATGATGAGCTAAGTTATGTAATAGGCAGGTGACCGTTTGACATGACGCTACAAACGCCCTAACGTTGTTATATACTTTTCAAAAGAGTACAAAAGATAATTCTGTTGTAAATGAAATTCGACTACAAACCTTTGTGATAAGCACATCGGTTGTGAAAAAGAACTCGCAATTTCAAACATCAAAGGATGATACTTATAATTGTATGACTGTTCAAATACACGAGGGGTCCTAAAACAGCTTTTTCAATGTTATTTTTGATCATAATCTTTGGAATTGGAATTAAAAATTATTAAATCTAAAAATCCTTTATAGAAATTAATTTGTTCATGAATTGTGTCTGTAAGATGGTTTAAAAACAAGCAAAAGGGCCATTTTCACTATCCTATCACTGTAGTTAAAGAGACTCAGAGTATGTTGATAGGATCACATATGTCAAATTTTGAAATCGATGTTATTACATCGGGAACCACTAACTGTTACTGGAAATAACAAGTTGAAGGTCAATCAGTACATAAGAGCGAAAATGCGGCCATTCAAAGTCGGGATTTTGATCGAAAACTGGACAATGTGGCTCGAGTGGCGCGCGCAAATTCGCCAAACGTAATTTTGAAACCTTGTCGTAAGCTGACAGGAAAATATATTTTGATTCGATAGTGTTTATTAAGTATTGTAACTAATAGGTAGATTAATTGGATGCATAATTTCGAATATTAAACGTATTTGAGATGTTTTCTTTACTTTTCCATAAAATCAAGCATTTTAGAGATATTATGCATAAATGGATATATTTGCAAGTCCAGTGATGAGATATGAACTTCAATCAGCATATTAGATATTTTGTAGCTTATCAAAACCAAATACAATTTTAAGAAAGATACTCTGTGTCACTTTAAGGAGATTTTTAAAGTGCGTTTTTTGAAAGGCGTGTTTTTCAAAAACGTTAACAGATATAGATTTGAAATTAAAACTTAAAACTTAGTTCTATTGAAGACATGGAATAACCCTGTTTCAGCAGTTACTATTACTCGTTACTTAAGCTATCATTTTAGATGGTTTCTTTTGGCCCTGAGTGTATTGGTGTTGTATGACTTTTAACTATCCTAAGTAAGTGAGGATTTATGTCCAAAATTCCAAAATTCTTTGCTATTGCACATCGTATGTAATAATTTCGCATCATCTTTTCACATGTTCAAAATTAAATTTTTATTAAAGGCATACATGTCTAGTAGCACGAGCATAGCAGGTTTGATGTTTGACTTTAGCTGTTCGGGTGTTGCTGTTACATGTTTATGGTCACATTAACACAACGGCAGACAAGCACATGTAAACATAATTTTTTACCTTTCAATCTATAAGACATAAAAAGTCTGATACCGGATTTCAAATACAAGTAAAAAAAACATCAGTGTACGTAAATAATTTATAACTTGATTGTTACGTTTGAAGTGTGATCGGGTGACATTTCTCAAACCCATCCCATTTGGCTTTCAGTGTTTATTGCATGCGTTTCAAGGTCACACTGACCCGATAACAACTAGTCGCGTCATCGATAAAGCTTATCTATCTGATATCGCATGCATATTTGAGTGCTGTCACCGAGTGCATCATCCAATAGGAGATAGATATATAGACTGGGGTCTTGTTTCTTAAATGGTCTTCATGATCAGAAAGACATTGGGCATCTTATTTAATGTACTAAACCATATCACATTTATGTGTAAAAGCCTTCCCGGGTCCTCTTCCAAATGAATGTGAATATTGAATGCTTACTGACACACGAAGCTGCAAGACTTATAAATTAGCATAGACTAATTCCTAAGTCCAAGATACTGGAACCAATTCATACTTTTTGAGTGTTAGTTACATTAATATGAACAATCTTGAGTTATTGCTCGTTAATTGTCTTGAAATTGTTTTTGACTGTGGTCTTCATGGTAAATGTCTGTATACCAAACTTGTGAAGTTTTATTGCAGAAATATATATATATATATATATACTTTAGGAAGATAGCAAAACATATTTACTAATGACAAAAACACATGGTGATTAATATTGCATATCATAAATAGCGTAGACAAAATAAGAAAAACTATATATCGTATGTGTAGACAGAAATGACAGACTAATGTTAAGCCAGCTGACATATCAAAGGAAATTTAGATATTTTGGACAACATACGTGTGTTATATATGGTTTAGTATTATGCTTGTATAAGTAACGTGTGATCAAACCCTTTACGTGTCACTATTCCATTATATCCAGGCCTTTGATGTAAACTCAGAATGGAACACTATATAACACAGGATGGCTTGATTCTTTATGTATGAACATACCGTGGATGATGGCACTTATAAATACTTCAGAGCTCTGAGGGATGGTAACCATTATTCACAACAATGATTACAAAGGAAATCCGGATGAAAACAGCAAAAATAACCTCTCCAAGATAATGTGTTTTAATAACATCATGGTCGTCTTTGTCACCCGTAAAAGATGTTCTTTGAAATCCGGAAGAAAAACAACAATTAACTTGGATCAAGAATTGTATGATAATGTTTTCAATGCTTCATTTGTAGTCAACATGCTTTTGATGGTGGTACAATGCCTGGTTAATTATTTAACGCTAAACAGAGAGTAAAGAGGTGTATCTGATACACATCGCCGCCTGTTCAACAAAGTGGCACCATTAATTACTGCTTATCGTAGTGCTGCATTAAACATTCCATCAATTATGCATCCATAGACAATATTTGCTTCCGTTAGGGAGCAGAGCGTTCTAATAGTGAATCGGAAGTGACTGAATGAACCAACTCGGGTAAAGGGTATTAATTATGCATTCAGGGAGAAAGTTACAATGCTGAAGCCCTGGGTGAGATAGTTTGATGGTTCTGCTTGATGAAAGAGGGAGGTCACACGGGGTCGTGTGTTCGCAGTGGGCGACCTTGATACCCGACAGTTTGCTGTTGACGACGCTTTCACCTGGCCAGGTACCGCATCTCACCTGGGAGGAGGAGGACTGACCAGGTGTTGATCTCACCTGAGCACTAGCACGACCGACCAGGTAGATGTTTGGTGAGATCGTCTGCACGGTCTCCTTAGTTACAGTCGCCGTTAGATGTGTCGTCTGCTTTCTTCAAATAGCAGACAACATTCTTCATGAGCACCTGGATACATATCAGGATACCAAGCACTGTTCGCAGGAATCGGCCAAAAGTTGAAATGTAACAGACATCTTAGAAATTTTCGGACTGTTCAATAGAACCTGTTCACTGTCCAGGAAGCATTTACACAATTTCTTTACATTTGTGTAAAATCTCTGAGGTTCTCGAGGATTAACAAAAGGATACTTTGGAAACATTGTGCAATACAGTCTTCACTTTTATGGAACATTTTTGAATGAAAACTGTCATAGCTTATCAGACCGGCCCTTCTTTTAAAACATTTTTTAATATTGGAAGAACAGACTCTTTGAATTTACGGAACTGGTAATATTTAAAGAAACAGTACTGCAGTACAGGAATCCTTCTTAGTGTTACACTTTAAGATATAACATGTTGTAATTCAGTTAAAAGGAACTACAACTACCTAGGGAAAACAACCGTACACCTAGTGGAATGCGTTAATTGAACTATCAAACACTAAATCGAGCCCAATGGAAGAAGCAGGCAGGCAGGCAGGGAGATGTACTATCACGGCGCTAATTGATTAGATGTTCCCGAATGACCCATAACCTTAGCGCCGTCCGTAACCCACATTACCTGGCGCGTCTTGAGATGAGCGGGTTGTATGGATGTAGATCTGCTACCTACCTCACCTGCCGGAATGTGATACCTTGATAGGATACCTGGGAAATATCCTCAACTTACCTGGATTGTACTTCATTAACTACGACTTTGAGGAAAGTACATGGTGTACTTTGACCACCTAAGCTGAATCTAATATCGCCTTGTCCAAAGGTAAGATATCATTATGTGTACTAAGAACGTGTGTTGATATCAATAATTATTTGAGATTTGCTTTATATTGATGATGAACGTTCGACACATAAAGTTTTCAAGTCCACTGCGAACCGGCCATAAGCTTCGTTATTGTTGAAAAATAACGGCTAATCAAGTAATGGCTATTATAATGTGTCAAGATTAATGCGAATACCTGGTTTGTTAACAACTAGGAGAAGATGAGTTACATTGATCTGAAGTAAAACAATTTACACTAGAGCCTACCTTTTTTCATTAGATAATTGCAATTTAAAAGATAATTCGAATTTAATCCATGATTGACATGAAACGTTTTGTACAAATTAATTGAATAACAAACTTAATTTCACAGGCCAATATTGCAATTATATGCAATAATATGTAGTATATACAAATTGTATATTTCAACACAGGGAAGGGTTGTGTTTTTATTGAATATGAAAATTCATTTAAGTTAAAATCAAATCCAATTAAGGTTCCTTTTATGAATGCCGTGAACACATTCGCGTGTGTCGACCCGTTATCCTTACAATTGCAATTTCATTTCATCATGAAAGACAGTCGATTAAACATAACAAACCAGGAACATCCGAGAACTGTGTTGAAATGTATTTTTAGTGAAAATAATCCGTGTTTGTCAACAGTGGTTTTATGACATTATAACTGAGCCTCGGAGAACGGCACCAACATATCAGTATATAATTGTAAGGCAATAGTTTATTGGTGAATCTTAAATCATGTTCTTATGATAAAACACATACAAAAATCTCTCTCGAAAAATTCTTGCCAAAATGATAAAATCTCACTGTCCCTGTCCCATTTGAGAAAATGCTCTGAATCATAATGATCCAAAGGTATTATAAGTGACGTAAAATATTCGAGTGACATTCCTATTAAACTGACAGAAAGTATATTAAATGTAGACCTTGGGGACATCATAAAGTACAAAAAACTCACCGGAGTGTGAAATATATCTGATCAAGAAATAAAAGGATGAGGAATGTTGCTTACACATCATGAGTATCTAGAACTAATTTCATTTGATGCTTTGAATGGTAAACTGAAACAACGTATTTCTTCAAGGGGGTTTTCTGAATCGCCGTAACCTAATAAAAATATATCTTTGAATTAAAAATATAGGGAATGTGTGCATCATTGTTTACGACAAGATAGTTTCTATACGAGGTTGTAAAGGAAATGTAAGCCGTAGGTCCTCATCTCCCCTCAAGTACTGAGACACGCTCCAGAGCGGAACAACTCTTATGTGCTTATTCATAAGGCCACATGTCAAGCGAAGATCCCCCGGCGTTTGTATATAAACCCTCCCCCATACATCATCCTCGCTGCTAGGTGTGTCACATCGCATGTTGTCATCAACGGCACACATGTCCTTGGAAATATTCAACACTAGTAGCAATGTTTTCCATTGTTGCAGAGAAGTTCTGTAACAGAAGTTCGCGTAAATCTCTCTTTTCAAAATGACAGTAGTTTCTGTGAAAGATAAATATTGGCTCCTTCTTACCAACTATAACACCTTTCTTTGTTAAAGATTGGGTCTATCACTACTTATCTTATTTATTATATTATTATGAGCTTTCATATATGGCGAACCTTAGATATTTATATAAAAATAGTTAACAAGGCTTGGTTTCTGGAACCATGTCACATTATGTTAGTTACTGACACTGTTACACTGCGGACAGACTTTATTTTACTTTACAGTCAAATCAAAATCCAATTTTATCTTGACGTTTACGCATTTCTTAAGTGATGCAATGGTTACTCTGTAATCTTAGTAACGGTTGATTGAGAAGTGAAGTCATGTTGTATAATTACAGAAACGTGTCCAAATCATAATAGATTTAAAGGGTATACAAGATGATAACATGCATTTAAATTAAAAGTGCCCTGGTTTCACAAAATACATAATGATAATAAGATTAAATGAGTGTCACATGTTAACACCTAATCACCGCCAACTCTAGGAACTACTGCCCTACTCCCCGTTCCATCGATATCCCTCTCCCGCTATGTCTAGAATCTATTTCATGTAGGTATATCAGCATGCTGTTCCCGGAATAACATCTCGATAACGCCGCCATATGGTCCCCACGACGACGGGAACAACAACGTAACCGGCCACGCATAGGGGTCTGGCAGGGTGATGTTTCTCTCCCCTGCTTGTTTTGTTTTTCCCACTCACTGGTGTGAATATGGTTTACAGATGTTGTTGGAAGTTCCCTAGTGAGACGTAGAGGCGGGCTGGTCGTACATTATAGCATGTACTGGCTATTTCAGATATCTAAGGTATGGCTAGATGGAATGAACGAGTTTGGCCAAGTTCTCTGGACGTATCTTAATGTTCCCAATGAAGCTTATTGTCCATTATCGAGATCATCGTCTCAGTTGGTAGTTCATCATCATATTATCAGAGTTGACCATCTATTAAAGTCTTTGAATGTCAAGATGAATCTCCATGGAATGTATTTTGTTTTCAACATGTTTCTCATTCTAGTGAAAGGAATAAAAGGTAACCCATAATATCGTACGAGATCTTTTTCGCTCCATATATGAGGACATAATCTAGATTGACATAGCGCGATAACAAAACTATACATTTTGATACATTCTCAAAATATTTTTGATTTTCTTTAATATTATTTTTTTATTTTTAAATGAGATAGATACTTTTGAGGCACCTTTCGGTTGAATTCTTTGACTATTTTATGGCAGATGGCTACAGAATTCTATTCCGAGCGGACTTGAATGGATACATATAGTTTAAGAAACCCTGCTGTACTTGTTTTGACTTAAAAAAATCATCGACGTACAAGACCACGGTTCTGTTATATAAACAGATGGTATTGTTTATGCTTGAGGTACGCCATATAGTCACGGTCTTGTCTATAGGACATATATACGTACTTCTTAGATGAGTTTCATTGATGGTAGTATAGGAAGATCTTTGTTGATCACAAAACGAAATACATATTTTGTGAAAACAATAGTCTTTTTTTATCGAAGTCCGGTGGTATTCAAATGATGGCTTATTAGGTTGTTTGTGGTATTTAGAAGAACGATGTCTTTACTAACTGTTGTTGATTTGTTGCTCACTAGAGCAAAAAGTGTTATTGTCAATTATTTGAAGACAATGGTCGTCTTTATTCAATGTATTTCATTCATATTCAAAATGTTTGTGATAGTATAAAGATAGACATGAAGTTTCCTCCCCTATATAAGTCCCAAGAGTAGGAGATACGAATACATCTCCTCAATATGTCCCAAGTGTATGCGATATAAACGTTCCTCTTATGAAAGACTTACTGAAGGTATGAGATAGATATGGCGTTTTCTCAATAGAGCATGAAATATGAATTTATCTCTTCAGTATGTCCTGAGTATATGCGATATGAACGTTCCTCCTATGCAAGATTAAAAGGTATGAGTTATGGTGTTACTCCATTGAAAAAGATATGAATATACCTCCTCAATATATCCTAATAATATTAGGTATGAAGTAACCTCCTCGATATGATCAAAGAATATGCGATTTGAAAGTTCCTCCTAATAAGATCACCTAATAAGAGTGTGCAATCAGAGACATTACATAACATCTGTATATAGGGTCTCTAGTGCAATGTTGGCTTTATTCTGTATAAGTCACACGAGCATGATATAGGAAGTTACCGCCTTGGTAAGAGAGAAATCTAGATATAGGTCAGCCAATGTTTGTCATGGTGTCGGCAATGCTTTTCATGGTGTCGGCAATGCTTTTCATGGTGTCGGCAATGCTTGTCATGGTGTCGGCAATGCTTTTCATGGTGTCGGCAATGCTTGTCATGGTGTCGGCAATGCTTGTCATGGTGTCGGCAATGCTTTTCATGGTGTCGGCATTGCTTGTCATGGTGTCGGCAATGCTTTTCATGGTGTCGGCAATGCTTTTCATGGTGTCGGCAATGCTTTTCATGGTGTCGGCAACGCTTTTCATGGTGTCGGCAACGCTTGTCATGGTGTCGGCAATGCTTTTCATGGTGTCGGCAATGCTTGTCATGGTGTCGGCAATGCTTTTCATGGTGTCGGCAATGCTTTTCATGGTGTCGGCAATGCTTTTCATGGTGTCGGCAACGCTTTTCATGGTGTCGGCAATGCTTGTCATGGTGTCGGCAATGCTTTTCATGGTGTCGGCAATGCTTGTCATGGTGTCGGCAATGCTTTTCATGGTGTCGGCAATGCTTTTCATGGTGTCGGCAACGCTTTTCATGGTGTCGGCAATGCTTTTCATGGTGTCGGCAATACTTGTTGTGGTGTCGGCAATACTTGTCATGGTGTCGGCAATGCTTTTCATGGTGTCGGCAATGCTTGTAGGTGGATTTCTTCACATTACTCTTTAGTATTTGACAACTTAAGGTCACTGGGGGCTTGTATTGATACAATCTATTCATTAGACGCTTTATAATGGTATCAACACTTAACAACAACATGATATATTTTATTTAAATGAAAACTTTATATTTATTTCTTCTGCAGCTTTAAAAAAAATGTCAAAATATTGACTCAGGAATAGTTACATAAATATCATAAAATAGTTAGAAAATGAAACTTATCATTCAGGGTTGCTTTATTGCACTGTACAATCAGAGTTGAATTAGAACAGTATACAACATGATACGACGATAAGCTTTTACAAACGGAGTGCAGTTGACATGCAGCGTTCATTGAACTATGTGGATTACCTTGAGATGTGTAGGTAAGTGAACTACACCTGCAGAGGAATAGATTACAGGTAACGTTAGTCAAGATACTTGACACCCTGCCATCATGTTAATGTAGAGAGAGTTTGTCTTGTTAACAATAGCGATACGATAAGAGAAATTAGGGGACTACTCTTTACGAGATTAAATTATGATATCAATGTAGCATTAATAATCCATTGCGCATGTTAAGTCATGTTAAATTTGATTTTTTTAGATTTGATGATTTTACAAAGAAAAACGCCCATTATTCAACAACATTTATCTGTATAAATCCACCTATGGAGCTTCGAGCATGGAAAGCCTTGTATGACAAGGCATGCAGAGCTAATGAAAGTTTTCATTTGTTGTTTCAATGTATTGTTTTATGTAAAATCAATATGTAAATATAGGACTTCTCCTTTATTAGGTTGTACAATGAGTAAAATACAGCATGCTTCTCTAGTTTTCTTAAAAGAAGAAAAGATTCAGGACTCGTAGCCGATAGAACCCGCTCTTTAAGGAATTCTTTGGCTACGATCAAGTGTCCATATGATGAGTCCTTGATTACAGACAAACCGGAGAAGAGTTCCCCAATATCAACCCCTTGGTCCCCCAGATATAGACGTATCGGAATACACAGGCGGGTAGTGGTTAGTTCTCTTCAGACCTGCACATTTGTAACTCTATAGATATGTGATTTACTTTACCAAATGATCACATCAAATTTGTAACTCTAGATATGTTATTTACTTTACCAAATGATCACATCAAAATGGTAAATGTTACCTACTAGACTAGATGATCACCTTGATGGTGCCTTCAGCACTTTCATGTTTGTTTAAGGGATGTTTCATGTATGTTATTTGTGTGGTTAATCGTCCCCATGGATATTTCATTTATTCATTCATATATCGTTTTTACAAAGCAAACACTTGAAACACGCACCTTTCATATTATAAGAACAAGCCGTTCCATTATTGCTTAGACACATACTATACATTTCAATACATAAAGTTTTAAAACAAATGCAAACAAATTCAACAACATTATGATATCAATTAAATTTCTTTGTGACACAATATGGCGGACTCCTATATAGATGGTAAATTTCCATTATTGGTATATTGGGAAGAAATAGCCATGTCATAAAGCGTTGAATAAAGTTATTGTGTTTTACAGTAAAAAGCACGTCTTGACATTGTCACTTTGATGCAAACTATGTTTTCGAATTAATAATAAGAAAAAATAACCAAAGACTTCTGTAGTTGTAAAAAAAAGATTTATCCACAAGTCAGCCAGTTTATAAATAGTTGCTATTAAAGTCAGTAGAGCGCGAAGGCTTTACTAAAACATACATTTTATGTTTCTAAATGAACTGAAATCCAGCCTCTAGCTGGGTAATGGTAGAAACGTTGAGTGTAACATACAGTGGAGGTAAGGTTAGACATAAAAGGAAACATAACACCACATGGTGACTTAAAGGATTTACAAACACTCTGAGGTTAACATGATTTGTGTTAGCAATTAATCTGATGGACAGTTAGTCCACATAACTTTGTCATTCACTCCAACCAAACATTCTTACTACTCGTGTAGTGCTTTTAGAGTAACTTCGTGATTGCGATATATCGAGAATCTAATTTATGAATCACCGATACTAACCGATGCATTTCTTCTCGAGACTTCGTCCTCTTTATATCTGCTTTTCATATCTAAATGATTAGAATGAGCTACTTTCAATGCGTTTCAGAATTGAAAATACACATGAAAGCTCTATGTCATTTGCGAAGTGACGCAGGTAGTTTTGTCTTAAGAAATGTACAGGCCTACCAAAGAAATAATAAAAACGCTACCAAAAGCAGCGAAAAGAACACATAAATTGACGAAATCTTATCCTTAAAAGCTGTAAGCATCGAAATAATATCATTCAAACGTCTATCAGCAATTTAAACAAGCGACAGTGCAAAATGAACACTCGATGTGCAACACGTTTCTTGTGGGCGACATTACCGAATGTGGCATGATAAAAGGCAACAAAGGCTATTTTATAAATATGAGAAATGAAATCCTTTTTTTTTCGTTATGTTCTAGTTGAATTTTCTTTTCCTTTTAATCGATATTAAGTTGCGACATATATATATAGTTACGTTGTATTTACGAGAAAACAACTTATTTAACGACGTCATGAGTTTTTGCTAATTGTGCACTTTCATTGAGAATACGGTGTACAGTGTCTTTAAGATTTGCCAACTCACAAGAGATACATATGTAAGAATACATCAATGCATGAAGTTGGCATTACTTTTCAGACATGAAGATGAACACATAAAAGTTAAAGTAGAGAAATTTATCTGATGAACCTTCACGTTAAACGTAGATAAAAAGTCTTCAAATATTTCTTTTATCAAAAGAAGATTTTATACATTTTGACGGCATGATAGAGTTGAAGGTCAAATCTTGCTCTAATTCTCAGTTAATATATCACACGTCTCTAAACGTTTGTTGAAGTTTTGTTGAAGAAAGGTCACAATTGAATATGGCGTTTACATTGACAGAAACTCGGGTTTGTACATTTATGTCTAATAAAATGTTAGGGTATAGAAAGGTCACTTTTCAAATCCCGTTTTACACAGACCATAAATGTGACGAGACCTAGCAGGAATAAAACCATGTTATAGTGGGCATGTCTCGTTGTTAATCTTTCCTTCAGTTCACTGCATACATGCACATGCTTGCATACCTACATGTATATAAAACAAATTGTAGGTATGGGATAGTCAAATTAGATTAAGTCAGAACTATGTCAGGTATATGTAACTAACGAAATTATATCATTAATCATTTTTGCAATATGAAGAGAAACATGATTCAGTATAAAGGTCACATGCCAATTTACATTATATAGAATGCAAAATGCAATTAAAATATATTTACAGGTTCGATGCTAACTAATGAAACATAGATATGTACATGTATAGTGTATAGTTTTCCCTGGACATTAATAAACCTTCTGATTCTTGCTTTGATGCTTTCAAGTCGGTCATGTCGTTAAGCCATCATATACTACGTTATTTCGTTTTTTGTATCAGCATTTTTGAGCATTTGACCAAAAGATGAATGTTTTACTCTTTGTATGTTTACTGTTAGCATACTTTCTGTTAGGCTTTTGGTTGCATCAAGCAAAAAAACAACCATTACGTCACAGAGAATTGCAACTCCATTTGCTCACTGTGGAAATAACATAAAAAGGTAATTATTGTATACCACCCTTTCATCAAGGTAGAACTTTTATTTTATTTTTTCCCTGCTTTGTCTGAAACAATTAATCTAGCTATTTAGCAAATCAGTCTTGGTGTGTTCTTGGTGTTCTGCGCAGGTGCAATTCACGTTTATCTTCTATTTGGATAATATTTTATTCATAAGCCATGTGATTTGTAAAGTAAATGTTGAATCAGGATATAAAGACCGTTTATTGTTTGCACACACCAGATGCCAATCATCAAGGGTTTGAATGAACCTTGTTGCAGGGCACATCTTTTGATTCAGTGATCTTATAAATTATTGAGTGAGCTTGAAATAAATGTTTTATGATCATCTGATCTGGTAACTTTGTTTTAGAAAAGAAAATATTGTTCCTATCGTTATGAAAGAAAACAGAATTCAATGGAAATTCGTGGTCTCTCCGTTTAATTGAATACAACAAGACTGATTGGCTAGATAATTAAATCAATGATTTTCTAAAAAGTTCTGGTTTGACGAAAAGGGGGTAAGTATTTATATAGTGAGGTAGGATGTCACAATAAATGTCACAGATACGGAGTGATGTATGATGGTACTGAGTGGAGAGACATTTGAAAGAATAAACAGTTGGTTTCAAAGTTTAAAACGATCAAATCTTGGTATTTGCCTTCAGGCAATGAACAAGAATTGGCAAACCATTTTACAAACAAAAGGATAGTTTTAGCATGTATAAAGGACATGTAAAGTTTTCTAACACGCACAAACCATTATTCTTCTAAAGCTAAAATCATAGCTACAATATCTTCTTTTGGACATTTTCTGCAAACTTTCTACCTTTCTATTGAGAATTTCCAATGGTGCCTTCAGTTCTTCCGGTTTGTCTGTCAGTGGCACACTCCATGTTTATTAGTTGAAGAATCTATAATTGTTTTTCGATTGACTTTCACAAATAGATAGCGCAGTGGGTTGCCAAGCGAGCCACTGTTATATGATGCAGTTAGTGCAATTATGATCAACAATACTCAGCTGAGTGGTTCCACGTCTGTATGGTAAACAATATTCTCGAGTTTTAGATTAACACGTGGTATATAAAAAACATGCAAAGTAATTCCGTACAGTATGAATGATGATCTTCATTGCACCAGTGCAGTTTCTTGTGCTTGAAGAGGTGTGAGAAGGAATGTATATTTGTATAAGTAAGGAAATGCCGTTTCACACCTTAACGGCGAACATCAAAGATTTTACCTGTAGTTTCTCCCTGGTGGGGTTGGAGCTATGCCATATGGGAGGCATTACCCAGACTAAGAGCATGCGGCTAACCGTGATATACCGGTAATAACCGTATGATCACGTGATCCAGACTTGACGCTTGATTGACGGATGAGCTCGAGATAGGGACGCAACGTAAACAGCATTGTACAATCAGTGTTTAGCAAGCCCGTAACAATTTTGGATTGCATTGGAGCGTTAACAATAAGTCACGGAAATGTCACGGGATTACTTAAATTGGACCTTTCAAGGTAAGAGACTTCACGGATGACCTAAACTCCATTTGATTGTAGTGACTTTCTGAAATGGGTTCAATAAACGTTTATGTTAAGTTTTATTGTGGCATACGGACCCGCGGATAATCCAGAGTAGTGTTAACAGAGGAATAACAAGTGGGATTAAGCAAACATCTGCCGAAGAAACAACCATGCCTATTGCTTTCAGGATGTACGAAGTCCTAAGAATTGCTGCCTGATATGATATTTTTAAATCTGACATAAAACATGGAAGTATTGCGCTTTTGAGATTTTTTTGCTAGACTGATGATGGCGCTTAAATGTAGATATCAATTAAAACTCTTTACGTATATAAAAATGCACGGAATTAAAAACAATCGATATCTTCAGCTTATGTTGTATTATTGCTTTGAAGTGTAAGTATATACGATTGACAATTGATTTATCGGTGACTCATTAGAACTCATTAAGCTCACATTAGAAGGATTTATAGTCTTATTTCTGTTGACCTCCATATTTGATTCTTTATCGTTGTGGTATAGACGTTTGACTTTCTGTTACATCCCATTAATGGATTCTCTATAGTGAATGTCGTTCCTTGCATTGACCATATAGAGGAACATGCTGTCAGTAATTGTACCATAATTATCTATTCGACTCTTACACTTGAGTGAACTATATAACTTAATATTACCAAAATACATTTCAAAGTCACCATTCACTTATCAATGATTTTGATTGTGTAAGTATGAGGGCGTAGTTTATTATACCGACGATCCGCAATTAGTTTATAACACGTTTTCTATAAGTACATGGACGTGCACGTATATGCAGATAAAAAAACGCGCAGAACAATTGCAAACCACGAACATCGGTGTTGGCAGTTGCTAATAACTCATATGTATACTCGGTATGTAAGATATGGCATAACAATTAAAGTTTTTAGGTTCATAAAGTTGATGCGGAATTTTAGCTGTTAATTATTGCAGTGAGCTGTATATTACTTCATACGAAACGATTTTTTCTTTTTGAGGTCATTTTGCTCTTCTGACTGGTATGATCCTGTCATGTTTTGAAAGATACTTATTTGATTATTGATTCTGACAATTCCGTATTTGTATGATACATGCTTAATAGAACTTGTATTGAATGTATGCCTTCTTGGTGTGTGTTTATACTTCAAATTTTGATGATTTCTCTATCGTTTCCGAATTCAAAAATCGCAGACTACATTCAACTTTCTAACATCATTTTTTATATACATGTAGAGTATGAAATTTTGAAATTCTGAAATCACAATGTGTCTCCTCTATTAAATTCATTCTAAGATTTTCTGAAACGTTCACACCTATAATATATTTATAGATCTATATATCTAGTGATGTACGTACTTGAATAACTTACGTCATTCATCAAATGACAAGTTGCCTTCGACCCGTCTTCCTATTCAAAAAGAAGGCCTTGTACACATATGTACATTGGAATAGTGTTTGACTGTATATGTGACTTTATTGATTTCATAGAAGTTAGCAGATTCTACATACAGATGTAATGATTTCGTATATATTTGATTACTTTTCGATAATTAGAAAAGTCAGACGACAGTACCAGATGACTTGAACAATCCCAACTCCGTTATTGTCTGACTGACAGAGTGATTGATCGGTATCGATCTCAGGTTGGTCCATCATTAACATCGATTGGAAATTTCCGTTCCTGGAAAAAATCAATCAACGAGCGAGGGACGATGCTTCGCTTACCTTGACCTGAGATATGATGGTGTGATGTGTTGGTAGGTGTGATGATATGTAGGGTATAATTAGTATGTTATCCAGACCCTGAAGCAAAACAAATTAAAGGAGCCTTCTTAAGTCTAGAAAAAAATGGCAAGTCTAGAAGCCTCAGCTTTAAGTATAGTTCAGGGCTCCTTTTTATTTCTTTTTATAAAAAAAAAAAAAATAATGGTAAAATTAGTAAAGAACTCTTTTTTCATGGACTAAATGTTAGTGTAAAATATAGTCAACCGTTGAGATTTCCTTTTCAATTGAAAGATGGAGAGATGTTGATACATACTGTGACCATTTGATCAATTTTCATGGTTTGTTTGACATGCAGTTGCTATAAATTTCATTGTTTAAGAATTTAAGTTATCCTTTTGAATAAAGAGTAAATTTTCAGACATATCGTGATGCAAACAATTCGTCTGCTGCCATTTTGGTCAATTGACCTTCTTCAGATAATAGTGTTGGTATTCTCTTACTTTTGAAATGATAAACAAGGGGAAATAAACATTAAAAATAATTTCACTTAAAGCGCTAAAATCATATACAAACTATATGTATACATACATTTCAGAAACTGACTTACACCTAATTAAGGCTGGAAAATCAAATATAGATCGAATGATGAAATTATAGTTGGTGTCTTGGTTGTGTGCTGTCCTCAGAAATCCCCAATAAATGTCATTAGAAATCGTAATGTTGATGTTTAATCAGTCACTTCGGCTTTTGGGCGTGTACCATTACAGTAAATGATGACGCCGTCTTATAGTTCTAAATGTACGATGCACGTATGTAGTGGTAGTCTTCTGCTCTATATAAATGGTCGTCTGTTCCTCCTAGGGAATGGTCATCTGCTCGAAATGAATGTCTTCTTCTACCAAGTAATGGAAATTAGTCTTCTGCTATCTAATCATGGTCATCTTCAAATACCAATGAGTCGTCTGCCCCAATCAACTCTGTCTTATTCATCGATGGTCGTCTGCTCTTTTAACATAAAACTCGTCTGCTCCTACCAATTTCCAGCAATATTCTGCCAACCATGCATGATTATCTGCATGTTAAGACTCCAGCCACAGTCTGTTACAACCTGCTAACATGATCAGGTGTAGAGGCTGAGACTCTTCAATACTAACTGCTAACATGATCAGGTGTAGAGGCTGAGACTCTTCAATACTAACTGCTAACATGATCAGGTGTAGAGGCTGAGACTCTTCAATACTAACTGCTAACATGATATCAGGGTTAGAGGCTGAGGCTGAGACTGTGAGCATGCTCTACACAAACAGTTGTGTCCACTCGTCAAGTGTTATGCTCTAGGGCTTGTATGGAGAGGTTTGATTGTTTGAGACAAATACAGAAAACAAATGTACAAGTTTGAGTTGCTGACAGGCGTCAAGTTTGTAAATGATTCCAGTGTGTCCTAACGTCTATCTGTCAGTGTGCTGTGACGGACTTGTCGTCTTTGTACGCTCCACAACTCAAGGTCTTGCTGGTCAAACAATACTGCCTAGTCCTAGTATGTTGGACATTCATGTTGTTGTATACTTTACACAATCGGTCTTCAATACTCATCTGGCCTCGACACTACTTAAGACGTTTGCGATTATTTGGTCATTAAAAATATAGGTAATTAACTTAACGATTTCGATTAATCTTTTAAAGAAAGAGGGACAGAAGCACGTTTTTAGGGGGAATATAAGGTGATGTCAGGAAAATGAAAATAAATGGTTCCAATTGAAAAACAATGAACTAAATGAAGCAGTCATAAATCAAATATATATTGTAAATTTTGGCTATGACATTTCTTTTTCTTACACAAAATGAATTGAAGGTGTTCACACAAAAATGGCCGCCAATGGACTCAATGTGAATCTTTATAATTTGTCATGTCTCTGACTATGGATAAAATAATACACTTAAACGTTTATTTCTAAGTCGTGTATTATGGATAAACACATATCTATAATTATTCACACTCAGATTAATTTATTTGTCGTATTAGTGAGAGAAGAAATCTACGAATGGTGAAACCATCGCTATATAGTCAATATATGGAGTAATGAAGAAGAAATGAAATGTTTAATCTATTGTTTAGACCTGTTTTAAGTTCAATATACTGTAGTATTAGGGCTTTAACATAAGAACAATATGTTTTATTTATAGACATGTTTATCTTAGTTGATTCATATCATTCCTTCTCTGATTGATTAGAAGTCTGATTTATCCTGACACAGTTAATAGACGTTGACATAGATAAATGATAAAATGTTTTATGGATTTGTCACGTAGAGAATGTGGGTCAAATTAATCTTGACACATTTCGTATTTAATTGTGTAGTTCTGTTGTTATCACAAGTTCATCTTTAGCCCTAGGACAGTTTATTGTTGTGACCTACTGTAGAATGATTCTGTATGTATATAAGTTTACTTATGTATACTAAAACAAGCGTGTTTGGAGCGCTGCCACACTAAGAGGATGTTTAAAGTAAAATCTTATGTTCAGGTGTTCTTTGAAGCCATCAGGTGGGCGTTACATGTATAATAATTCAATAAATCCCGTGATTGGCATAAGTCATATACATAGGTTCTTTGAGAGCTGTGTTGAATTGGTTTTCTTCTTCATCAAAATGTTTCTTTGGTTACCTAACGATATGGTTGTGTCGAAGATAATAAATGTCCTCATTGGTATTAAAATAATGTTTTCTTTTTGATGGTCGTGACATAAGAAGAAACCTTTCTATTTGAATTATTCTTTTAAAATCAGCTCATTGGTCTTTCTATACATAGAGTGTAGAGGATCTTAAAATAAATGACAGAATAGTATATTAGTGTTATCTCACCTGGTTAATTCTTTGTGAACATATGTAACAAATAAATCGCACTCGTGTAGTTCAGAAATTGTCTCTTTATCTACAGTGATATACTTTCTAAGCAGATACAAATAATCTTATTAAGTGTATTTGAGATATGAACGATGTTCGATATCAGACCATAAAGGAACCAAGGTTAGACAACAATGCCAACGGTTTGACTATATATGGATTAATTTGAGGAAGGGGCATTTTTTTGGCACGATTTTGCAATAAATGCATGATATAAGAAACGGTTAGTGGTCGAAAAGGGGTTAAGGCCTCTCTCTTGCCGGGGGTCACACTCCATGATAATTCAGAGATTAATGGACTTGCTCCTACAACAGAAGAGATGCTATCAAGCTTTACGATGATGTCGACGTTTCTACAATCCATCCCTCTTCCTTTGTTTCTTCTTCACTCTCAACTAAATTATGTGTCTCTGTTTGCATTTCTTTCCAGTTTTTTCTGACTGTTTTTCTCTCAAGGTCCTTAAAAAACTTTGTGCTTTTATCTCGAAAGGTTTTCAGTGACAAGTCACGTCCAAAGTTGCTAAGTCTAACTCAAACATACAACATTCCATTTGTCATCTTCAACAATTAAACAGTTCGTTTGGCTTCAATCATCAAATTCATTTGTTCGTTTCAAACACACACTATAAATCTATTTCATTGTGATTGGTCTTCCCGAAAAGATGTCACAGTGAATATCATTACAGGTTTAAAACGACAAATGATGATAACTTACCTACTTACCCCATAAACAGCGATTGAATTACCACAATGTCATTTTCAAAACGTTTAAAACCTTGATAGATAACTACCTTCTGCTTATCAATCAGTAATAGATATGAGACGCCACACTTGTATACGTTATATTTGTGCAGTTAAAGATCTAAATACAATTTAATTGGCTCAAGCGATTCCTTGGTAAAACAAGATCTTAAGATATTCTGTGAAAGTTCATGAACGGGCTTATAGGAGGTATTCAGGAGAGAGTGAACATTCTTTGAATTCTTGTATGGAATTACACACATACAGATGATTGACGACTCAAGGTCTTTCTGAAACAGATACCGAGCTATCGATCTATAAAATATATCGAGATCACAATGCTCATGATCATTTATATTACTAACACCCTACCCTTCCAATTCACAACACAGTAAAGGTATAGACGAGCCACTTATTACGTTAAATAGAGATCACAGTGCTCGTTGATATCACTTACACCCCCCTTCCCATTTACAACAAACCGGTAAAGCTTTAGAATTGTCACTTATTACGTACAATAACACGGTGAACAAAGTAATGTCTAATGTGCTTAAAGAAAAGTCAACATTTCACAAGAGATTTTATTGGGATTTGAGAGAAACAAATCCGATAACTCTATCAACATTCTTTTGCATTGTCCAATATAATTTGCATGGTTTCCCTTGTGTTCGGCAGTCTCGTGGCCCACTGAACACGAACAGTTGTAGCGATCACCCGAGGTCGATTTGTTTATATTTCTGTCTACCTGTCAGTTGTGCACCTTTGCATCAACCTTGTAATTGGCGACCTACCTGAAAGGTGTATATAGTCAGACAGGTATGACTCAGGTGACTTCAGTGTCATCATCCAATTATCCCCGAGCGCAGGTAACAGTGCAGACAGGGGACATGCACCTACATGCATCTACCTGCAGCGTTAGATACATGAACCTCACCTGATTTACCTATCAAAGTCTCACCTTGATACTGGTCCTTCACACATTGCATCTACCTGCAGCATAGGTTACCTGTACCTTGTCTGATATACCACTCTGTCACCTGACTATACATGCCCTGAGTACTCAGCGTTTGTTTTATCTCTAATATTTTCTAATTTACCTGTACTGTGCCGCACCTAACAACTAGACCCAACACCTTGCATCTACATACAGCGTTAGTAACATCTGTAATATTTTCTAATTTACCTGTACTGTGCCGCACCTTGCAACTAGACCCAACACCTTGCACCTACCGTTATTTACACCTGCAATCTCACCTTGTTACATGTGCTCACACCTTGTCTCCGTGTGTTTTCATTTTGATACAAAGGTATCATTTACTTGCGTGATAATTGTTCATTAAGCCTGTGTAAGACGATAGGTATGTTGTATAGAGAGAGAAATGCACTGTAATCATTTCCTTCTAAATACAAAGGGTTTGCCGTTATATAATCGGAGTTGATGCCATACTGTTATCGTTTGTGTTACAGGTGATAGCAATACAAGGCAGTAAGCACATATTTTTGTGATGTTTCATTCGCCTTTATATTTGATAAAAAGTCGATTGATTTTATTGTTCACGAAATTGCAATAATGAGTGCTTAAAACATATTTGAGCAGCTATGAAGCTATATTAAAAACTCGGATATGCAGTCATTAATACATACTAAAACTGCTGACAAATAATCAAAGGGCAGTCGGGTTTGAACGCTCCATACTCGCCTATCATATTTACCTAGGAGCTACTGCTAGGTGGACAGAAGCACAAATGTATACACCACGAGTAACCTTAGCAACTCATGTAATAGCTGTGGGCAGGAAATAATTCCTCAAATTAAAACATGAAGAAGGTCATCCATTCAGTGATCAGCCACGGTAGGTGTTGCTGAAGATCACTCACTGCTATCATCTGGGCTTCAAAAACGACGATGCTGATCACTTAAAGTGCATTGAATGACTCATTTCGATCCGCTTTATGTTATGTTTGATATAAGTCATGCTCATTGACAAACGTGGAAACTCAATGACATCAGTCAATCCCTATCAGGGTTGTTGTACAGCTGAAATATCCTTAAACCATTTTCTCGTATTCCGTATCAAATATATATTCTTAATCGACAATTTCAAGGCAACTTGTTATACTTTTTTTCACTAATACCCCGTGACCGCATGCTTAAGAAGAAATATCAATATGGCAATCCCGAATATTGAATGAAATGCAAATGTCCTTCTCTTTTACAAACCGACAGTTATGGTTTCCCGGCTTCCTTTCATTCGCGTAGTGAATGGGGTTTTGTCAACATATGAAAGCGGCCTTGTTAGTACATAATGTTTGTTAATTGTGCGCCATATTTAACTGTATTAAGGGCTTCGGCATAATGGCTCGGTTCTGACTTTTCACCATGACGTTTTGTAAAAAAAAAAGAATCGACATTAACATGGGTTGTTAACAAATGCAAACAGGCCAGATCGTGTTGACATGGTTGTTAACTGAATATCTGACAGGAGAGTTTTACTTCCGGGATTGTTCGTTAAAGAGACAGGTTGATTGCATGAAAGGGACAGTTGAACCTGGTGTTTGGTGTTTTTGGTCATTAATGTTGCTCTTCATGTCGTATCGTCCTCACCAACAGCTCCTTTTTTAACCTAGGAATTTTACATGAATCATTTTATCGTAAAAGAATTACAATCTCTGATCTGATTTACTTGATGCCTTTATTAACATTTCCCATTTTAACATTTGAATCTTGTCAATCAATGTATTGTATGTTTCCTTTTTTCAGTATTAGAACTTGTAAAGTATCCAAACGTGTTACATTGCTATGCGTGAAATAACGTATAAATCCTAAGGGATTTATTATATATAATCATCCACATGATCTAACTTTTCTAGGTACCAGTTCTATTAACATAAAAAACACCAAAAATTCCTGAAATTGTTTGGCAAGCCACAGATGATACCCGCCTTTCTGGCAGTGTATAATATACAATGTAGATAAGGTTGTATAGAGAGCAATAGGCTGTTATCCAGACCATAAAGCAGCAACATATATGAGCCTTCTTAAGTCTAGAAAATGGTGGCAAGTCTAGATGCCTCAGCTTTAGCAGGGCTCTTTATATTTTATTTCATTTCCAAAACTAAAATAATAAAAACAGTCAGGAACACTTTTTTCAGGGACTTTATGTTAGTCTAAACTTAGAAGAGTCTCAACTTAATTGTAAACACTCATTGCAAGATCAAGATAATTACATTTGGAAGTCGTTAAATAATATTTCAAAACACACAGTCTCTCTTTCATATGGATTAAACATTAAACAACTAGCAGACTTATTTTACCCTTAAAGAATGAGATCAATTCTCAACGACAACAATCACCATTTCGAACTTCTTATATGCCCAATTTACTGTCGAACCATCTTCAGGTATCGCAATTTTATATTTCCGTACAATGCTCCTTTGAGGATTGAGATCCAGAAATTTAAAGATAAGGCAGAAAACAAACAGCATGTAGTGACAGTAAGGCGTCTTTGACTCACGTGGCCATTCCGATATCCTCAATATCAACTAATCCTTCTCTCAAGGCATTTCCCATATAAGTTCGATCACCGATTTTCAAGCCAACATTTCAAGGATAAGAAATTGAATAAACATATCTCGATATTGTAACGTAGGCTTTCTAATGCTAGCCTGGAGCTATTGAGGTAAGGTGGGCATGAGGGGGACAGAAACCCATCCCTACATAGCAACAACACCACTCCCCCCTCCCTACCCCCCTTAAACGATAACCCACAGAAATCGCAACCCTACATAAATACACAAACCCTCCAATGACCCCAGTATAGACAATGCAAAATGACGCAAATATATAGTTTTATGGGTACACAACTACGTTATTTTGTATGTTGACCTTACAAATAAAGAAGTGGTTTATTGAAAATACTGGCCATTTCAGACTAAATTACAGATCTACATTTCGATTTGTTAAAGTCATAATGCTATTAAGAATAAAATGAGTGTTAGACTAAATACATGTCCCTCCCAAACTACCAATGCCTTCCCTATACATCTACCTTGTGCGTGCCCCTGCTACACCCTTCTTACCTTATTCATTTACCTCCACCCTCACCTCAGCAACTACCTTTCAGAACAACCCCTCCTCTCTAAACGCCTCCCCCTCCGACTCTACTCGAGAGAGATTTGCTGTAATCTAAGCAGGAGCCGGTTGATCGTATCGCCCATGCTCTGTGCATGTCAACACAGTGTGACGGTCCTCGCCTTCAACGACGGATCGCAATAGTCGCGGGGGACATTTACTTGAAATGGGGGTCTCAGCGTTTGATTCACGATGTTTCGGATTTACCTGTGCTTTGTTTTGACATACGTGTAACATCATTTTTTCACCATGAGGAGAAATCGACGTTTTAATCCCGAGGTCCTCAAGGTAAGGCATATAAATGACAAGAGCTTTAGAGTCACTATTATAATGAATAGTATGCTTGTATATGAATGTGGTTAGGGGTTAGGATATCTATGTTTTATAATTTTTACATGTTTATTTTGATATTTCATATTATGTATGCATTGCATACAGTTCCTAATTTCAAAAAAAAAATTCTTGTAAAACGACTTGACGTTTAACAATATTCCGCGAAAACATGTGACATCCTGATAAATTTGAGGTTGACATTATGATAATTATTTTCCTCCTTCTATGTAAAGTAAATTCCCTGTCACGATCAGCTGATCAAAATGTCTCAACTTATCAGGTTGACTGTGTTTATCCTTTCTTCTGTTCAAGCCTCATAGAGGTCCTAGTTAATCATATTTCATAGAGCGTGTCAATGAATATGAATCAACCACACAGAATAGCCTGGATATTAATTTTAGCCAAGCGGGATTCCAAATGTTGCGGAATGACATTATCATTGCCATAATGCTTCTTACTTATATACAGGTGTTTTATCCAGCAGAGAGAATTTAGCATGTTTGACTCATTGTATTGATAATTCAATATAATTTATCGACCATGTCATATGAAAGATCAAAGGCTTGACCTCATGCAAATGAATGTGATACATCATAACTCCAACATTTCAGGGTTCGTTAAAAGGCTTTATCAACAAAGTTCATACTCTAGTTCACATATGAATAAAATCTCTATTGCAATGATTTGAAAGGGTATCAAAACAGAGACGAAAATGTCTCAATTCAAAGCAAAAAGGCAACATTGTTCAAATCAGATGATTCATAGCACATATGCTGATGTATGTAGGTAGTTGTCTCACTGATGTAGAATATGAATATGAAATATAAAAATCTTATCTTAAGAGGCCATGCACAGTTGGGAGTGATTGCCAAGTCTCGACTAAGGTCTGGGTTTCAGCCAGGGATGTCCAGCAGAGTGGTTAAGTTTCCGAAAATATAACTTCTGTGGTTTCTAAACTTTCAATATTTTGTTGAGCATTAACACTTTGTTATTTTGATCAACCTACTTTGCTTTTTAAATGTTGGATCTGGATGACTGCAATAAACGTAGATACACTCAGGGATAACTCACAGATGTAGAATATGAATATAAAATATAAAAAACTTATCTTAAGAGGCCATGTGGCCCTTTTTCGTTTAGTCAATCAGCTTAAACAGGAAGTATCATGCTGTTGCATTGAGAGTTCACTGTGCATGTTGTTCTGATCGTTTGTAATTTTTCAACAAAGAAATTGTGTCAGCACCCAGGGATATTAAATATATAAATGTTTAAGACATGGTAAAGACATTTTGTCAGCTACAGCGAGTTCATCTGAAACAGAAAGTCATTTTCTCAGGTAATTGTATACAAAGGTTACCCATGTATATTTAAGCTGCATGACCGAAACGTTTAGCAGAGCGCCAGCCAAGCGTTACCGGCCGTATTTGGACCTGTTCTTAAGACACGTTGCCTGATATACCCAATCTACAGAAACTAAATTACACTTAACCTCTTATACAAACAAAAATGATTTTGTTGTATATAATGCTAGAAAGTAGTTCAAACGAAAAAAATATCATTTGAGGTGTATATCATTTCCATTTCGATGTCACCCTTTTTAAATATAAACTATTGTATTTAACGTCTTGATATTACGATTTAAATGATTAAATCTTTAGATAAGGCTCCAATCGTATAGTAAGATGTATATAAAGCCCCGGCTGTGTAAGGTAGATATAGTAATTCTTTATACGAAGGTACATGATTCTGTCACTCTGTAACCTATAGTCCCTTTATTATACAACTAGACTGAACATGCCATCTTTATGTCAAGCGAATTTACTTATTTCAGTACTGAAACTAAACACTTAACATTCTGGATAACGAATTAACCTTTAGAAGTTACCTTTTTTTAAATATGTGCGATGTTAGTTTATATAATATCTACAATAATATAATAATTTATATAATCTATCTACCACAGTCACCCTTTCAATTCTACGACGCCATGCTTCTTTTGTACGATGGCGTCATATGTATCATACACAATATCAATTGAAATTAATGCTCTTTCATAATTTGTTTACCTTTATATATTGACTTAAGGTATGTTTCCTTTGATGTTCTATATATGTCATCGGATTTTTGTGTGTCTCCTTTCCACCAAGCCCGAGCTATCCCATATATGTATACTCCAACTAATAAACTAAACGACTCTTTATATAACATTCCGGAATATAAAGCATAACGGAGTTCAACTACTGTGACTGCTAAGATCGCATGATGTTTAAATGTTTAGGTTTCCCTAGAAACATCTGTCTTGAATAAAAGATCTCAGTATAAATCCACTGGTATGACCTAGCAAGACTCTCCTATATATAACACACCTGGTCAGTGTAATTGAACCATCATGACCCGTTGACCTCCTTACCAACAGGTACTTCCAAGTATTAGTTGGTACAGTGGGGGGTGATTGCCAAGTCTCGGCTAAGGTCTGGGTTTCAGCCAGGGATGTCCAACAGAGTGGTTCAGTTTCCAAAAATATAACTTCTGTGGTTTCTCAACTTTCAAAATTTTGTTGAGCATTTATACTTTTTTTATTGTGATCAACATATTTTGTTTGTTTTTTATTGTTGGATCTGGACGACTGTAATTACGTAGATACACTCAGGGATAACATAACTCATGAACAAATGTTCAATGCAATACCTGAATTTTGTCAATTTTAAATAAAATCAACATAAAAAATAATAATTAAGATGTCTACAACATAAACTAGCGACACGATTTTAATATCTCTATAGCAAATTGCTTTTGTCTGGCATTGAGCAAGGAATGTTTGTTGCACTATTGGTGGTTCACGAAATCGTGTTGCTTCTATTAGTCCAGTCTTCAATCGTGTACGGCATGCATTACGTCCTATCGGAATTAATAGTTAAACAATTAAATACTTATTTGCATCAAGAACGTTTCCTTACATGCTAGGAATGTTGTGTATGAATGTATGATATCATATTTTACAGAAATTTCTAAAACCAAAAAAGGCTCCTAAGTAAAGATATCATTACCATTTGGTGCTCATCCCTCATTGTAACAGTGAACCAAAAGTTTAACACCGTAACGCTAAAAGAGTTAATTCAGTCCCTCTTAAACACAAATCCAAAGACTCGTAAGCTTTAAAAAACTTGTCGTGTCCTTCAAAGGTGCGTGAGCTAATGAGACGGGTCGCAATGTGAGACGCAACGAGTGATGTGAATAATGGTTGGGAAGAAGAAGCTCGTAGGGGAAAGATACCTGTAGCTTATTCTGTATAAGTGCTTTCATCCACGTCAAATTGACCGTAAAATGTCTTCAACCGACGAGGCGTCGGCCATGTTATTTGAGTCACACACAAAACTTCAGATTGCATTTATTTGCCCTGTTTCCGCGTTTTTATCAGATTGATTATATTTGACTCACTGGGTCGTGAAAATATTTGCCTCGGCAAGGGAAACGCTTAATAATGGAATTTGATATGGTAGGAAATTATGAACACATATCTAGTCAGACGCGGATGGTTAACTGAGATAGCTTTAGAAACATCGAAGCTCGAAAGTTACGTTGAAGTGAATAAATCAAATCGAATGTGATATGTGCCGACAAGGGATTTTCCTTATTTAATGTATTACTAAGTATAAGGCTAATGAGGATAAGCTTATAGGTCATCTTATATTTAGGGTTTTTTCGGGCTAATTCTTTTTTATTACAGTCATTGCACATTTCAATGTACAAACTGGCTTTGGTATAATAAGTGCGTACACTAGGCGCATTAAACTAACGTACTGGCAGCTATTATGAAAAGGCCAAGGGTCCTAATTTAATTTAGTCGTTTTTGTCGTTATTTTAAACATGATTATAACTGTTACCAATAATGAACTATATGACTTAGACTTCGTTTCAGTCTCTGAGAGTTAATTCTTCTCTAATATCAAAAATGAGAAATTAGCTCCAAGCAAACGTTTTCTCAGTTTCCCATTTGACTGTTGAAGTCAAATATCTACAAACATAGACTTTCTTCTTATGAGGTTCCGTTGAGGTCAAAATATTATCAACTACAGTCTGTTTGTAAGACTACATATGACTCAAAGCATTGCTTTCATGCAGATGAGATTTCGTTATTGAAATGTCCAAATGAAAATATTTGCTATCCGGGTAACGTAGGAAGGTAACACATTTAAGCTAGATTACCTAGACGTTCCTACACCCCACTGTGAACCTGATAAACAAACACAGGGGTTGATGATCTACTGGCGACAGGGAATAACATTAGCAAAAAACGTGCTTCATCTTTCTCATGATTTGTGGAGATGGCCTAGTGGTTGAAAAAAGCTGTTGAAGGTTGTTGGCAATTGGTTTTCAGCCTCTGGGGTTGTGTAGCAAACTTCTTGGTTTATTTTGTTCTTCGCTGTTTCAATAACAGATAATATTGATGTGATTATGTGTCTGGGACATATAACAAACGATTTTCATTTCAAGTCGAATGGCATCCATGTGGAAAGTTTTATTCAAAACTTTATTAATATGATTCGTCCTAATCAAACGTAGTAGCATGGTGAAAGTATGGGTTGGTTCACAGATAATTTGCACAATGTAGATTAATAACATTTACAAATATGATGGAGAAGGCATGACGGAGAAACTTTAGTTACAGATTTACTAGCAATTGGCATATATATCAAGGTCTGGAAAAGCATGAGACTAAAGTATAGTCTAGATTTACTCAAGCTAATAACAGTTTTTTAGGCTTGCTGTATGAGGACCTAGACTGTATAAAGGCCCAGATTTAGTGCAAGCAGGACTGGATAAGCTTCAAGAAGCTATTCTGTTAACCTAGGGGTATTCTTCCATCTTCTTCAAAAATGACCCATTTACACTGAACAATTCTAGATATAAGAAGATCGACTCTAAGTTCATGATTAAACCATCTAATTTTGGACCATTTTGAATCCAAAGTTTCATTTTAGGAGCAAAGGTGACTGTACAGTTTACTGGCTTGACATACACATACAAGCCCAGGATGCTGTAAACCTGGATGTTTAATCGACAAAACTTGACTGGGGAACTTCCTTATTGTTGGTAACTGCAAGACGTACGTGTGGTATTTGTGAAGGTTGGTTAATGAGGGCGGTAAGGTTTCTACTTACATGATTACTAACAACTATATATTTTGATAACATATCCATGTATAAGGTATTCCTAAGAAATGTAAACAAGGAAGTATAATTCTTTGCTTACGTAAGCTTTAAACCAACACAACCTAACATAACTTTCCCTCGCACTGAATCTATTTGTGACTCTCACGTTGAAATACGTTGGTGACTAAACTTCATCAGTTCGCAACATAATGAGATACATAATAACATCCTCAATTGTTCTTTTCCAAATAGGAAAATTGTTTCAGAAATGTAAATTGTTTTAATGCTATGCTGTTATACCTTTGAGGATAAACTTCATATTTGACAATGAAAATCGTCAACAGTTCTAAACAGTTTCGTGGCCTTCGTAATGCAATGAAATATACATTTTAGACTCATTACAAGTATAGATTCTATACATGGTTTGTTACTTAACGTAGATTTTTGTGATGGTCTGTTTGTTCGTAATTCTAATATATCTGAACAGCTATCTTTTGTATATCTATAAGTAAGGTTTCCTACATATACCAACAATCATGAGGTGCACAAGACTACCGATGTCATCATTTCATTATCTTCTTGCCTAGTAAATCTCTAGACCACCATCCACTGTTCAAAAGCTGACCTGTTAGACTTCTGAGCTTACAGCATACCGAGTTGCTGTAAGGCGACCCAACTTACCTATATTGTTCAGGATTTATCTCATCATTAGCGGAGAGTGAGGTTTCAATTTCATAGCCAGGTAATTGGATTTTTACCATATCCTTGTGAAATACGCCCGTATCAATCTTTAACACCTGAAGAACACTGGGAAGGTACGAGATTTGTCTTATATCTTCCTGTTATATACTTGCATAGCTAGTTTGTGTTTTGCTACGAGAAGTGAAAAGATTGTTCTTGTCTTATGTTGCAACGATACATTTACTTAATTTTTCCCGGTTTGGTTGATTGTCCTAGTCTTGCGTTATACATTTCAACATACCATTTTATCTTAAAACTATAACATATTGACGTTTGAGGCTACCAAAGGTTAGTAAAATGAAGACTCTGTCAGGAAGTTAACACCCCGAATTCTTATATTTATATTGTTCCATCTTTCATGTCTCTAAGTTAACATTTCACGATTCTTGATAAATGTTTAAATCCTTGACTGGGGATCTAAACGTTCCAAATGTCTAAGGCGAAGAACGTTTTTCTCTTGAATCGGATATCGAAGTAAACATTATTCTCTCTGAAATATCACACTATGAAATACATCAACATCACGAAATGCATGGCATGATGAAATTGATCGCTCAGCAATAAAGATGAAGCTTCTACTTGATGAGAGTATATTCAAAAGATTTACGATATTTATTAACGAATTGACCTTTAAGAAATCTATTAAATATATAATTACGCTTTGGGGCTTAGAATTGTTGTCTGATTAGTGTTGTCACATATGGCATTATTAAATAAACCAAACTCCTTTATCATAAATTATTTTTTTCTTGCATGCTTAACTGGCATTAAGGGATAATAATTTATGATATCCCCAGGCAGTTCGTGAGCGTGATGCAATACAATTGTAATGAATTAATAAATCAAGACATAAGAGTTGCTTTCTCTTCAGCCTCAGTAGAAGTGTAAAATCTGGTGAACAGATCTTATGTTAAATTAATAAGTTTACTGATGCATCCTCTTTATAATTTTGACAGATAAATTTCATAATTTTCTGCAACCTGCACATTAAATGGTCATATTTCGTTGCCATTCAGTAAAGAACTTGTGAAATATCTTTATCGAAACTAATTTCTTCTTCAACAACAAAATAGATATTTTTAATTCCTATTTTGCTATTCATGATCGCATATTTTCCATTTCGAAGATTTATTTATGTAAACGAATGACATTTAGGTATGATTGCAATTAACTATACAAGGAGTGACAATTTGTCATTACAGGCTCTGACTGGGTTGTAACTCTAGCATGTCGAGTAGCGATGATATTTGATCATATTAAATCTACCATCGACATTTTAATAATCTTTGATTTCTAAATGAAAAAAAAGCTTTCATTTTGCATTTATTACTGACTGAAGGTACCCAAGGAACCTTACATTTAACGCAAGGTTATATTTTCTAAAAGAATTGTTTACTGAAAAATACAGTTTATTGTGTAAGTGTAATTTAAAGTTTGTACGTGAATTAGTCCAGCTTTTGATTATGAATGCTTAAGGTAACTTAAGGTAGTCAATATTAGACAATTCGCATTAAATGTCTGATAATGGATTTACATGGCGTCGCCTTTCGAGTCTTGAAATGCGCTTAATCGGTATGATACAATATGTTAGATACTTTAATTTTGAGGTAATGCATTATAACACAATTACATTAACGTTCATATGATGCAATATTTGCATTGGCTATGGCTAGGGATAATCCGATGTACATTCAGTGGAGTAATACATCCCAAGCCCATTTAACCAAACCGTGCACAGTCATTCTAATGCTGTCTTTAAACCTTTACTTACTTGCAGAACTAGGGTGTTTTGAAATATATTTTGTAAATATCTACAAACCTTTTTTTTAAAAAAACCCTCTCATTTTACGTCCTCGATCGTAGGAATAATCTAGACCTGCTATTCGGTTGATCAAAAGGTAGGGATAAGTCAGGGAACATTTGTATTTCAATCTTTATTGAGGGAATGAACCAATTGCATGGAGATCGTCCAAAAACAAATATCATGTATTTGCACTGGAATACAAGCATAACTAGAAGTATCTGCTAAAGTTGTCTGGAGAATACAACTCCAACATGTTGATACTATGAAGGATACCCCACCCTATGAAAGCAAGTCGTGCGAGAAGTCACTTTAAGAGTTCATTGAGGTGCTGACAATTGATGGAGTTCATATTTGGGGGCTTAATCATAAGATGAGCTTAAAACGCATCTATCGTGCCCCGGTGTGCTTTATATACACAAAGCTGTTTTTCATACACTTTCCTCTTAACTCCCCCTCTTTAAAAGGTTTCTCTTGGTTGCCTTTGCTATCAGACAATAAGGGTCGACTGTAGAGGATTCAAACCCGTACTCCGTGAATATCTGTGTCTCCCACCCGTGACTGGGGATTTAAGGGGGGTTAGGAAGGTGAGGAAAGGTAAGGACTGACTTTTTGTACTAGAGAAGTGGTTGGTATAAAACATTTGTGCAAAAAGGTATTAGATTTGTTCGTGGAAGGTGATGTTTAATTGAGTGTACTAAGTGCATGTCTGAATGGTGGTGTTATCCATCTACTTATACATGTAACGATCTGGCGGATCTATGGAGCCAGGAAGAATTTCTTGACGCCATTTAAGTTATCTGATTGCATCTTGTATGATTATTTGTAATTGAGCAAGAAATGTGCATACCCTTTTCTAGACTGGGTGATATTTGTTCCTATGCACACAAGGTAGTCAGAAACATAGTATGTTCATGTTACGTATTGGGTTAACTATAACTGCCTACGAAGATTAAAATGATTGTTTGCAAATTGACGATGTTAGAGTCGTATGTTACGATTCTTATATTTTCTAGATTTAGATTACGACTTGGAAATATAAAGAAATGGACAACTGCAAGTGAACTTCGAACACGATTTTCAATAAGGTGTCCATACGGTGTACATAGCCGATGTAACTTTCAATATCATAGAGTTTTAGTTGTACTTTGGTTGTAGTGACCTTATGAAGGTTTCTTAGTAATAGTTTTATGAATATAACATTAAAGTCAATACCAAGTTGCCGCAACTGTATAAAAATAAATAGGATGTAAAAAAACAATAAACCAGTCCAATAAACACTGTTGATTTCAAGATTATAGGTAAACTTTGATTAGACACCGGTGTATCGTATAAACATCGATATCTTTACAAGCTCATCTAAATTCCGTTTTAAAATTAACAAACTGAAAACGAAGTTAAAAAAATGTTTCATAATAATATCTTTGCTTAATTAAAAAAGCCTCGACAGTATACCTTATGTTAAACGATTAACGACGATTTGTATATTTTTTGGGTCTAACTGTTTCCTTTATCTTATACACTGAAGAAATATTACCATGTATGTAAGTACCATTCATACATATATTTATAGCGGAGAGATTTATACGTAACCTATGACCGGCGGCGTGACGTGTTGAAGTGTCATCTAGAGAAGAGTAAATACACGAGAAATGTACATGAAATGTACCACCGTGTTCCCTGCACACTCCTTGACAGGCTGTAGATATGTACATGTATCTACATTGTAGGTGGCGGGTCTTTGATCTCCTACACTGGTGCTCTGAAGTTCAAATCATTTCGATGATCGTTCTTACATTATGTTATTGTATGTATGTTTGTATCTTGTCGCTACTCATTTTAAGCATAGAAAACAAATTGCTTTGACATTACATTTTAATGGTTTACTAGTAAAACCTTTATGTAATGACCCATTCAACCTATTTTTCCAAATACGTGATATTGATATTCATATAAAAAGATATTTGCATTATTTTTTTAGAAGGTTTATGAGTTAACCTTTGGGAATTGTTATAGGATATAATTCTATCAATGTTGTCATGTCAAATGTTTCTATTCTGTTAGTTTTTGATATATTTGTAAAACTTACTATGTCCTTATCAATAAAAAAAGTTACGTATTTTATAGAAAAATAAAAAATCTTTTACCTTTTTCGCATTGATTGGTGTCAAAATGTATCAAAAACAATATATGTCGAGGGTTGCATTTGCCGTTTGTCATGTTTATTGTTTTAACATGTCAGTTTAAGTAATTTATCTCCTTTAAGAGAATAGGCAAGCCATTCAAGAATGCTTAAGGGCTCAACATCCATACAAAAACTATTAAGATATTCTACAAGAGAATATGTCAAGGTTATACCAATTATGTGTAATATTATTGTAATCCACTTTTAATGAAAAAACATCATGAAATGACAAATGATTTTAGCTACATATTACGAACCAATAACATCGAGTGTATTGAAATATTCGATTTCACCGAAATCTTAAAAAGTAAAGAAGATTTTTCTTTACTTTGCATACAACTTCGACCAACGGATTCATGAACTAGGCTCAGCTTGGCCAGTAATTCATAATGCCACATTGACCAGAAGCGACATCAAGATAAGAATATGTAAGGAAGCATATAGTCTTTATCACCGAAATTGAGTAAGCTAAACCATTAAGGTCTTTATAAAGTGTTTATGAAAGAAATTCAGGGCGGGTTTCCCTTCTATTCTTCACGCCAAACAATAACCATTTCACGCTCTGAGGACGGTTATTCCAAATATTTTATACTATCTGTCGTGTCAGGGTAACATTTGACATGATTCATGTGTTACCTATTCTAACGTGAAGAGTGCATGTCAAAACATTTGAAAATTGAGAGCGCAGTTGAACTTGTTATTCATAGTATTTGTATACAGGTAAATCTTATATAGGTATATATATTATGATTAACTGTCAATAATTTTTTATTTAGAACATATTTTCATAATAAACGGAATGTAATGTAAACTATGCAAATTGTTAATACGATACATGCGGTCTCATCTACTCGAACGCACCTATAAGAAATATGTTTAAATAAAATTCCATGCTTAAGATTTCATGACTATCACACATAGGCATAAGTGGTTAAACAACTTAAGTACGAAAAGGGCAATATAACATTTGTCAAGTGTTAAAAATCAACAAACAACGTTTGCAAAATAAGTTATATGACTGAAGTCCTCCTTTTTTTCTCTCTTAAAACCGATGTCCGATGATGGAACTTTATCGGTACATTCCAAACACGTTGTAAGCGCGTTTTACCAATATTACTTTAAACCACTAGTTCACGAACTAATATTTAAGGTAAGTGTACCGTACCTATGTCTCGTAGGTATCAAGTAGATATACGTAAAAGTAGTTTATTGTCTGTAGATGTATACAGTCCACCAGTAAATACAAGGCGACTGATCTCCTCTGTGATGATTTACTTCCAATCCTCCTTATCTGGTTGTAGGACTATTGACACTGTTCGGAGTACCGTCGTAAGTAAGCTTTATATATGAGGAGGCTGTCATTATATTGACACTGCTGTGGACTATTGATACTGGCCGTGTTCAAGACCAATCGAGGTTTAGCGAGCGTTTAAATGTTGCCGTGTGTAGTCCGCTGACGGATAATCGCTGAAATCATTGCTCTTGAACAGGTCAGAAGGCTGATGATAAGTTCAGGGTCGTTCTCAAGGGTTATTTGAAAGGTGTGAAGGCCATGTTTCGATCTAGTAGTATCTACACATTCCACTTAATACACAGTAAACATATAGGTGGGAAACATTAGCTTAGAGATTTGGCCAACGTTTACTTTATCAGTGATACGACTAGTTAACATTGTCTACATAGCAGTCTCTCGTAGTAATGTAGATACCCTCTTAATCAGTTCTCTACAGTCACAATGCCTTCTGACGAAAGAATTCCAAGGATTTGTGTATCATTTGCTTCATGGATATTTTATGGTTCTTGAATAGATTCTATTTAATTTTTTTCCTTAAAAGCATACTAGTCTCTTACTTAGGCAGGACAAGGATATATATTTAACATGTTTAGATCTTTGATAGTTTTCAGTTTACCAATTTTCGACCTTAACGGCAGCATCAGTTCCTGTATTTTGCACGACGAACCCTGAGCAGTAATACAGACCTTCAACACGTTGTGTCGAACCAATCTCGTGAATACTGTGCAGCGGCACTTAGTGTCAGGTTTGAAAGCTTGTACATTGCATCGTGCTGCACGTGCAGCAACATTCCCGCGTGTATATTGAGGGGTTCATTTAAGTCGTATATTTGGGATATGGCTTTGGTGTCTAATGAGGGATATTTCCGGTTCCTTCAATAAAATGAAACAAATGACTTTTTTTAGTGACACCACGCTTTTATTTCTTGGGATATGATTAATATTTTACTCGTCAACTCAATCAACCTCAGAAGTTAATATGACTTGCAATGTTTCTACCATATCAATCCTGTGAAAGGGTGGGAAGACAGTGGCAAGTGACTTTTTGTCTGCTGCAAACTTAACAATGTTACTTGATGTAAGCCTCTTTCAACAATACAGCACAAGTTAATATGCAGTACTAGCCTTGTCACTTCGAGACAAAACAAATGACCTGAAACAACAACAAAGTTAAAAGAAAAGCTATAACAACTCTGATGACTGTTCTTGAAATGTTCGTCTACGAAAGAAAACAGTTATCTAACAAACTAACACTGTTGTATTCACTGAGATGTTTCGCCTTTTGTGGCGAGGGTGTAGTGACGCCTCAAATAGCTTTTGCGGACATTTGAATTCGAGTTCAATTCATCGGGAAGATTTTGTCTCAAACGGATTGTACTCGGTGTACTCGAGGGATTTATTAACGTTGCACAACCACTGTCATAGCGAGGAGTTCTTTTACTTGGTTTTAGAAAGGCCAATGACCCCAAATAATCCTTTTGTATTGAAAGATTTGTTTATTTTCGAACAAATAATTTATTTTGCTTTCGTCTTTGTCGTGGTCAGAAAGAACAAAGATCAACCATTACCCGAGAATGTGAAATATCCCCAGATATACCCTTATCATGGTCGATCTTTAGCTTACGGCTACGGACATGACTGACCGTCACACAATGATAGATCGACTGGTCAGTTTGTGCGAGTAAGTACAATGCCGTCAGAAAACATTAAGGAAAACGTCCGATATACTTGAATAGTTGACTACGAAAACAAACAATATACGAGAGAAAAAAAACTAGCAATGCGATTGAAAGGTAAAATCATACCCTTTTGAACTCTTGAGTGTTTCCCCGTTGGAATTTACTTACAGGAGAAAGGGATCGTTAAAATCTGCTGATAAAACGTATAAACTGTCAAAGATAACAAAAACGGAAAGAAAATATTAAAACTGTTTCCATAAAAAAATTGCCATTGCTGAAACATTCACCTTTGTATGAGGTTAATGGCCAAAAATGACTCGTTGCTTATAACAGGATTTTTTTTATAAACCATAAAACTCATATATACATATATGACAATAAACTCCTTTTCCTTTTTACAAAACAATTTTTTAGATGTACTGATTGCTGGCCAATGGTTAAAAGGTCAACAATAAGAGGATGATGGTCAGGTATGACCACTGCATTGTTGGGTTAGCTATTATAGAGATAGGATGAGCCGTAAATAGTATGGTCAACATCTAAACAATGCAAGGTTAGCTATGTATTAACCTGCCTATGCATACATTGAGATAGGATCAGCTAATATGACCGTCACAGGTCGGCAAGCCATGTGAAAGGTCCTCACTTACCTACCCATCTCCGAGCTCGCATGTCCTGTCATTGTTTTGTATCCTCTAAATAAACCGAGAGGTCAGCCAAGACCAATTCGATGACCTGATCCAGTAGCCCCTCGTCGTAGAACGTGGACGTGAATTATTTACTAGCGGTATCCTCTCGCGCTCTGCATCAAGGGTGACCTGGAATGGCTTGATATAGGTAGACTATGACACTGACGTGTGATCTTCACTGTCCTACATCATGAGGGATACTGATGAAGTTTCGGAAACTCAGGTAGGGTAGGGGTGTTTTACTTTATATCTAGGATGGGAATGGTCTTCTATGTTATAGAACCTCTGCCAACAGTAGGGAAGGACATGTAAGGGATGATCCTGCACGGATATTCATGGAAAGTTAATCTTTTTTTCGTCTTATTGGAAAGCTCGTTTCATGGTTATATTATTCTTCAGTTTAACTTTCAACACGAGGTACTTTATAAGGAAACCCTTGGATGAATTTGCCTTGAATAAACGATGATGTTGAAATACGGCTTAATTGTATAAAAACTTACTGTAGCTTTTGGTGCCAAAGAGCAGGGATGCATTCATGTTGGTTCGTTATAAATTATGTAATATCTACGAGTCTATTTCTAGTACCTCAGGAAATTATGGACATAGAATTGCACAGTTAACTTTAGTTAACAGGTGAGCATTTGATTTCCTACGCTGTTTGGTAAAATATAAATACTATATAAGGGCATAATTGTTCTATACCTTGTCTGTTACAGAAAGACCATTGATGTTGTCAGTAGCACAACACTTATATTGTACATAATCATTTTATAAGGCAACTACTTTTTTGTAATAGTAGTGATCATTATTCTTGATATAGTCTATTGTTGAACATGTACGACTCAATACCTGTTCTTATTTCCCATTAGGTTGAAAATAAGTAGTGACATATTTTAAATATGAGCATATGTGCTTATATCACTTTTGCCTAGCAACGATTGTTGGAGCGCGAGTACCCGAGTGTTCGCCTGTGATCTACCTCCAATCGAATGTTTATGGAGGCGTGGGGATCATATATATCTTGAAATTTACATTTAACGATGCTTAATCGTGTTTTTTTTAAAACACCAGTCATTATTTCATGACTTGATTAAATGTTACATGAACATTGTTATTACAAGCAAATCAATAATAAATATCTTACTTTCTAGTGGCGTATTAGATTTATTACATTGACTGTAGTTATGGTCGATTGGTTGGAATCTTTCGCTTCAATCATCTTAATTACTTTACTATGTGATCGAATAGATTTAAGAAAAGTTACACATGTTGCATTCAATGGCGCAAAAGGCTAGTATATCGGCGCACGCGATAGTTAGGTTCAAAGAGGAAATGTAAATGTTGTGTATAAGCGAAACGTGTCTGTGTATGTAGAACTTATTTACTTGAGCGTGCACAGGCTTATGAAATTCTGTTTAGAAACATCCTTGGCCAAAACTTTTAAAGGTACGTTTTGATATTATCAAAGATTCAACAGAAGGATTCAGGTTACATAAACAAGTCGCATTCTTGAAGAACAGCACGACGCCGACAAACGCGGTTCATGAATAAAGCTCACAGAATGAGATTTTTCTTCCAATTTAACTTACATTCCTTCTGCGTGGAGTTTATGTTGCATGTATACATCGATGCATATTACTTCCTGTTTGTCCCGCGAACAAAACGCTACATTGTGATGGAACAATCGGAGGTGCTGGCGTGTTGGTTGAGCCTCAATAACGATATTGTTTGCATGAGTGAGCGTGCCTTCGGAAACATTCGGCACGTAAAATCTGAGGATAGTTGATTACATATCGTAATCCGATTGTCTGGCGGCGCTGTTGGGTGTTGTCTATGATGTGATTCAGTGCGAATCGGCTGATAGTTTAGGCAATGGCATTTTATCCTCTTCTAACCATCCTTTCTGCAACTTAACTGCTAACACGAGACATGCTATATGGTCAGTTGCAAATATCTCACGCGTTTGATACGTAATAGAAAAGGAGGAATAAAAAATAATAGACATATAAATGGATGAATCAAGAGATTAATAATTGGTTTTGGAGGTTTACATTCTTACTAATTTAAAAAAATTTCAATTTCAGTTTTGTGAGTTTTTATTCCTTCAGAAACACGTTGTTACTTAACAGGGGCATATCATATATAAAAAATTCAAGTGTTTACAACTGATATTGGATATAAGATATACACAATGCCATATAGATTCATTACGTTGTGTTCACTCTAGCTAAATATTGTTTGAATAATGGGTCACGTCAGCTCAAACGAGAAAAAAATGGATAAACAATAAGAATGAATTTAAGAATGAATTATTCTTTTCAGGAATGAATTGTTGAAACTGGAACCAATTGATGATTGACTTAATAAATAAAAGGATTGATGAAGAATTGATGATTGATGTATGAATGGTCACATGGAGGATTGATGAATGACTAGATTGAAGTGTTGAAAAATAAATGAGTACCTTAACCAATGACCTTACCTGTTAATTGAGTTGCTCAATGCTTGTTATGATACCCTGTTTGATCTAATGTTTCCTCCTAAAGTGGAGATCTCGTATGCCATGTTGGTTCTCTGTCAAGCATGTATCAAAATGTAATTATGTTTTCAGAAAATGTTCCTAGGTTTTAGCTGTTCCTAAACAATCCATGTGAAATCACTATAATCTTGATGTCCCGCATATCCCTGAGAGTGAAAGACCAATTAATCTGTCTCTGTAACTGCATATTAGCGAAGCGATCAGTGTCATTATTTCAAGGGGGATTGTTAGTCGTGTCTGGAGGCGTTATAACAACAGTAACTATAAACTCAGTAAGTACCTATGTAAATACTCAACGATCAAGTGCACCTTTCATAGTGCTATTGGGACATGGGCTCCCTCAACTTCCAATGTTTCCTCTTAAAGGTAGGTTAATTCATTGAAATAACTTCAGTCAGGGGGGATATTTTGGAATGATTGTTTTAAAGTATTTTGGTCCCAATCAGCAAGGGAGAGGTGCCTTTTGAAATTCACAATGTTCACCCAAGTTCAGTAAAAGTAAAATTATGATGAGACTCAACGTTTTGGTGATTTGGCAAAAATCATGAAAAATATTAATCTGAAACTTCAGTTAAAGTGTTTCCAAAACGATTTTCTTATACATATTAATTTTTTTATGAACATTTTGGGAATATATTTTATACCTTTGCCGATCTTGTGTCGATATCTATCGATCATGTATTCTTGGATTCCAACACAAAAATCATCACGATGATCGGGTTATTCAGATCAAGATATTATAAAACCATTCCTTTCAAACCAATCATCTTTAGCTTGTATGCTTCTGAAATATGGGGTTATCAGCAATGGTATGTCGTTGAACAGTTTCATATAAGGTTTGTAAGTTCGTGTTTGGTGTAAGTTATAAATGCTCCAATGCTGCTATTTTGACTGAATGTGGTAGACATAATATTTCTGTTGCAACTCTGATGCGTGTTATGAAGTATTGGTTCAAACTGTTACCTTTCAGCAGGGATAGATATCCTAAGCAGTGCTATATTATGTTACATAGCCTAGATAAAGTTGATCGCTTGATGTTTATAAAGTATAAAAAATGTATTCATGATGGAACCATATTAAAAATATTGGAAACCTAAAGATGCAAGGCGTAGAAAAACAATGAGAATAGGTGCACTATTTAAGAATACTGGTAGATTTGATGGTCTTCCAAGACATCAAAGACTTTGTTATATTTGTAATGAAACTTTCATAGAAAATGAATTTCATTTTTTTATTTGAACGTTAAATGTATCATGATTTGCGTTGCAAGTATTTCAAAGGATCACCGTATCGCATTGATAAGTAATAAATTTTGAATAACTTAACATGCAATAACTTTTCTTTGACAACAAACTGTTCAAATTATATAAGAGAAGCACTGTTAATACGTTCTTGCTATACATGACTGTACTTCATGCCACTATGTGTAATCACATTTATGTTATTTTGTACTGTACGTGGGCCTAAGGCCTTTACGAAATAAACTTGATTGATTGATTGATTTCTTCCAACAACTGTTACCATTCCTATTGAAACAAACAGTCCCAATATGCTCCTTAATAAAGACTTAGACTTTCGTTCCATAAAGCTCACTCGTAAAGCTAGGAACATCAAAACTCCCTATTTGCCAACATCCATAAAAATTATATCTAAAGATCAGTCCTCAATAAAACACACAAGAGAAAGACACGATGTCCACCTATCGGTCAATCAGCGACTATTCTGACGCCTGTGTGTCCAGAACACGGCTGACCATCTTAGGTGTGAGGTGGACAATAGAAACTTGACCACTAGATCTACAGGTGACCAGTGGACAATCAGATATATAAGTAGTTTGACCCTTACATTGACCTCCACGCTCTTCCGGGTTAGATAAATAGGACAAAATACTCGATGTTCGTGTTGCTAAGAGTCTTAGTTACAATGTCGAAGATTTGCTTACAATGATGCTAAGCAATTCATGTAATGTGTTTTATAAAGAATGTAACTGGTGTATCTCAATTCAAACGATCAATTCGTAACCTCGGACGACTCCCATATCAATAATTTTCTTATACGGTTCAACCTTTCCTTAGGACCATTAACTATATACTTTATATGCTGTACATGATGCACAGAACATGTTCATCTTAACTAGACTCATTCGAAAGTCGAACACATCTGATGAACGATAGATTACCCTATTCAGACTAAGTTCACCTGAATGAACCATCGAAGGATAAAGCTGTAAATGAAGCTGAAGAAAACAAAATGTCAAATGCGACGATTATCGAGTCAATAACGTGAGTTAGCCTCTAACACGCAATGCAACTTGACATCGTCTCTGAAGGCGCTGACTCTGCGGCTATGGGAGACATCTTTCCTCCACAAGCGATCTTCAGAGTTGAACAACACGGTCAAGCAATGCTTTTAATAGATGTTTAGAGAGACTTAATGTCAGTCTATGTCCTCACTGACCTCAGTAGAGGTGGAGGGTCGGGGAGGGGGTCGTCATGGATCATTGCTTCCCGAGGCGGTTCCACGTGAGTAGACACGAGGTGTGACGAGTTGGCTTCCTTCACTTCACGGTGAGGATTATAAACGAGAGTTATCATCATTCGAAAAGTACAGAGGCATAGGGGAGGCATTGTCAAGTGTGTTTAAATATCACCCTCTATACCTCCCAGGGAGTTGAGCTGATGCTAGCTCGGGGAGGTGTCGTATTTGCTTGAGATGAGGAGCAGTCATTGAAGTGAGTCTTGTTGACCTGATGATTTTGAGGTTTGAGAACAACTTTCCTCAAGGAACATTTATAAGTAGAGTAAATCACAATAAAATAGTCCAATTTCCCGTGAACATGCAAATGCTGCTTGTGTCTGTTCTCTGTTGCCTCTGTCAGTCGTTGAATGCAATTCAATAGTCTTCATACTCACATATATATTTGATTTGTCCAATGTTCAATTTCAAATTGAGTGACGAACCACCCAGAAGCTATTTTTATCGGTTTAACTTTTAATTAGGGTGTATTCTTAGCTTGCAAGACAATCTGAAAATAAATACCTTTAATAATTAGCAGCCCCGTCTAAGGACGGGGCTGCTATCAGTTTTTGTGAAGTTTCCATCGCCGCCGCCGCCGCCGCCGCCGCCGCCGCCGCACTCGTACTACTAGCTATAACTTTTTTCCCCTAAGCTTTCCAGAACTCTTATTCATACCTTACTCCTCATACCTCGGGGGAACGATTTTGACATGTTCACTTTCAAGGTCAAAGGTCAAGGTCACGAGCTATGTATTCACACTAAGAATTCCTTGTAAACGCGATAACTTGAAAAATGTTTGTGCTATGAAGCTCTAACTTGGTATATATCATCCTTGGAAAAGTAAAAAATTTTGAAAAGGTTTTGGCTACAATCCGTCAAAGGTCAAGGTCACAGCAAGGTCATGACGTAAGCATGTTTTAGCGAAAATGCTTTATTTTAACTATGAACACTTTTAATCAATACATGATTGTTATACTCAAAAAAAAGTGTTCAATGATTGTGTGACCTTGAAGGTCAAAGGTCAAGGTCATGAGATATGAGTTATTACAAAATGCACTAAATTGGGGTATAACTTTATCCCATTTAGCTTTTCAGAACTCATGAACATGTCTAAATGTTAATACTTCCAGGGAATCATTATGACATGTTCACTTTCAAGTTCAAAGGTCAAGGTCACGAGTTATAAAATCACCACAAAATTCTTTGTAAACACGGTAACTTGAAAAGTTTTTGTGCTATGAAGCTCTAACTTGGTATATATCATCCTTGGAAAAGTAAAAAATTTTGAAAAGGTTTCGGCTACAATCTGTCAAAGGTCAAGGTCACAGCAAGGTCATGACTTAAGCATGGTTTAGCGAAAATGCTTAATTTTAACTATGATCACTTTTAATCAATACATGATTGTTATACTCAATAAAAAGTGTTCAATTATTGTGTGACCTTGAAGGTCAAAGGTCAAGGTCATGAGATATGAGTTATTGCAATTCCTTGTAAACACAATAACTTGAAAAGTTTTTGTGCTATGAAGTTTAGATTTTGTATATATTATCTCTTGAGAAGTTCAACATTTTCAAAAAGTTTTGGGTACTAACTGTCGAAGGTCAAGGTCACAGCAAGGTCAACATATATGGAGAAAATGGATTAATTGTATTTTTAACACTTTATTTCATTACAATAATGTTATACTCAATGAAATGTGTTCATTGATTGTGTGACCTTGAGTGTCAAAGGTCAAGGTCACGAGAAAATTCCCAATTTGGTGAGGCCTGTAAAAGGCGGAACAGGGTAAGGCGAAACCCAAAGTTCCGGGGCTGCTCTGCTTTTGCGGTCTCCCGCAAACGCTAATCTAGTTGTCTTCTTACTCCTATCTTTTAATTGTATTGCTAAAAATCACATTTCTCACACTGTTAAACCAAAGACTTAAATAGATCTTCTATTTAAGTCTTTGGTTAAACCTTATGTTATGTACACCGTGTTTAATATGTTAATCACGCAGACATATAAGCATGTCCTCACACCTCGTCCTAGTCTTACACTCACTGTTGTTCATAACACTATTACATTAACAAACCTCTTAATGGTCATGATTTTAAGGTAAAAGCAGCACGATTCTCAAAAGATCCAGATAATGAAAACTCCATCTGTAACAATTATAACCTCACGGAGGATGAATATCATGTACTTCTGGAGTGTCCTCAATACACATGTTTAAGATATAAATATTTACCTTTATATTTCTGTAAATACCCAACTACAGAAAAGTTCAATTCCCTTTTAACTACAAACAATGTCCAGCTTTTGTACAGACTATCGCTAGTCCTATACCATATCAATCGTTGCCGATCAAATTGACATCATTTGTAAACCTCTGATGTTACTGAGATATTATTTTTATGTTAATGTTGTCCTATTACATGGTAGCGCTGTTTCTATTGTGAAATTCATTTACATTTTAATATTGGTCTCCGGGCCATTTATACTAATAAAATCTGTCTGTCTGTCAAACCTCTTTAAAAGCAAGTCTAGATCTGCAGTGAACTACTGAAATTTCCAATTCTCTGAGGCTCCTTTCTAAGATTTAGTAAAATAGCTGTTTTTGAGAATTATAATTTTCAGAGACTAAACATAAGTCTAACCTCGTCCCCACTTATGACTTTATGCGCCTACTGCTGCCTGTGACACATCATTATAAAATACATCAAACTGATCAATATAGAGCGTTTGCAATTGTTCCTGTTGCTTTGTTGATGAGATTGCACTAATCAAATACATTGTAGCCTATTCATTTTCTACATAATCGAAATATTGATTATAATGCGTCAAACGTACTTGACCCTACATTCGTGTCTGAACCAATCTTTTCTTCAGTACGATAATGCTTTTCATATCTATATCATATACACAAGTGAATGTACGTAATAGAAATCGTGGACATTGCTTGATTGTGACTAACACAATAAAATATCAAGAATACTTTGCAAATTATGCTATTCATTGTTGAATCTTATTCGGGCATAAGATATAAATTTCCTAAGTTGCATGGACTCATGTGTGTTCACTATGCAATATACTAAGACTTCGTCAAACAGTACCATGCATAAAGTAAAGGTATTAAAAGCTCTGTTAAAAACTTGGGAGCATTATCAGAATGCGTTGTCAATTCAACCATTCCTTGTTGATACATTCATCCAGATTGGTTCATCGCAATGTCAGTTGGTATATACCCGATAGATGATGGAAAAAATATGTTACTTTGTCACTGTTATGAAAGATAGCATCCGGAATCAATGAAGATGTAGATACATATACATCTTTGTCATTCAGTATTCATAATTTTTTAATTTGCATATATCCTTAACAATTTGTGTCATGTTTATGTCAAACGATCAGTCTGTGCTTGTTTTCTGTTTGCTTCGGTTTATGATACCTTCGAAGTTGAGATGTTTCTTATAGAATGGTTAATGCATAAATGTAGAAAATTTAGTTATCGTTCGTTGACATAATCAAATCAAACAAAACTGTATGTTACTCATTCATTTCAACATACCCTAGTGTTTGTTGATTGTCTAGTTATAACCTAGAAGCACTCTTGCATGAGTAAAAGAAACTATCATGGCTTTTCTAATGTCGAGAAGTGACAATACAATGAATATAATGCCTTGTAAATATATCAAGTTTCATTAGCTTCTATTCACAATATTCCACGACGTGTCAAGAACGCATTGTATGCGACAATGGAACTCCATAACTCCTCATTCACTGATATATACAAGACTACACATGCGTATTCCCACGCGCCAGTTACGTCCATGCATAATTTACGCATACACTTGCTCGTCGTATATGCTCGTAAACTTTATACACCCTGGCTCAAAATATTCTACTCCTCAAATCAAAGAGGCAGGCGGGCTCTTTAAGGCCACAAATCAAGGATATTTACCTGCGAATAAAGGCAGGTGTACTGCATATGACATCAAAGGATGACAGGTAATAATGAGATGATATAAACACCTCATCTACACCTGACCTAGTTCAACCCAACGCCCTTGCGAGTCAGCTGGACCGAGTGAAGCAGCTCACATTCTAACAGGATCTCAATATGGAAACGTTTCAGTCTCTGTATGTGAACTTTAATTTGTGGATACCTGATGGCGTGTTCATTATATCGTGATATAACACTACTGATGTGAGGACTTAGTGATGGAGGTAAGATCTTGATTTTGTTTGGTGTATTTAATGGTTTCATAATTGTTTACTGTTAATAGTTGAAGACCCGAGACACGTTTAATCAATTCTTAATATGTCAGCTTAAGCCTTAATTATGTGGATATTGGGAGTGTATTTAATATATTTCCTTGGTTCCCTTATATGGATTTCGTGATGGCGGTAGAAATAGGTTTTGAAATAATGTATGGCTCTTTAGATGAGTATTTATGGATATTATACGTTTAAAGAATCGAACATTTGAATTTGTAATTCAAATTGTGTGACACCTTGTAGGACGACGATGGATGTGTGAAAATCGTGATAAGGAAACATGTTAGTCTTGCAATAGAGTGTGATGTTAATTAATCTTAGGACGTTTTAGTATAAGGTCGATAACCTGTAGGTTTTGATTACTAACGTAATATGATCATATTTTCATAATGTGGGATGATCTGACTTCGAGCTTCAGATTCGATCATAGCTTGGAATCATATGAAGCGTTTGATACCTGAAAAAACATCAGAACTTTAGAATTGTATTTTACAGAGAAACCGTCAACCCTTGGGTACGTTAAATGTGTGGTTATTGATTGTATCGAAACGTATGTTTGATATTGATTTGGAAAGTGAAATTGTTTGTTGAGCAGATGTTTTCATATACGTTCTTTATTGTATATGTGACAATCATGATGCAGGGCTATAATTGATTTTTGTGACGTGGCAGTTGGTTGATCATTGGATAAGGCAGTAGTTTTATGGAGTGTGAAAATGATGAATTTTTTAAGTGAAGCATGGTTTTTATTGATTATCATCGAATCTAAAGCCTATCAAAGTGAAAACATGTTATTTAAAATATCAAATTATCCGAACTTTCTGGAAGGGTACGATGAGTAAGTTTTGCGATATATTCCACATTTGGAATTATATTAATTCCGCCGGAGTTCACCGAGTCATCAAACATATGCATGTTGTTGAACATAATGCGGGCATGACAAGGCATTATTGGTTTACTCTCCTTACCACATATCCGTTAAGTTGTATGTTACTTTGATTTAATGTTTCATCAAAATATAGGCCTAAGAGTAATTGAAGGGTCCGGATGACGGGGTATCTAAAACATCAATAAAATGCCACATTTTCCTTGAAAATGATTGAAATGAAGATATTCTCACAGCTAAAATGATTTACTATAAATCAACCATTTCCTTGAAGCCTTGAGTTTGGTTGCAGAACGTACAATCACAATGAAATCGAGTGGTTTTCGAGTTTGGTTGCAGTCCCTATAGGCAACTGCAACCAAATTATTTTCTAGCAATTATCCATAATTTTTCGTGTCTTGACAAACACTAATTTGGTTGCAGAGATTTTTGTTGCTTGTTAATTAGCAAAGAGGCAAGTTTGGTTGCAGGAGTTTTATAATTTACCTTATTTTACGTGAAAACAAAAACAAATCAGGAAATTCATTTTGACAGATTCCCTCTCGCACTGTGAGTGACGTAATGCCATGCGGTATGAAACGTGTCCTACAATTGGTTGATTCAATCTCAAACATTTCCAACAATTTTTCAAATTTCCTAATTTTTGATTTATAATTGATTTTGTTCTGTTTTTGGATAGAAACCATTTGTTAAACTTACTCAATGATGTTTATTTTCTATCAAAATCATTTTGCAATTAAAGGGATTCCTGACAGCCAATGAGAATCGTTTTGAGATATTACAACAATTCGAATTCGCTATGGGAGCACGTTGAAACACAGAAATGAAATTTAGGGATCAATTTGGTCAAATAATGTCAAAAGTACCTACCATGACATGCTTTATGATAGAAACTGTTAAATAATCAAGGTCAGTGAAATATTTCTATCCATTATGTCAGAAACGCTTTCAAAACATGATGTGACATGATCGAAAACCGGACTCGATAGCGATCGGTAAGTGGCTTATGTGTCATTGAAATGTAAATAAAAAGCCAGGTAAGTGATCAACAGTTGTCAAATCATCATATATTCCATCTGCAACCAAATTTCTTCAAGCCCAGGCTCTTCTGTTTGATAAAAACATGTATTTTCTTGGAAAAATAATTTGGTTGCAGGTGCCTATAGGGGACTGCAACCAAACTCGAAAACTATGTGATTTCATTGTGAATAATCTTTCTGCAACCAAATTCAATGGTGTCATTCCATATATCATGGTATAGATAATTATCTCAGCTTTCAGAATATTCCAAATTGAGTCTTTTTCAAGAGCTATGTTGCAGTTAACAGTCCTTTTTGACACCCCGTCACACGGACCCTTCAATTACTCTTAGGCCAAAATATATATTGATATGTCATATAAAGTATATAATAATGACTTATAAGATGTAATGTAACACTGAAAAACACTCTCTGAAATAGTACCATTTAACATTTGTTCACTGTCTACAAGACATGTATTTCTAAAGATATAATGGTAACCGTAGTTGGTGGCAGTAGAATATTGATTTTGAAATGAAGTGGACCATTTAGTAGATATTTAATGCGTTGTTCGTGTTAAACACAGACGCTATATTTGTACATTCGTTGACTGTTGTTTTAAATGGGAAAATCAGCGTTTTCTTTCTTTGCAATTAATAAAATCAATAAGACATTGTCATATGTGAATAACTACACATAATACCATTTACCAACTAAAAGCTTAATTGTCTTCCTGCAAGTAAAAGGTGATGCGTTCCACACGTTCAATACGTCTAGAATACCATACCATCATATGCCCTATAAATATTAAAATATTTGAAATAGTTAGAATAGGAACAACGTGTAAGTGATTGCCTACACTTTACACTCTAGAAAATATTCTATGAATTGTTTTTAAGCTATGTATACCCGTTTTCATTTTGAGAATGACACTCTCAACTTTATTGAAATAGTTTGGACTTTCAAAAAGGTTTAAAATGCATTCAACGCTCCTTTATGATCAGTCATAAGACAGGGCTAACCCGATCACTGCATATATTTGAATGAACAGTCCATTTGCAACTAACTAGCATGAAACTGCCTATATACCGTATGTCTTATGAAGAGGGGAACACCAAATCACAATAAAACCACCATTGGGTAAAAAAAGCCCACTGAACTCAAGGTAAGACCATCGTCTCCATATGCAATAACACAACACTACACATGAACCCTCGTCACGAATCAGTTTATGTCACGGGCGGGGTCACAGAGTACAACCCGCCAGTAACCTTCTCTGTTGAAGGGCATCAATTATACGTTGAAGGCGAAATTGTCTACTTTCTCAAAGTCAATTGTCCAGTTCATTACCTCCGCCTCTGATTACAGTCCTTCTGAAATAGGGTGCGAACTCGCGCCATTTGGTGCTTTAGACGACCTGGCGCAGACGACACCCATTTGAAGAGATTACGTGATGCAGAAAGGCTGATTTATACTGAGTTGGTAAATGATAGAAGATGGGTACCTAGGAAGTGTTTAAGATGAAAGGGTGACGTTTATATACAATTGAATGAGGTTCACATGCCGAGATGTAAAGGAAACTAGTTATGTCAGAAGAGAAGGAAATGATACAGTATCAGACGCGGACCAGGGTTGGTCTGTAGATGGTTCCCTCTGCCCTCTGCCTGACCGCCATTATGCAAGATCCGGAGGAACAGCTGTGTCTGAATCCAAACACATTCCAAGGATCTTCAGTCGTCTGCTTCCTGCTTCTTGTAATGCACACTTAACACTGACTTTGACTTTGACTTGACTAACACTCTCTGAAGCATATCTGTAGACAAATCTTAGAAATATCATCTGCTTCTGTATTAGGTCCAGTAGACTAAAATAATACACAGTCATTAAGCAGTTCAGTAATCTGCAGTGTATTCTCTGAACTATACCCTCTAGGACGTACATGATTTGAGTTCAGCAACTGTCCTGGTTCCAAGGGTTATATTATATGAAGCATATCGGCGAAAACAGAAATGCTCACATGCCTTGAGTCGAGAAAACAACACTTAAAGTGCTGTGGAGCATGTCTTTAAACACAGACTTCGGAGGTAAACCGTATACCAAGTGGGCAAGAATGGTCATTTTCTGAAGTGGACCTGGCTTTGTGCTAGCTATAAGATCAAGAATACTTAAGCTGACCACTGTGAACCTTAATGACGTGGATTAACGGAACTATGGAACAAGTCAGGTATGAAACCCTGCACGTGCTCTTGTCAATCCTGGACAGGTGAACTTGAGGACACTTTGGCCACTCGGACTGTGACCTGAGTTTGAGTTTGGGATAATTACTTATATCGTCTCTTCAAAGAAAGGCTGGATTAATTTCATTCTACTATCACAGGTGATCGTTCTAGTCGGGCGTGCTTACAGTCGTATCTTCTGTTCTGTCTCTGGTTTCATGGGGTTTCAGAATTTTAGAAATATATTGTTACATTGATCAAAAAATTAAATATGCTTAAAGTTTCAATAATACATGTCGATATTGTAAGAGATTATTTAATTACGTTGGGATTGTAAAAGAAAGTTATTGACGCTGCGATCTTCAAAATAAATTGAAATTGAAATTATTATTATTTGAAGATGTGTTAATTTGAATTACTGCATGGGGTTCATGTGGTTGATTTGTTGAAGATCAAGATAGTTACCAATGAACCTATTTTAATAAGCCAAAAGTCGTTTTATTCATGTTTTTTGTAGACCATTTGCTCATGACCTGTTCACGAAGCAACACAATTATTGTATTCTATTCCATGTATCTAAGTTCAGGTATGCAGTTCAAGATCGATACAAGTTAGTGTTACGCGAGAATGATACGATTTTTATCCAAAAGTACTTAATTGTCAACATGAATAGAGATATAACATTCCTATCATTTATTATGTTTAAGGGTTAAGCAAATTTCAGTGACTAGTCATTTTGACCAAAAGAAATCACAGTGAAGTACCATGTTCTGTTTAGTTTTTAAAATGGCATTACATATTTCTAAAATGGCACATTTCTTTATTTTTTTTATTTTTTTTGTATCTTCAGTTTCTGTTTGTATATTCCAACTAAGATATATAACTCTTTGATTAAGCACACGGCTATAACAGGCATAAAATATTGTTTACAAGATCATAACTGTCAAACATGCAGCGTACCGGGTATTGATATATTGATACACAGAAAATTTGTTTACAAAACTCCTTATAACATTCTTATCGTTTAAACTGTACTTATGAATGTAAGTAAATGTATGCTTATGTGCGAGTTTTATAAATGTTTGAACACATTCCAAGATCGTAATTTGATGTCATCTATAAGTGTCTTATAGTTTAAGTGGAGATTTTAAAGGGTCTTATGTGTTATTTTGTAAACAACTTGTTAGAACTTTTCAAGGTTGAAAGACTTTTATTCCAACTAAAAGTCTAAAATACAAGTTTGATGCAATATAAGTTTTTATATGGATAATGTTGTTTCCCATCTCCTTTATTTGTTTCATTTCAAATTTAAAACGAACCTTTTGTATACCTCATTTCTTGTGTTTCTTGGACCACATTTTAATTGCCACTTCTGAATACCTCAAACGCTTTTACATACATTTTATTACGACTAGCGTGTTTAATTTTTATTATGTGAACATTAAAGGTTCTTGTGCTGAAAATTATACTGTAATGTATTTTGTTATGGCTATTAAAGGGGGACAAACCTTGTACGTGAAACGTAATGGGATTTGCTATTTGAATCTCTGTTTTGCTGTATATCAATATATACTCATAAGTGAACGGATGTTCTAAATAAAATTTGGTTCAATTTCAAAAGATGTAAAACTATTACATATGTACATACAATGATGTTGCAAGGTTGTGTGAGTGTAGGTGATATAAACAAATGATTTAACGATGAATAACACGTGTATCACATTTCACAAGTCATATTGAAAGTAGATTAAGCAGAACACTTAATGTATTTTATGGTTTAAGTGTCAGTTTATTTTTATTACGAGAGGTTATAACTTGAAAGGGGTTTCAATTTTATAGATCATCGTCAAAAGCATGCATACTATTCAATCCTGGTCGCTATTTCGGAAGCTTTTTGGTTTAGTTTAAGTTCAAAGGTACTTGATACTTAAAATACATCATCATGATTCTTGTAACCTTATGTAAATCCTTTGTTAAACGATAACAGTATTTATGGTCTTCAAAATCCCTTTATGAATAACATTTGTAAACAAATAGTGTCATTTCTTCCGCAATAAATCCTTTTTGAACTTTCGAATGTTCAGAAGAATTTTATTTTAATTTTACACAGGATATATAACATGGTTTCGCTCATCATTTACAGACATGGCATAATACCATCATACAGATCACAATAAGGAAAATATATCATAATGTTATCTTAAAGGTGTATCATATTGAAACAAATTTGCAGCATGAAATAACGTAATAAAAGCTTTCCATATATCATATATTATATATATCATACATCATATATCATGACATCACTGATCATATTATATCATATCAGATCAAACCGCAGTATCACTTACTATCGAATTCAACATAAAATGTACACCATTTCAAAGAATAGAATGTAACCTACCACATCATGCCATGGCAAAACCATGCGACAACGACAACAAATAATTATTATATGATATTAATATCACAGCAATATTAATATCACAAGTCGACGTTGCATAATGACAGAAACCATACAGTAAAACATGACAAGTTTTAAAATGGTTTAGTAACTCAGTAAAAATAACCTTCCATCTTCCATTGACACTTATCATTACCCAATATACAAGAACCTTGATATGGTTATTTGACGGTTCCTATTTGGTACCACAAATCAACAGACTCATAATATAACTCACTGCATATACACAGATAAAGTGGAGTGACAGTTGCCCTATATCGCCGCTTTCTACTATTTGAAGATAAGATAACATGAGTTGTAAATGTCTAGTTTTATATCGGAGTTCAATTCGCGTCTGTTTTGATCTTACATACAAGTAAATCTATTAGAAGTAAAGAAACTCTGTTTGACAGTTTTAATAACTCGGATATAAGTCAGAATTTGAAACACTGCTCTTTGAACTTATCAATTATAAATATATTCTTACCAAATGAATTCGCGTCTGTTTTGATCTTACAAACAAGTAAATCAGTTAGAAGTAAAGAAACTCTGTTTGACAGATATTTAATAACTCGGAGATACGTCAAAAGAATACGAACGTAGTTATAGAAACACTGCCCTGTGTGAGCAATCAATTATGAATATATTCTTACCAAATGAATCGCCCATGATTTTGAAACTTTATTTCATTTATTCAAATTAAGTGATTGAAGAGCGAAGAAATGAAAAAAGTGTATTTACATTCGGATCTTAACATTATAAGCGAATGTTTTGTGCATTCAGGAACGATGTTCATCTTCTTGGTTATGATATTTTGGTTAGACCTTTATAAATGATAACATTAATACCAACAATTTGTTATATTGCACATATCATGTATTGCAATGTAGCACGTTTTAGGGAGAATATTGGGTGATGTCAGGAGAATGAAAATAAATGGTTCCAATTGAAAAACAATATTTTAAAACTAAATGAAACAGAAATGAATCAGATTTATAATGTAAAGTTCAGCCATGGGATTCCTTTTTCTAACACGAAATGAATTAAAGGTGTTTACACAAAAATGGTCACCAATGTATTTTATGTGAATCTTCATAATTTGCTCTCTGACTATGGATGCTTGGTATGTGTAATGAGATTTTTGACAATAGCAAAATAATTCATTTAGCATCAACTTACAATTGTCAGTGAAAACTTGCAAATATAAAATCTTCAAAAAAACGTGCTACTGCCTCTTTAAAATGAACTGGTCAATAACATTCAATTTAATCAAAAGGAGACTGAGTTTTACTTGCTAAATTTTTATCTTATTTTATGGACTAGCTGACAGAGTAGGCGCACTCGTATGCTTTTGTGTACGCATCGTGCTTACAACGCTTACAGATCGTATCACAGCAGTTTAAAATAACACATTTATCACAAACCATTTTGATTCTATTTGTGCACTGTGTAGATAACTACATATCGGTGCAGTTCTCTATTTATAGACGATACACGCTGATAAATGTTTCGTATGTAACTTTTCGTGAAGGATGAACATTTCTTGAGGAATTCGTACATCAGTTTAACAGATAAGCAAAAGGCCATTTACGTCTGTTAGTTGAAATGATTTTGGAATCCCTAAACTTTTAGATTGGTTTGAATATCTTTCAATTATTGAACTTATTTCGCACGTGCTCGCTGTTTCTCTAGCGTGTATATATACAGGTTCTGATTACAATCTTGATAAAGAATCATCATATGGAGAAGAAGCGGCGAAGCCAGGGATGTTTGTCTAATAATTTTTTTTATTACTTTATCTTTTATCCCTTATCATATTAGCGAACCTGGAAATGCAACTTTGAGTTATATCATATCAGGCATTGCATGAGTAATGCTTCAAATATCGGCAAGACATTCCTCATGTGACCTTTTACGAACGCTTCGCGGGTGTCTAAATCAGATTCTACACTTTCGAGTGAAATATTACATGCTTTTTGCAATTATTGTATTATGACCAGTATAGTAAATACAGGACTGAAGCGCTCCTCTCAACAATCATAGAGCTCACTCAACTCATGAGTCCACGGAACACCCGCTTAGGCCTACATAAATACAAGATCTTATTGCTGCTAGAGATTGACATTGAATTCAGTGAGGTTCAACTTCCCCAAAATAAAATTAAGTGTTTAATGTTCTTTGTTTTGGTACAATTGCTACCAGCTCGTTCGCAAATTACCCGGTTTTCATTTTAATAAATATACTGTAAACCTGTTAACTGCGAAACCGCCATGATGATTAAGATGGATACGTTTTTTTCTTCAATAAGTAGGCTAACATATGAGGCTAAAAGCAAGGACGTAGAATTCCCATCTTATTTTAGTCCTAAATGACAATATCCCTTATATTTTCCATGCAAGATGAGCGACACCCATGTATTTGTGAGGATACTATGGATTTCTTTCCATTTACAATAATTAGCATTGCTGTCATTTGTAAACAACCGAGTGCTTTGAAAAAAGGAAGCACAACTCTGTTTGAAGCGCACGTAAAATCCGCATCCAAACAAAATTCGTCAAACAACCCCTTTGTTTTGCAGGATGTAATGACGGCTATGAGTGAGGCCCGAATGGAGGAGGGGGCTAAACGGAAGGGCCGACGATGGTCTCTCGACACCATCACCCCCAGATTCAACCTATGGAAGCGCTCGTCTTCTGTGGTGGACGGTCCACTGCCCCACCGCAACTCAATCGCCACCCAGGGCACGATCAGCGAGGAGGTCGTCACGCCCCACAGGGGCCGGGCAAAGAAGACCACGTTCACCGAGGTGTACGCAGTCCTGGATCTGGAGGGGGGCGGGCATCTGGTGGTGAGTTATTTTCAAGTTTAGTCTACACGGCCAGGCAAAAGAAAGAACACACTACGTTTTGTTGAAAGTTTCTTAATACCTTAAAGACATGTGATTTATTAAGTTATGGCACGTTAAAAATGACACATATTTGCAGGTGTCTGGTTAATGTTTTACTAAACTATCTTTGTTTAATGAGGGAGGGGGTAAGATAGAACTTACACTATTATTACCCCTACCATGATTAAAATTTTGTCAATTGTGTGAAAAAATAGGCAGGTGATGGATTTTAACATAGAATACTAGTATGTCTTTCTATGAACATTTGTGTTAGATCGAAATTACTTTTGGAACGATCAATTAAAACAAAATTTCATGTGTTTTTAGCACAAATTAAAAATAATTTAATGTATTTTTTAAACGATGATCATATCAGTTAAAGAATACGACATAAAAAAACTCGAAATATTTGAAATTGAAAATCTTACATACACGTATTATAAATTCAGCTGACCTGTGTACTTTCTCTTGCTTGCCAGTTTTGGTTTATTTGTTGTAGTCGATCGGAAAAAAATATTTATAAATATGTGTTTATAGGGATAGCTGACAGATTAAATGGTGCAGTTGTCCATTTTTTTTAGGTTTTAAGTGTAGTTGTGTCTTCGAAAAATATAATATGAATTCAGCCATCTATACTTTCTCTCACGAAAGTAAAAAATGTCAAAATATCAATGCTCCTTTATTTTAGGAAAGGTTTCCAGTACAGTTGTCAAAATATTTGATTTCCCAATAATGCGAGCTGAAATGAAAAACAGATTCATTATTCTCGATGTGGCATGTTTCGGTATAAATTTCAATTTTCATGTATATGCTAATCAGACTATTGACAATTTTCCCCCGTAGTTATGGTTTGAATTCAGCCGTTGATTTTTGTGTGTATTTCATTTCTTACCACGATGACAATGACGATAGTGACCTAAAAAAGAAAAATAACGAATCTCATTATAGTTCATAAACTACAGTATTAATAAAACATTGTTTTCTTTGTTTGACTTTTAAGTAACAATTTAAATTGTGTCTGATCTAAAAAATAAATGTCAGCTCATCAAAGTTGCCGTTTGTTTGCATGGGAACAAACTTTACTGCAAACTTTTATGTTTGGTCATTTTAATAATATGAAAATATACCGATATAAGGAATTTTATGTAATGAATAGCCTTTTTTTTTTCCATCAAAATTTTCAACAGGCCATATACGCATTGACAACTGCCATCAGAGGCGGTGTAAGATGATATTTTATGAATGCTTCATTTATGCACCTTTACTTACGATTCATCGATCATTTTGAACTCTTGTGTCATTAAACAGTATATATTATTTCTATTGATTATTCAAATACCATAGTCACATACATATACTGATCTCTGAAATTCAGAAACCCTTGATAGTTTGCAAAGTGAATCTTAAATGGAAATATTTATCCGTCAGTAAGTCTTTATTCAACGCAAAATTTCTTTTTTTTAAATCCGAAATGGATATTTTATCCTGACGAACACTTCACACAGTACGAGTTACCTCCCTTTATGTGCCAGGTTAGATTGCAAGTGTTTTGAGATGACTGCTATGAACACGTGAAATAAGCAAGATGGCACCGGACGCTGACAAGCCGCGTGCTGGCTGTCAGAAATGTACATTCCTTCTATCAAGATATACACACGATGATGATACTCGATGAGGGCCCGGAATGTGTACTTGGGTACCTTTGTCCTTCATTCTAAATCTCATGGCAAAACGTGACATGACTTTTTTGTAAGAATTTATAAGCACTGGATAGTGGATATTAGAGTTTTTTAAAGTCAAACTTTGTTAATGCAGCTTGAATTGTTTTTGTTAAGATTTCAGTTAAATTCATTCATTCTTGAAAAAATTATGACGAAAGATACATTTGTGGCAATGCTGTAAACCCTCAAACTTGAGGGTTTACCATTAAAGTGACAGTCCTACTGGGATTTTCTTTTGGAAAACAAATATTTAAGGATACCTCCCAGTTTATACTTATGTATGATTGATTCATGATTATTTCACACTTATTTTCACATATGTTAGTGAGGGTAACATTTTTGTTGTTCTAGATTTAACAATTTGACATTTAAATACAATTATGAATTGCAAAATAATTATTATGTAATATGCAATTAAATCATTTGGTAGTTGTTTGTATAACATTTACTTGTGAAAAAGAACATGTTAACATTTTTGCATTATTTATGTTATATCATATATTTTTTATCATCCATGATAATACCAACAGTAAAATAAATTTGTAAAATGAAAAAGATGACAATCCAATAATATTTAGATAGGGTCAGAGGACATTGATTTTTGGCTAATCAAGTCATCTTAAAAACAATCAACTACAAAACTTTATGACTGAATAAGTTAAATTCAAAGTGCATGGTTTACTGACTATGACGTTAATGATTCATATCCTACTGAGAAACAATAACAGGTAAAGTATAAAAATGGCAGTTGTGCCAAGTTGTGCAAAAGTCATGAAGATATATACCGGTATACCTTTAGGAAAATTATTCTTTGTAAGTTCAACAAAATATCATTAATTTCCAAGATGCTTTCTGAGAAAGTGAAAAAGTAATACAAAGTAAAACATTTGTTTGGTTTTTTTTCTCTATTTTTGATGAAAAATTTGTTAGGTTTATAAACCAAAAAACATTGTTTTTTAATAGAAAAAATATCTGCGTCATAGCACCTTTGTTAGTCTGTTAAGACCAGAAAGGCTTGGAATTGTTAAGAATATCATCAATAATGTTATCCTATCTTTCAAAAATATAATTGAAACTCAAATGGTTGAACTGAGTCTGCATCAAAACCATCAATTTCCATTTCACATTGTTATCCTTTTATCAACTACCTTTTATCTATAGTATGAGGTCACGGTGACCCCACTTTGTGATGACGCTCCTACATAATTATCTTACCTAATTATCAACTTAATTATCAGGTCTGATGGCTGGATGATCGTATACACCGCTCCAATCTCCCACGTTCAGTAATTGATTTATCTTGAGGTAATCTCGATTTGCCTACCAGAGAGTGCATAGTTTATCAACAACAACAAATATAACCCTCGCCAGCTGTCGGCCATCTTTATTGTACGCCCTTCACGTCAACACCAAATCTTCAACAACCTTTCCGCCATAAAAAGAACTTACATCTTTCATCATAAATGTCATAATATTGATATAATATCTATTCTGTAAGCCAATATAGCTTCTGAAATATTAAAGAAAGTAGATTTTTTTGTCATTTTTGTTTAATGAAGCTTTTGTTACGCATTGTTGAATTAACTTTTTTTATTGAATTCAAAAGATATTTCTGATAAGAAACTGATTCATTTGATGGCAATCATTTGAAGAAAGCGTTAAAAAATTTGTTTTTGATGAATGAATAATGAAATTGAAAGTGTTATGTTTTCTGCCACAAATTTTTTTAAAAAATTATTTGTTTTACTGCCAAGATAAGCAATTATATAAAAAAAATACAAAAAATTAAATTAATTTAAAGCTTTATCGATACAAATTACCATTACACAAAAAAACATCTCTGAGATTTGGAAACATTACCTAGAGATTTATTGAAAAAAATGTCATTTATTACTCCAAAAGATCAAATTCTTTTCGAAAGTAATCCTTTAATTTATTCTAAGCATATATCATCTCCTACACCTTAGATACAAAAATACTGACCCATTTCAATACTAATTCCTGGCATCCTGACCCGAGCAGTGTAAATAATGGATACAGTAACATGAAAAAGGCTTCTCAAAGTTCTCTCCAACATCTGCCCCCCTTTATCAAAGAGGAATAGCGTCAAGGTATACAATGATAGGTATAGGTAAGTGGCCAGGAATAGACGATGTTGATAGGTTACCTGGCTTCACCTGGCAGGTGTAGACAAACCTGCAGTAGATGTTGAAGAACAATGGAGAAACATTAGTTTATGCTTTTAGATAAGTTAATTGCTTGTATGAAATGAACCATTTTTGTAATGATTTTGATACCTGTTTTTTTACCTGTTTTGGTTCAAATTATGGTTTACCTAAATAATATATAAGGGTATAAGCTTTGAAAACAGTTATTAAATATTATTTTTTATAAATTATACCTAATATTTCTGATTTGATTAATAATAAGACTTATTAAAAGTTTATCAGACCTGACCATATTAATTGCTTATTTACGTATTGATTGTTTTGGGGCAAATTGTCTCAAAGGGGCAGTAGCACGGTTTTTGATAATTTTATATTCTAAATATTTCACTGATAATTGTAAGTTATTGTTAAATGCATAATATTGACAGTGTCGACAATCTCATTACACAAACCAATCATATATATATATTTGAATTATTACTGCTCAATTTGGTTTAAATACTTTGTCTTTCAATTAGAACCATTTATTTTCATAATCCTGACATCACCTTATGTTCCCCCTAATACATGCTACTGTCCCTTTAATTAAGGCAAGACACAAACATTAATAAAAAAATAGTTCTAGTGTAGGTGAAAATTGCCCTTTTTTCTTGATTTGGAGCTCAAATTGGTTTTTATATTGGGGGATTCCCCAAAATGAGTCCAAATCATGTTAGAAGATCCATAAATCTACAACGTTTTTTGGGGGGCCTAGCAAAATATATTCCTTTGTTAGATATTTCATTTTGAATTATTATTGTTTTTTATTATCATCCAAGACCATTATTGATTCGTTATAATGATTCAAATTATAATTAAACAGCAATTACAAAAGCTGCTAAGGTATCTTTCACAAAAGCAGATGCTATTATAAGAGTTACAGAATTTAAGATTTCACTGCCATGTGAACACCTCTTGAGTAGAAACACTGTACACAGTGAGCTAGAAATTGATTACGGTAGAACTGTAGAAAATTAGAATTCACTGCCATGTTAAACACCCCTTGTGTATAAAACACTGTACACAGTGAGCTAGTATGCAATAAGAACTGTAGAGATTTAGATTTCACTGCAATGTGAAACACCCCTTGTGTAGAAACACAGTTCACAGTGATCTAGTATACAATAAGAGCCATAGAGATTTAAATGTCACTGCAATGTGAAACACCCCTCGTGTAGAAACACTGTACACAGTGATCTAGAAAACAATAAGAACTTTAGAAATTTAGAATTCACTGCAATGTGAAACACCACTTGTGTAGAAACACTGTACACAGTGAGCTAGTATGAAATAAAAACTGTAAAAGTTTAGAATTCACTGCCATGTGAAACACCCCTCGTGAAGAAACACTGTTCACAGTGAGCTAGTATACAATAAGAACTGTAAAAGTTTAGAATTCACTGCAATGTGAAACATCCCTCATGTAGAAACATAGTTCACAGTGAGCTAGCTAGTGTACAATAAGAGCTACGGTAGAGGTTTAGATTTCACTACAATGTGAAACACCCCTCGTGTAGAAACAGTGATCTAGAAAACAAAAAGAACTGTAGAAGTTGAGAATTCACTGCAATGTGAAACACCCCTCATGTAGAAACACTGTTCAGTTAGCTAGCTAATGTACAATAGGAGCTACGGTAGAGGTTTAGATTTCACCCAGTTGGAATGTGCGAGTCAGTGTTTTCTATAGATGGAGATGTGGGCGCCTGTTCACCTGCTAGTCGGCGTCGAGCTTCCTGGAGAGTTCTGTGGAATCGGTCGCTCTTCTCTGTTTGAGTCTTCCACACTGTCCCCTCATTGTCATGTTCTGTCATTATATTAACCCTTTAACTACTTATCTCAGAATAAATAAAAAAGCCTGTTTTTAATCAATATAAAAATTATTTGGTTCCTGTATAAAAAAAGATTTCAATTTCCTGCCTTCCTTTTGTTTAAAAAGATATATTGTGATAGGGTTTGATATGATGTCTGCATTGTCAGCGTTTTAACATGTGTTAGGATGTTTGTATAAAACAGATTTGTATTAAATGTCATTTATTTTTTTGTGCTTAAAACAATTTCTCATGGAAAATTCCCACTTTAGATAGATTTTTACATCTATGTAAACCAATCAAACATGAGGAATCTCCAAAATAAATCGGATATAATGTTTGAGATACATTGAAAGAAATGTGAAAAAAGTATTTTGTTGATGATTCTAAAATTATTTTAATGATTCCTATGAAGAGATCTATTTTATATTAATTTGTTCTGCCAGAAAGACCATAACATAAAAAAAAGCCAAAGCAAGTCTGTAAGTGAACTGTATAGCATATTTTCTTCTTTCAATTATTTAAAAAAAAAAAAGTTCCATGGAGCAAATTATCATATCAGCAACTAATGTTGGATAAATTAATCATTAAACCTTGAAGTAGTGGGTACATCATGTTAAAAAGAGTAGTTGACCTTTCCTGGGGTCATCTTTGTTATATCTTGGTCACCCTCAAGAATGCGCACTCACGTTGACCCAGTATCATCTTCATTGATTTCTTGTCTACATAGTTATCTCCCCTTAGTTTTGTGGACTTCAGGATAACAAGAAACTTGCTCAAAGGCCGTCTTATCCCTAAACCAATAAAGGAATTACTTTGACAAATACTTTTTTTGACTCTGATCATCTTGATTGTAAGTCATTAAGCTCACTTGAAGAGACCAGATGGATTTTGAAACTTGCTTTATAAATGCTATTATTTATATATTTATCAGAATGAAACATTATTAAAGTTTAATTATTGTGGAAAAAGCAAGGTGTGTAGAAAAATAAGAAAATTAAAATTACAATATTTAGTTGTATTAACCTATATACCGGGTAATGTTGATTTGAAAAGAATATCGAACCTCTGTTGAATAAATCGCAACAAAGTTTAAGCAAAATAAAACAAATACAAAGCAATAGTAAATTATTTTTTAAAAGCTATTTTTCATTTAGCAATTATAATCTGTTCATTAATGTAAAAATACGTAAAGGCAGGTAATTGTATATAAATGGACATTCCGCAAGGGTATTTGTAACGATTTGCGTTGTTCTACAGAATTAGCACACGTGTACACTCAGACAGTAGTACTATATATTGTGTGTCAGTTTATCTAACAGAGATAAACCCGCGTAACTTCAACCTGGGGGGTCGCAAATTACTAGCTGATTCTGTTTCCTGTAAACCTTATTATCAGCCTTTTCTGTCACTTAAATTCAATTTTGTTTGTGTAAGTCAATAATTTGAAAGATACCTAGGTTTCAAGAAGGTGATAACAGGACAAAATTTGGTACATCATTTCAGTTTATTTTATGAATAGTTATCCATTATTACATAACAATTATGACATGCAATGCCAGAGGTTCTCGGGTCTTGATTCTTACATTTAGAGTGGCAGTAGCACGTTTTTTGATAATTTTATATTTCAAAATATTTACTGATAATTGTAACTTAATGCTAAATGTATTATTTTGCTAGTGTCAAAAATTTCATTACTCAAACCAATCTTCCATAGACAGAGAACAAAGTATGAAGATTCACCTAAAATCGAGTGGCTGCCATTTTGTGTGAACACCTTTAATTCATTTTGTGTAAGAAAAAGAGATCGCATGGCTAAAGTTTACATTATGTAATTGAATTATTACTGCTCTATTTAGTTTAAATACATTGTTTTTCAATTGAAACCATTAATTTTCATTTTCCTGACATCACCTTATATTCCCCTTAAAAATTTGCTACTGCCCCCTTAATATATAAATTTAATTGTTATCAGACCAACCATTATTATAATGCAAAATATGAGTAAGGATTCATTCATTCATTCATTCATTCATTCATTCATTCATTCATTCATTCATTCATTCATTCATTCATTCATTCATTCATTCATTCATTCATTCATTCATTCATCCATTCATCCACTCTGTAACACTTGTATATCAATACGTATCAATGTTCCCTCTACAAATCCTACATGTACGTATGAAGATGTCAAGGACTATCTGCAATGAGCCGTGTTACCCTATCAAACTACTCATGCATAAACCTTTAATCTGTCGACAGACAAGCAGGAAGTTTTCATTCTGAAAGATTATCTGAGATTGTTTCCGTGCCGCTAGATTCCCCTGATACGAGACAGTCGGTGCCGGTGTTTGGTGGATGACTTCATTACAGAGTCACTCACTGAGTCCACTAACTCTGGTAATCTCATAGATAATCCAGGATAATCCTTCACTTAACTTGTTGGTGTTGAGAGGGTTCGCCCCTGGAGCTCTGGGTGTCCACATTGGTGACCGGACTCTCGGACACTAGGCTTGACCGCCACATGACGGGGCTGTACATCAGTCCAATGTAGTTATTTAAAAGAGATAAACTATCACAAGTTTGTTCTTATATACTGTCATCAGAATAACATTTTATATAAAATGTCTTTAATGTTTTTTTATGTTAAGAAATAATACCATTAATACACCAAAGAAAATTCAAAATAACTTCTTTTTTTTAAAAATCACTTGCATATTGTTTAGTTTCTATGAATTTGCCATGCTTGTACGAAACATTTTATCACATATTTATTGGTGCTTGCAGAAAACAAATATGTACCTTATTTCTAGTCAATGTGCTTTTCCAAAAACAAAAACATATTACCATTTAAAAGTTCAATACAATTTTGTTACAATAAACACATTTGAAAGTAGGAAATAATAGAGCCATCAAGACACTTATTGATATCCCTTATCTCTAAAAAAAGATGATAATAAAAAGAAGAACAACAGGTTGTTTTGAACTGAAACTTTTCTAGCCTTGACTTGATCCTTCTTACCCGAGACCAGGACTCCCTGCTCCAGGGTCCGAGAGACAGACTAAATCCGTCTCTCCCCACCCCTTACCAGGTGAAGACAACAGTCTACGCACAAGCGAGGAAGCGTAAGGTGTGTAGCCAATTATACAGTGGCTATTCTTATCCTCTTCTGCTCGCTCACCAGTACACACTGACTGATCAGTCTGTGAGGTACAGCTCCAGTATACCCTGTCTCCGTCTTGCAGTGTGTGAGCTCATAGGGTACTCTTGTCTCTCAGTGTGTGAGCTCATAGGGTAGTCTTGTCTCTCAGTGTATGTTTGAGAGGAGTGAGTCTATCATGTGAGGATAACTGATTTCTCATTTGGATGTTGTCTATTGGATGTATCTATGTGAAGGAGAATCATTTTAAGTAAGTATATGTCAGGGAAGTTATGAAAATAATCCAGCAGTTCTTAGACCAGGAACATTGATTGGTTGTTTTGACAATTTGTAAAAGAGTTTATATTGTGATTGTGTTAATATTGAATCTTAAATTATTTTTTGCTCATAAAAAATGTGTTTGAGATTTGAAATAAGTGAAGAAAATGTAAATCTATTTAATCAATTAATCACAACAAGTCTGAATAGAATAGAGCATATTCTGTTATTTTGCATTTTAAAGAGTTACACAATTTATAAAGTACACCCTAATCACAGGAAGTTAAAGTAAAAAAAATTTTGGATTTTAGGAAAAAAATCTTCATATTTGTTCAAGGACAAATATTTTTGGACTTTATTTTATTGATACAATACATAAATTTTATGTATACAAAATGTACAAAAAGAAGCACAAGGCATTGTTAGAGGAAAATCTAGCTGAAAATGTTTGAAATCTTGGTACATCTGGTCTACATAGAGTTCAGTGAGGGAACACACTGGTAACACTCTCACTACCTGATAGCGCTGATTCAGGGTTATGGTGGGACTGAAAGTAGAATTTTAATGCTACTTGCAAGTGTTTTTTTTTACAATGCCTAAATTTTTAAAAAGAATTAAGTTATGACAACATACAGGTAGTAAGTCACATTAAGATATAGACATATTTTCTAGTTTTGCATTGACATAAGTCTTGTAAACTAAAAGTAGAAATTTGAAATGAAATTAAAATATTTAAGAGCTTTTGATTATGTTATGATTTATTCACTGATGCTTTAAAACGCATGTTACTTAATTTTTTTTTTCTATTTTGTTATTAAATCATTATAAATTTTAAGAAAGTATTAATTTGAAGTATGTTTTTCTGAATACTTTAATTTGGAATACATATTAGGCCCACTTATAAAAAAATAAACAATCTTAACTTACAAAAATATAGAAATAACTTGATATTTAAATTTGTCTTAGCATTATTGCCTAGACACTACGTTATTGCCTAGGCATTAACGCTATTGCCGGATTTACACTATTGTCGCTAACATATATATGTGACTGATTATGAACATGTCAAAACATAAGAATATGTAAATAACCACTTAATTTCAAAGTTAGATAAATAATGAACAAGATAAAAGTAACATCTGGGATATTTTATTCAAATTTATTTTCTTCTCTCTGAAGCTGTTCACAATATTTATACTTGATAATAGACATGTATCTATCACAGCTGCAATCAACACTCCATGGCAAAGAGTTTATTTATGTATATATATATACATCAGATACAGGAACATATGTACTTGATGACAGAGATTTCCCTAGGCAATTAGGGTAAGGTAAAATACTCTAGGAAGTTTGTGGAAATTTATTTACTCATTTATTGAAACTAAACTACTTAAACTTGATGAATGGATTTTGCTAATTTATTTATTGTATTTTGACATGTGGTGTAAGTGTTTGTTAGGTTTACTTACTGGATTGATGTGAACACGTGATAAGAATTGTCTTCACATGTAGTTTATCATGAATTTTCCACACTATAGGAAATATCATTGCTTTTTCAACTTTTGTTAGTGTATTTGTTCCTATTTAATTTAACTTTGATAATATTTCAGACTGATTTGGAATAATTTTCTGATTTACTTACACTATAATTATGATATGCTTAAAAATTGCATCCTATATTTGTTAATTAATGACCACATTGTGAACTAAGGATTATATTCGTATACAACATGACTAATTCTGACTTATATCAACGAGAGTGACAGAGCAATTGCTTCAATGTAAAGCAGCCATCAGATCATAATACATGTACCGTATACATATTTTAATCTATAAGGCGACTTGATGTTTAAGATGACCCTTTTTCTCAACAAAATTGCTGCCAAAATCACATATCTCAGATATAAGTCGAACCCCTTCTAGCAGGTCGTGGAAACAGTTGACATGACTGAAAAACTTGTTGATAGATTTGGTAACGTAAATTCTGTCGATAATTTTAATTGAAATGTACTGTAAGTGTAACAAAAGTCTGTAAAACAATCAATTGTTTACCTTGTAATAATTTCATAGGATGTTAACTAAGCTTATTTAAGAATTTTCTTTGATACATTGTGACTACATTTGTATTCACATATTCGAAAAATCTAATGTCAATATATATATAAGCAGTGCTGATAGTTTGTGCTAAAGGCTGAATGTCTTTATTGTCAAGTGGACACCTCCATTATTATTGTACCATTCCCATTCTGGTTTATTTCATTCCCATTCCGGAGTTTATTTATCCAATGCTGTTCTTTCCTCTTCGGCCCATTATGTCATCTTGTGATCATATCATATCATTACACTCTTTCTACATCACAGCATCTTCACTGCAATCTATAGAAATTTGCCCTCCTTCCCGCTCTGTCTGTTGTTTTATGTTATGTGTTATGACTTATATGTGTTTTACCAGGTTATGACATTGATAAAAAATTTATATATTACTTTATTTCAATCAAGCTCATTACCAGAGGAAAAAAAATCATGAAAATGTTTATATCTCTAACAGTTTATATTATATTACATAAAACAGGAAGTTTATGTTTTAAAACAGAAACTAAGAATTACTTTATTTATCATAAAGATGAAATATATTTAGAGGCATTATTAAATATACCATAATATGGATATAATGATGTTGTAGTATATGTAATTTAAGAATAATACCTTGTGAAGGTGATACCATGCACAAACACATAGTTGATATCAAATGTTAATGTATTCATAACACTGGCACAGGAGGAGGGTGTATGTTACCTGATGTGATATATACGCCAGTCGCCATATAAGTAAGTAAGTAATAAAACCTTTTGAAATTTTGTGTCATAAGGTGAGAGTTGTGGAATTTTCATAAATGGGAGTTGACAAAGAATGTAATTCAATCCATAAAGAAAAGTAAACATTGTTTTGGAAGTGGGGTAGTGGCATTTTCAGTTACAATCTCTCTACGCATATGTATGGAAAGTAAGTATACTTTTGTATCAAGATTTTAGACGTTTATTCTGGTTGTAAGGAATACCCAAGAAGAATCTGTTTTGAGGCAATTTGTGGAGGTTAGGGTTTTACTTTAAAACTGAAATTTATCAATTTAAAACTGTTATCATGTATATATATGTATTTTTTTCATTTGTAAAATGAATGAGGTATGACCTGATTTATTTGGAAAAAGAAAAGTAAGCTATGATACTTCCGTGTAAGTAAAGTTCATTGATAATATACATTAATATCAAAACAAGTAAATAATTTACAAAACTATTAAAGATGCATTTAGGGACAATGTTTTTACATTTCAAAGATTCTCAAGAAATGATTCAATACCTTTTACAATAATAATTTCCATATCAGTGATTAAAACTTAAGTGTAGTATTAATCATAATGTTCTTTTTGATAAATATTGTAGTAATGATAGCTTACTTTATGAACTTAATCATTTCAGTGAGGACTGCAATAACAAATCACTGCATTATTCATCGGCTGATTAAACATGATATGCCTAATTAACCTTTATCATAAACATTCCTTCATGTCCATCCCAGTTTCTCGGATCAGATCAGTCAGGATCAGATTTCCTTCAAACTATCACATTTTACGTTTACATTTTTTGTTTACATTTTTATTTTTGCTCCATTGATGTCACTTTACTAAATTCAACAGAATCACCTTAAAACCATTTCTAATACAAGACCTGACAAGATCAAAAGTTTCAAATAACCAAAGCAGTCGCAGATTTTAAAGTTAATCCAAACACAGATATTACAACGCAAGCTGCAGAAAAAGCTGCACACATCAAACAGGTTATGAGCTGTGCATGTATGTCAATGTTGAGACAAAATGATGGATATTTGTGCTTCTGGAGCATTCTGGAATGTGTCCTCCTCGTGGCATGCGTGCAGACTTTCTCCGGAATGAGTCTGGAATCGGTTATATCTCTGGTACAATGGAGCTAAGTCCTCAATGAGTGTAGCATATCTGTCCTAAGACTTGCACACTCTCAGAAACATAGGCAAGAATCCCAATTGTCAGTTATCTTTGTATGTAAATGTTTGTATATTCTGTCCACGTTTGAGAAAATAACCTCGTCTAAATCCCCCATACCCGTTTTGTTGCCTGTTGGCTTAATAGGTTATCTGTAATGGCAATAGCGATGTTGACCAAACGAATTCCCGTAACCATCATCGGACATCTAGTTGTGAGCTTGTAATGCAAACAATACGAGGTACCTCACGCTACACGGCACATGGTTTACCTGTAGGTCTGACGAGCTTTACTTGACCAGGTGTGCTATTATCTCCATAGGTATGTTTCAGTTCTTCATTCATTAGTATTCATTAGTAATGTTTAGGAATGATTTTAGTGAAAGGATTTTTACAGAAATGATAATGAACACTTTTCTTTTACATCTTTTATGTCCTGTTCCTTTCAATAGTATAATTTTTTAAAAGCTATTAAAAACCAGCATTTATGTGATGTAAATTTTCTTGAAATATTTATATTATTAAATAGTATTTACCAATACTTCATATTTGATAAAGAAGCTAAAAAAGCTAAGAAAAGGAAAAAATATAAGATAATTGAATTTTGTACAACAAATTATCTCAAATTACGATTGATATTTTCTTGAAAAGCTTAAAACTCCATATTAAAAGTTTACAATAGATTATGAAGGTTCTTGATCTGATGTAGATTTCACTTAGAAGTGCTGTTCAAAGCTTTAACATTAGCATCTCCCTACAAAAAAGATTATCCTACAGATCTGAGTAGTAAACCTCTACACCTATGCCTAGCTCCTATACTTACCTATATGCAGGTAAGTATAACACAGGTAATCAGTTCCCACCTGCCCCCTGCAGGGATTAATCCAGGTGACAGGTGAGGCAGTGACCTCAACACACTACTTTAACACCTCGGTGCTTCATTTATATTCATAAGTATGGATTTACTTCACATTTTTTTTTAAAACAGGTATGTTATTAATTTTGTCACTTATTTGAAATCAGAATAACACAACTTATGGTTTAATTGGTCCAAGTGGCATTAATCAACTCGCTCACTAAGACAGAAATATGTTTTGGTTTTTGATGTTTGTTTTAGTATAAAGATGTAAAATAGTTTTATTTGTTTAAATTTCTTATGCTTATAACCATTAAATTTGAAGTTGAAATGTTTCAATATAGTTACCTGATAGTTTTAAGTTACTTTTTTCACTTGTTTTCCATAAATTGTATTTGGTTATTAGTGGGATAGAAAAAGCTAAAGTAAGGATTTTGCATTTTCACAATTTCAAGAATTGTGATGAGCATATGAAGCTGTGTGTAGTTCACCCCACCTTCATTTTGGAGTCAGAACAGGTTTTGAAGTGTCTACAAAAAAAGAAAATCATGATGTCAGAAGGATATGTATATGATTTCAATAAGCTATGTTCTTCCCTGAATAAATGGTAAAAGATTCTTATCAAAACATAAATCATTTGATGCTCCAAGAGGCACTCAAACATCAACCAAGTAAAAAAAGTAAATAAACTAAACAAAAAAGTTGTGACAAACCTCAATTCAAATAAATTTGGTCAATAGTTGTGTAATTAATCTGATAATTCACATAATCCTGATCATTAACATTGGTTTCGTTATTAACTTGAAGATATATTGAATAGGTCACAGAAAGAAATCATATAAAATCATGGACAACCAATTTTGTTTATTAAAGATACATTGTATAAGTCACAAAATGAAAATCATATCAAATCAGGGATGACCCATTATGCTTGTTACCAATCAACTTCTTATTAATATAAGGTAGTCACATCAACTCTATGTAGGTAATTATTGTATCAAAGCATAAACTTAATAGTATCATTGACAATAATTGAAGCAGAACGACATAATATTCACATCCGATTGGGCGAGGCCAAAATAACAGTGTGAGTTCATTTTCCTCTTGACTGACATCAGTAGATGTTTAGCACCAATAGTTGATTGAATAGTCAACATCCATGCCACCCTCGATGATATAATAGATCTTATCGAGATATAGAAATCACCTTGAACAGTTTCTGACTCACATCTGAATGAACTAGTTTACATTGTCGCCAAGTTCAGTGTCACAGACTCGGTCAAGTGTTAAATTTTTTATCACGAGTGATTCAGTTCGTAGAAGCTTATTTTGAAAGGTGATCGGGTTAAGATGTGAATGGGTGGATTTTCAGCGGCCATTTTCTTTGCCAAAAAAAAGATACTTTGAATCTGATTTTCATGTGATTTTGTTTGATTTTGGATTTAATACTTGGAATAGACCAATTGAAGAAAAATTGTTTCAAAGCACAGATTTGGAGAAATGTGTTTGTGTTGGATATCTAAGGCCTTCAATTTTGAAACAGTGAATGATTACCAAAGTAACAGTATTTCTCCAAAAGAAGTTGAAAATGCTTTCCTGTGGGACCGCTATCATTATGATGGATATCTGAGGAATTTACCAGTGACAAAATGTGACTTCAGGAGGAAAATATAATCTGTGGATAATGAACATTTAGATGATCGACTTTAGATTAGGATACATTCATCCTTTTTCATTTACTATACTTTACAAAGGAACAATTTCAGCCTCAGGTTTCTTTGCATAAGAGTGATTTCAGCTTCAGGTTTCAGATGTTACCTTCTGTGAACTTCTATGACAGTTGATTAATTTTGATGACCAAGGCTGATAGTCTAATTATGACATTATTTGGTTGACTACATTGAGAAAGTGACCATGATTTCACTGATAGTGTCCTCCCACTTGAGGTCAGAGGTTAACTTATGATATCATCTTGTATCAGGACGTCATCACATGTAGTTACACATTAGCTAGCCAGTCAGATTTCTGATATTGTGAAGCAAAGATGCTGAAGTAGTGTGAATCAGATAACATTGGAAATATTACTTGACTGTGTTCTCATAAAGATTTTAACTTCCACATCAGTGAATTGAGTTTGTTCAATTGTGATGGTTTGGTTTCATTAACACAATGTTTGTAATTATTGTATGACAGATAATTTTATAGTATCTCTTTACGGGCAGTGAGGAAACTATGTTTTTAATTTCAAGGAAGGTTTTAACGTCTTCTGATTTAAACACAGTATTTTTAGCAAGGCCATGGCATTGTGATTTTAATTATTTTTCTCTCTTTTGTTTTATGTTACATGCACTGTAAACCTTAATCATGATATAGTTATGGAGAGATGACATTTTGATATATTAGACAAATCTCATAAAATAACCACAGTGACACTCCATGTTTGATGCAGAAACTCGCTACTATTTCCCAGCAATCTTACCAATTGGTCAGCCATTGTCCAGTTTGAAGTAAACACATCTTGTTAGAAGACCACGTCCATCTGCGGAAGATCTTTGTTTAATGAGTTACGTCTTGAACCGAACACATCACACCTAGGCGTCAAAGTGTGTTTTGGATTTACGATCGTGTTTCTCACCTAATCTATTTGTAATGATGGCTTACATTAGACGTGGATGTTGTTTCTGAGATAGAACGTACAATAGATCCGGCCCTTGAGTTGATAGATTCAGATGATGAGATGGTCAGTATTTGCTAATCTCCTAGTGTCCTCAAACCTTTCCTCACACGTGTGTCAAGTCTCGCGTTGGGACTGAGCAACTCTTAGATGATGTTACACACTCATCACATCAAACACTTGCCTTGCGTTCTTCTCCAGTCTTTGGATAAAACAAATACTTGAATCTTGAAGGGTATTCAAATTGGTCACTGGGTCTACCTTTTTGGAAACTAAGAGTAAGAGTTTTGGATATGGAATTATTTTAATTAAGAGAAAGGGAACATTTTCAGGATGATAAATGACATTGATGATGCTTTTCAATGTTATTCATGTTGTTATGAATATAAAGCAATATAACCAAGAGCTAATGCAGTTTGTGATATTGATGTTGCTATCCTTTGTGTTTATATTGAAGATCTTTCCGACTGCATGTATTTTGGTTAAAAATTATCTTTTAACAGAAAAAAATGTAGGAAGACTACATCATATATCAAATGCAAACGAATCCTATAAGTATTTTGCAAATTATGTACTTGTATCTTAAATGAAACCTCTAACATTTAGCCTGTGATGAGTTGTCTTTGTAATGCAATTCGTGCACTGCTTTATCTGCACCTAATGATCCTGTATACTTCCTACTCGATGTCATTTCTTTCTCATGAGACTGCTAGGGGTTGTTACCTAAATGTTATTGTGTTTCACTGATGATATGCAATTTACGTTAGGTAATTCATTTTTAAATGACTGTGATTTTAATTGTTGACAGTGATATCTCGATATGAACGTATATGTTTTGTCTATTTTTCTCACTGAACTGCTGATGATTTCAAACATGTTGCCAATGATTGGCAAAGTCATGTCAGTGTTTTATGTACCGTAGTCTATGACATTTTCATATTTTATCACATCTATGGTACTCATTTTACCAATGACTTTGTTGCCAATGATGTCAATGACTGAAGATGACTTATAGGATACACCTACGTGTCAACCATGAAGTCATATCTATGTTTCTGACTTTGATGCTACCTTATATTTCAAAGACAATGATCCCCTATGTTTGACATCAATTTGTGACATTGTGTTGATGGTGATGTACCTGCATGCTAATCAATGGAAATCATCTTCTTTATGTTGTCACTGATGTCATATCAATGATGTCATGCCAATGATGTTATGCCAATGATATTTGTCTCCCAAATACCACAAATACGAACATATATGTTGACAATGCCGCGTCTATGTTGCGTGCAGCTGACGGGCCGAGATGAGAATCACCTGAAGAGTCTGTACGTGGACGCCGGGATGGAGTACCGTGTCAGCAGCTACCGCGTCATCGTCGCCTCCACCAAGTCCGTCCTCAAGCTAGACAATGGCAGCCCTACCGTCACAAAGTCCTTTGAGAATGTCTACGAGAAATTCGAAACTGTCGACCCAACCTCAAAATCTGATGGTGAGTTTGTTTTTTTTAATTCTTGAGGTTGTTTATATATATGTATATATATATATATACTAATGGTTAAAGGGTGTTGCGTAACTATTTACAATCAGTATAGAGACTTATAATTATTAAACCTTTTTGTGGGTATGAATATGTTTATGTCTCAATCATGTTCTAAAACTTGAAACTTGTAACAATACATGTGAAATATTTGAAGGCAGGTAACTGTATCTAAGTAGTGGCTGATTTTCTGATAAGAGAAACTGATACATCTCCAAATACCAGATAGCGACCTTTCAGATTAAAATAACTTCCCTCAGAATATGATTCTCACAGCAGACGGTTGGTTGAGAACAATATGTCTGAATTCTAACCGCAGTTTACCTGATAAGAATGTTATACTCTCTTGATCTACGACAACAGGTGATAAACAATGAACAACTTGTAACAGGTTTTGACATGAGATCTTTTAAATAGAATGTTTATGGTTTGTTGACATTCCAAAAATAACCTTTTGTTTGTTGTATTATGAAAAATTGAACATTTTTGTAAATAAACTCTTTTTTACTTGATGTGTATGTTAATGGTTTAGGTGTATTATTGAGTATTGCAATTTATATAAAAATCATCATTATAAGTTTACATATTTTGATGTGAAAATTGATTCTGAATAACTATTGAGACCTGTTAATACAGATATATCTTTGTAATTAGCAGCCCCGTCTAAGGACGGGGCTGCTATCAGTTTTTGTGAAGTTTCCATCGCCGCCGCCGCCGCCGCCGCCGCCGCCGCCGCACTCGTACTACTAGCTATAACTTTTTTCCACTAAGCTTTCCAGAACTCTTATTCATACCTTACTACTCATACCTTGGGGGAACGATTTTGACACTTTCACTTTCAAGGTCAAAGGTCAAGGTCACGAGATATGTATTCACACTAAGAATTCCTTGTAAACGCGATAACTTGAAAAGTTTTTGTGCTATGAAGCTCTAACTTGGTATATATCATCCTTGGAAAAGTAAAATTTTTTGAAAAGGTTTTGGCTACAATCCGTCAAAGGTCAAGGTCACAGCAAGGTCATGACGTAAGCATGTTTTAGCGAAAATGCTTTATTTTAACTATGAACACTTTTAATCAATACATGATTGTTATACTCAATAAAAAGTGTTCAATGATTGTGTGACCTTGAAGGTCAAAGGTCAAGGTCGTGAGATATGAGTTATTACAAAATGCACTAAATTTGGGTATAACTTTATCCCATTTAGCTTTTCAGAACTCATGAACATGTCTAAATGTTAATACTTCCAGGGAATCATTATGACATGTTCACTTTCAAGTTCAAAGGTCAAGGTCACGAGTTATTAAATCACCGCAAAATTCCTTGTAAACGCGATAACTTGAAAAGTTTTTGTGCTATGAAGCTTTAACTTGGTATATATCATCCTTGGAAAAGTAAAAAAATTTGAAAAGGTTTCGGCTACAATCCGTCAAAGGTCAAGGTCACAGCAAGGTCATGACTTAAGCATGGTTTAGCGAAAATGGTTAATTTTACCTATGATGACTTTTAATCAATACATGATTGTTATACTCAATAAAAAGTGTTCAATTATTGTGTGACCTTGAAGGTCAAAGGTCAAGGTCATGAGATATGAGTTATTGCAATACCTTGTAAACACAATAACTTGAAAAGTTTTTATGCTATGAAGTTTAGATTTTGTATATATTATCTCTTGAGAAGTACAACATTTTCAAAAAGTTTTGGGTACGAACTGTCAAATGTCAAGGTCACAGCAAGGTCAACATATATGGAGAAAATGGATTAATTTAGATTTTAACACTTTATTTCATTACAATAATGTTCTACTCAATGAAATGTGTTCATTGATTGTGTGACCTTGAGTGTCAAAGGTCAAGGTCACGAGAAAATTCCCAATTTGGTGAGGCCTGTAAAAGGCGGAACAGGGTTAGGCGAAACCCCAAGTTCCGGGGCTGCTTTGCTTTTGCGGTATCCCGCAAACGCTTATCTAGTTTATTCTCAAGATTTGAAATCCTTGATTGAAACTCTTTCCTTGAACATCAATAAACAATATGTTAAATAGAAAGGATATAGAGAAGAATAAGCTTGAAGCATCCTAGGGTTTTTGCACACATCACATCTGCTTCCACCCTTTTTACCCACAAGTCTTTCACCTTTGTAAGATGTGTGGTATACATTTTCCACCCCCAACATTTCTCTCATACATATCAAGTGGGCTAGTTAGAGGTCGAAGAATCAGCGCTATGAACCACAGCACGTAGGTCGAACAGCTGCATCGTCTAGTGCTGCCCTCTGGTGCTGGAATTGTGGCGGGTGCTCGTCTTTCAGTCGACATTTACCTGGAGTTTTAGAAATTCGGTTAGACGAGTGTCGTGCGTTAATCAGAGCCTGTCCTGTCTGTGACACAGCGCCATACGAAAACACACCCCGGCCGCTTGATATTTTAGTATCTGGAGTGCAATATCTCTGACATTTTACTGGTATCAGAGTTGTGTTGTGGTTACCAATAGGTTTAATCAGAATAACATTCTGATAGAGCATCTATATTCTGCATATAGAGCCCATAAAGAGGTTCAGAATCCTGGCGGTGGGTGGGAGGCAAGTCTGTCTGCAGCACGGTGCATGTCTCATATCCTGTTCTAAGGATAGGAGGGGAGTTTTGCAAATATCATTCTGACAGCCATACAAATTTACAAATACCTTTGGTACTTAATAATAAAATTGATTTTGTGAAATTTTGAGAATGGCTCATCAAACAACTTATCTGAATTGAAATCATGCCTGAATAATGATCAGTATTTAAATATGAGAACCGAGAGTAACTTCACAGATATCAGTGTAACTGATCAAGCAGTGCATCAACAATTTCCAGGTTAAGCAGACAAAAGTTTCTACAAGTCTGATGAGAGTGGCAGGAGACCCAAGTACAGCTGGAAAGTAGTGCAACCAGATTGAGGAGATGGCACATAATTATCTAGTTTGATCTCTGGTCTGGTCTCTGATCTCTGATCTCTGGTCTGGTCTCTGGTCTCTGATCTCGTGTCTCTGGTCTGGTCTCTGATCTCTGGTCTCTGGTCTCTGGTCTGGTCTCTGGTCTGGTCTCTGGTCTCTGATCTCTGATCTCGTGTCTCTGGTCTCTGGTCTCTGGTCTCTGGTCTGGTCTCTGATCTCTGGTCTCTGATCTCTGGTCTCTGGTCTCTGGTCTCTGATCTCTGGTCACTGATCTCTGGTCTCTGGTCTCTGATCTCTAGTCTCTGGTCTCTGGTCTCTGGTCTCTGGTCTCTGGTCTCTGGTCTCTGATCTCTGGTCTCTGGTCTCTGATCTCTGGTCTCTGGTCTCTGATCTCTAGTCTCTAGTCTCTGATCTCTGGTCTCTGGTCTCTGATCTCTGGTCTCTGGTCTCTGGTCTCTGATCTCTGGTCTCTGGTCTCTGGTCTTTGGTCTTCTATCTTGTCTATGACCTTGCATTTGAGCATGATCAAGATCAGCAAACATCAGTGCAACTGGTCAATTCCACAATACACTGAGTCTCGGTCCTCCAAGTTAAGAAGTGACCTTGTACTATACATGCTAGCCTATAGTAAGGTACCACAGTTCCAGGACGAAGGTCACACCAGTCAAGTAGTGAGACCAGAGCTCCTTGTTCCCCGTTCCCTGTTCCCTGGTCCAAGAAGCAGGAGGTAGAGGATCAAGTGTTGCCAGCTTGTTGCTTGTAGGCCTGTATCCACATCATCTGCTGGTATCAACACACCCACTGTTAGCTTTACCTACACTGCTATTTTCTGTATCAGCAGGCAACAGACAAACATCTTGCACCCAGCCTTGTCAATGACTCTATCAAGTACTGGTATAGTTCTAGCCTAGGGAGGTGTTTCCTCGATGTTGTTTTATTGATCTCTCAGTAATTGGTTTTGGAATTCCTCCGATATATGCTTGTTGATTGTTTCAGGGTAATTGGTACCTATTACTGACAATAAATTTCCTTGACAGATAAAAGGTCAATATCTTTATATATAAACATAATTTTTGTTAAGTGTAATACTTTTTATGAATGAAGCTAACTTGATAGACTATTCACTTTTCATCTGATAGAACTTTGGTACATGGTGTCTTCCTACCAAAAGTAAAAGATGGGTGTTGCTTCATTTTTTATCACTGAACAAGGACATGACAATGGTTTCATGGTGTTGGAGAGCAAAATTATGATTTATCATAAGGAATTATTTAAAAATCATAGCACAAACCTTGCTGTAACCTATGTGCACTAGCTCCATGGCCTACATCCACCGACTGGTTGAATCAGAACCACAGGTTCTTCTTTTTATGGATGGTCATTGATACCACGGTGTGTTTACTCTCAGGAACATAGATACTTGATTGTAGGAACATCAGCCCTGGATCTTGTAGTAAGGTTAGCCTGCTCACTTTCTCTCAATCAACAAGTGCAGTTCTTCCAACAATATTCTAATACTTATCAGCGGCTTTCTTGTGGTAAATTGGAATCAATATTTTGATAATTGTTTGAAAATTCACTTTTTATGTTGAAATCATACTGTTCTTCCAGTGGCAATAAATGTGGAGACTATTTCATCTTTTGATAGTTAATGGTTCTTGGAACTTTGTTCTCTTGATATAATCACTTTTCTTTGAACCAATCTGACAACCATCTTATTCTTTGATTGGTCTATGAGGGTTTCAATATTGATGTTTTGTTGTAGAATATTATCAAATTATTGTCCTTGTTTCTTCCTTATCATTTTGGAAATTAGCTGTTTATTGGCAGGTTATAGTTTCAACTACAACAGATAAGTCAAAACATTTGTAAACATTTTGCCAATTGAGTAACAGCAGTGATGGCCCATGTAGCAGTTCTTCAGAGTTGATGTATGGGCTGGAAATGCCTCCAAGACATGGGTTGTGCAGCCAACCTTTCATCTCTGGAAGACATGGCGGCATTGGCCTCTCTGAGCTTCACAATTGTGTAGATGGCAGGAGAAGCAGCATGCACTCTGACTCTGTCTGGAGAGAGGGATGTGTGTTGTGGATGTGCAGACCAGGACCAAGTCTTTTATACCTTCCCTGTGGGGAGTAGTCAACTCAGGTGTGATGTGGAGCTCTGAGCTGGTCAGAACTTGTTTCATCCAGATATGACAAGACAAGAAAAGAAGTTGATAAGGAAGACAGTCATATGATATAAATATCACTTTTTTACATAGATGTTACCAAATGTTTTCTTTGATATAAATAGATTTCACTAGCTGAATGTTCACCAATTCAGGCATGAAGTGTTCAAGCAGTTTCAGTTTTGATGATGCCATGAATATACTTTATTTGCAATTCAGCTTTTATATGAGTGTTAGAATCATATAGCATTTAATGTTATTAAAACTCCTAATTTTCAAGAACATTCTGTTTCAGAATTGTTATTTCAAAATTTCTTTTAAGTTCCTTTGAATCTAAAAACCATTGTAAATTCAAATGTAAAATGTCAACTACTAGCTGTCTTAGATTTCCTAAATAGAGCGGGTTTTCAAAATATGTGTGTAGCAGATGGCTTTATGAGGATGGACCATTGTATCCCTTACCTGCTATTAGAATTATTTAGAGGATATTGTATGCAAACTCATAATAATTCTTAACATAATCAGACCTATACATTGGTATTGTGTCATATCTATATATTTTGATCAGTCATCCTTATAATAAGCTGAAGGGCAGTGATACTGGCGAAGCAGTTTGTAAACAAATTTAGTTGATACTTGTCATATGTTTAGATATAAAACTGGAGGTAAATAAGCATCTAAGCATGAATCATGTTTCAAAAGTGTCATCAGATACCTTTAGAAACAGCAGGTGTTTGTCAAGGGGATATCATATACCGACAAATTTAACATCATGATTTTATAATCATAATACTATTTGGATAATATTTTCCCCAAAGACACTTACAATTTGTTATCATTTGTAACAAGAGTATTAGCTATAGACTAACTAATCACTCCATATTAGAAACCAAATAAAACATTTTCTACATCCAACCAGAAAAACACCAGGGGGTAGTCTAGGCTTGATGTCACAAAAAACGTTATCCAAAAACTACCTTTTTGTAATCCTTACAGCTAATACAGAAAGAAATCAGACACCCTTTAACAAACAAGACTGCTGGCTGATAATGAGATTCAAACTCGAACTCTATCCAAACTGTCAGGAAGCGTGATTGAGCCATCATGTTGTCCTCTGTATGAATACATCTTCTTCTGGTATAACTAGAATACGTCTAATTCACGGTGTGCCTCCTCTGATGTCTCGATGATTAAGCACAATATACATCGGTTTGCTCTACGGATCATCCAGCAGTCCCATTCTTGCTGGCAGTGTTGGTAAATAAACACTAACTATGTCAGTGGGCTGGGTGTAAGCAGAGAGGTGGCAGCTCAAGTTTCCTTCAAAAGTCTATGCGAAAAAAATGGGTTGTTTTTTTCTGTTATAGTATAGAGATTTTGGAAGATTCAAGGTTCTATGTTTGAATTGATATTTAATAGTTAATATATGTTCCTTTATTTACAGTTCTAAATACATCAGATATCAAAAAGAAATTTGCAATACATTTTTGACTGCATGAGAGTTTCTAAAGATATAAAATAGATTATTTATTTCAGTGTGAAATTAGGTACAATTTCTTATTTCATATTTGATGTGATTGTTATTAAATGCTGGGGATGAAGGAGTAGAGTATCAGCTTATCAACTTGGAAGCTGGGTGCCATTCCTGGTCACATAATATCAAAAAGCGTTAGAAGTTGCGAGATGTTGCTTCATTGCTTGGCGCTCAGCATTATAGGGATAGAACATCGCTTGCACTGGTGCTTCACCGTAGCTGCAGACTTAAATAGGCACACGACGAATTAACAACATTACTTTATAACTATAGAGCAATGAAATGAAATTGACTTGCTAAAGAAAAAAAATCTCAAAAGAAAATTAAAGAGCCAATTACCCACCCACTCACACAGATATGATCAATTTTCTTATCAGGTAATCAGCAAATTTCTTCATATTATTATTCATAACAATGTCAGTTCTCTTGATCTAGTTGTTTGAATTCATGAAATTTACCTTTCAGGTGAATTTACTTTTGAAAGTAATAATGTAGAAATATACATCATATGTGTAAACCCAATAAGCTGCACATCAGTACGAGCTTATGGGCAGGTATCACACAAATGGCTATTGAAATAGCTGGCCCTGTGCCACAAAAGGTCATTTAGTCGTTAGTGGAATTTTCTCACCTGTATTTAATGTTTACCTGTCAATGCAGAAATCAGGAGCTGTGAGGGCTTTTGTGTACGGAGCATTACTATACACTCCAACTGCATGCAAATGTTAACACAGACCTTTTCGATTCTCTCGCCAGGGATAATTATTTTGCAATTGTTAAACTTTTTATCACAATTGATCCACACATCTCTCAAACTGGATTTTATATTTTTTTCGGCTCTAGACCCTCGGTTCGGTCTGGTTGAAGACCTGTTGCAGGCTGAGCGGGAATACTGCTCACAGCTTCGGTCTGTCTTCGACTGCTATGCCGAACCTTTACGGTAAGTCATTTTACATTTGATGTCATTTTTATCTAAAACATCCTGCTATTGTGACCTTTGGATGATTTTCTAATGCAAATTCAAAAGCAAATATTTTATTTTTAATGACGAGCTTGTTGTTTTGAATTAAATGTCCTCTTTATATAGTTTCTGTATGCAGAAAGGGTTATTTTCAGTCCGTATCCATTCTTTTACTTCTTGGTAATGAACCATGTAGATGGAAGTATGTATACATATTGTCAAGAATCATCTAGACAAGAGGCTGGAAGAATATTGTTGAGAAGATAAAAAAAATTATTGGATAAATTTTTTTTGACAAATAGTGTGAGTTTACATGGTTAGATTTTCGTACATTTTTATGTGTTTCATTCATGACTATATTCATGTCATTGTGCAACAAACCTGCATCATATTTTCCCATGACCTTATGTGCATCTTATTAAAGTGATTATTATGTATAACAATACAACTAACTTTCCACTTGACTGACAATCTGGGAGGGGTTTTGCTTATAGCTAATACTTACATAGAGTCATTGATTTGAGACTGTATAAATAGTAACTGATTTTAAAGGAACTGCAGCTTGTTTATTTTATCAAATATTCCCATTAACTATTTCTAAATGTTAAGATAATCTTCTAGGGTAAAGCATTACTCAATCTGATTAACCATGCTTGTAGAATGAGGCTTTGCATATCAAGATTAAATTAAATCCCGTCAGTGTGAAAACCTTGAATCATTTAACTAGTGACATGGCTTAATGGTGTTGTTTACACTTCTTGGTACATTTGTATAAAAAAGCTTTCTTATGATTAGAAAAGTTTGACTTGCAATTGGTAAAAACAAAAAACAATTTCAGAAGGTGATTTATCCCCCTCTCCCCAAAAATGTGATATATAGAATTCTAAAGGAAGGGTTAACGTTTTTGTGGGGTTTATGTGGAAGCAACAAATCAGATAACACTATAGTTTATGCATTTATACTGTATGCTAAAATAAAACCCATTTTCTTAACTCCCAGAAATATTAAATTTTAGTGACTTATTTATAGAAAGATCATGAATTTAATTATATAAAGAGCCTACTTTTGAAAGATGTCTAAGATATATGGGAAAAGGAGATATGACTTTGGTTTCTTACCAAGTGAAAATTACAACCGAGTCAAAAAACTTATCTTAAGATTTGAAATGTGCACATTATAAATGCACTATTGTTATCAGTATCTGAATCAGTAAACATGCTTCTCTCTCCCTCCCCCTCTAGCTCCCCCACCCCGTCCCCCCGCCCCCCCCTAGATCCCCCACCCCCTCCCACTATTACCAGCAGTAGGTGTAGTAGTACCATGACTCACCCCGCCATGTAAACACCTTGAGATGGGTGCCAAGTTTCTCCCAGGTAGCTTGGGGAAGGAGAGATAGACTGTATTGTTGTTGCATTGTGCAATTTCCAGCTTTGAATAGAGAAATCATCTGGATGCATGCTGTAAGATAGGGAATATTTTGGAAGCTCATCAAAATCAAAATCAAATAGCAACTTAGATTTTACATGAATCTCAAAAGGTTTAGCAGCAGTGTTATTGTTTTATGGTCATATTTTCTTCCGTCATAAGGAAATTAAAAGGTTTATGGCATGTTACCGGTATATTTTAAGCCTTAAAGTCTTTATTTGTTGACTTCTTCTCTTTCATCAACAACAATCTGGTTATTTTAATTGCTTATTTACATGATCATGCTCAATCAGGATTTAAAGAATTTAACATTCACCACAATGACTTTGAAATTGGTTCCAAAGGACTGAAGGTTTATGTGTGATCTTCTTCCCAATCCTCTTACATATTAATTAAAATAAGAAATTCCAACTTATAGAAACATGATTGAAGACAAATAAATCAAATAAAACAAATATTCCATTAAATAATAAAGGTCAATTTCATCAATACAAAAGAAGAAAGATTTAGGATCTTGCCTTGATGAGACTACTCTTAGTGTCATCTGTATGGACAAAGTTTCAAAGTATCAAGAATTCTTGTGACTTGATCTTTTAGTGAAGGTCTCGCCACAAACCTATATTCAAAGAGTTCTAACACAAATTAAAGTTCTATAAAGACTGACTGCAAGTCTAGTTCCATTATACCAACATGCATCTGTAAGAACCACCGGCAAAGCTGCCAACAACAAAAACATCCACATGATGCGAAGCTTCGTAAATAGAATCTGAAAACATTGTTCCGAAATCTGACTATTGCAGGTTCCTGGTTCATAAACCGTTCTGACTTAGTTTATATACAAGCAGTTTTACCTTTCTTGCACTTGATTTGGTATGCTTTCAATAGTGTTTATCCTGAACATAAAATTGATCCCTTCATCATCAATTTATAAAAAAAAAATAGTTTGCTTTACAAGTATATAGAGTTAAAATGGTTTGAAAAGATGTAATGTGATTTTCATTAGTATATGTAATGCAACTGTTTTACAAGATTTTAGCACTGTTGTTAAGTAAATACCGTTCCTATCATATGTACATGTTAATTTGCCTAATCATTGAACTGCTTTGAACGATCTTGATGTACCCTCTACAATGTCAAGATTCTTGATAAATACATGCAGGTACTGGCTCTATAAAATGGTTATTTAGAGAAACTGATGTTTTGACATTTGCACAATATAGTGACACTTGGAATGTTCTAATTCTCGGATAGAAGTCATATTATGAGATAAGCTAGGATTTAACGATATCCATCTTATTTTTAGTGCAATGATTACATGTAATATTTTACCATCTTTGTAATTATTTGAGTAATAATCAAAAATAAAAATGATCAGGTATGTTTGAGATTTGAAAATCAACAAAATAGATGACCTAGTAATCAGTTTTGAGGTTATCATTAATGTAATCTACATCTACAAACCTTTTAAACAATAATTGAATGTACAAACACTCCATGAACCCAAATCACTGTATTCAACTTTTCAGGCGCTAACAATCAGGTACATACACAGGGGGTGTTTAGAGCATGGCCATTGTGCTCGGAACACTTGCTTAGTTCCTCAACATTCAGATACTTATCTGCAATCTATTTCTCATTTCCCCGCTAATAGGTTGATAAACAGGCTTTGTTTACCTTTGAATAAAGTAAGATGAAAAAAGTTTGGAGCAATTTCAAAATCTAACAAACAACTGATCTATTTGCAAAAAAGTGTTTAATGCTTTCAATTTTTTTGTAAGTGTTCAGGTTAAATTTTTAAGATTTTTGGTGTTTCGGTTGCAGTTTTCCTATCGGTTAATTTAGAAAAGTATCTAGTTCTGGATTTTTGTTTGAGTATCAATCATTAAGCTTTTTCTAGCAATCAGATAAAAATACTTTGTCCTTGAAAGTAGACGTGAACTGAATAGTGTGTTTGTTATGATTATTTTCTTTTTCATGATTGCTGTAGTTTAGATCATGTTTTTTTATTGGATCCAAGAAAAGATAAAGCTCATTTTTTCATATGTAACAATACAAAAAGAACTTTTTCTTTTTGATAAACATGAGTGTTTGATTCTTATAAACTTATTACTTGTTCATCTAAGTTAATCAAAAAGATATGACAAAAAGTATAGGCATTAGGCATATATACATCAGGAAAATCTTATTTCATTTTAAGACATCCTTACAAACAAATGTTGGTGAAATCTTAATCCAGAAACTTCCAGCTCAGTAGGCCAATGCCAATGTGTGGTAAAAATACAGAATGTTCTTTAGATTAATCCTTGAATTTTCTGTGGTGATGAAGGCACTTATATTCACCATTATTCCTCTAAAAATTTAAATTGTTATTCATCATTATTAATTTTCTTTGAATTATCATTTCAATCATGATAAATAAAAGTGTAGTCACTTTTAAAGAAGTGTATATAATTATTGTAAATACTAGGTTACAATAATGAAAATTATTAAATAATTGTATATCAAATAATCTACTTCATCACTGATAGCTTTTGTAAAAATAAAAACTTTTGCAAAAGAATTTTTTCTACATCTTAAATGTTACTAAATCACATGGAAATTACTTGATCGAATTCTTTACGAGTTTTGACATTGAGGGATTAATGGAGACTGTTCAAAAGAGTGGAATAATTAGTTATCTTCCATGTAGGTATGATAGGAATGGCACACATGTTGAGGGATATGTCAGGGCACCGGTTATCAGGTAATGGGGACAGCGAGGGTGTGGGTCGTCAACTTTGTCACACCTGGACAGGTAAATAATTACCATGCTGAAACATGCTATCCAGGTAATAAACAACATTCAGGAAATTCTTGAAAAGATAGGAAGGTGCAAATATTTGTAATTATAAATGTGATTCATTTTGGTATTCAATATTCGATTATTAACTATAATCATATTAAGGTTTTAAGAGTGAAAACTATGAAAGTAATCAAGTTTTTCATGTTCAAAAAAAATTTTGGTCTTAGACAAAGGGGTATGTTTCACTTTTTCCATTTAACCTTTTTCTGAGGAAAAATTCCACCCATTTGAAGATGTAAGCCTTGAGTCTTTTCTTTCTAAAGGTTAGAAAATTTAACAATTTACTTTAAGAATGCATGGCTTTTAACTTCTCTCTCAAATTTCTTTTGAACATTATTTGTAAAACAGTATGTGTACCAGATTAAAACTTACACTTTTAACTAATATAAAGAAGCAAAAAACAGCAATATAAGATTTATATGAACATGTCATCAATGCATGTTATGGAAATTGGTTTCTTACAGAAAAAAATAGATTTTATTGTAAAATCGACAACCCTACGATTTGACGAAACATTTATTCACGTTTTCTTTTTCAATTACCTCTGTTTGCCTATGCGTAATGTCTTGGTTTCAGTTAGGTAATGAGAAACGTACACGTTGCCCCACCCCCTGTTACATGAGACATTGTGTATAAGTGATAAGTTTCCAGTGTTTATTTTGACCACCTTGACGGTATAAAACTACATACCAGCATTGTTTGCAACATTGTAACAGTGTTTTTTTTAGCAAAGTAAACACCCTTAAACAAGGGTCCATTGGTATGCTGTTTAACTTAGGTTACCATAGCAAACTCAATTCATAGTTGAATAAATGGGGTTTAAATTTTTTTGTTTCATTTGTTTTTAAAACCTGAGAAATTGACCCATAGGTATGTAAGTAAGTGATTGTTTGTTGTCCCTTTATGATAAGAATAAGGTATAAGTGCTGTATTGCAGAATTTCCTGAATGATGTAGTCATTTGTAAAGGATCAAATCAGTGATTTAACATGAAATGAATAAATCAAGTCAAATTGCGTTTTATGTCAAAGTATTAAAGTATTATGTACATGTTTTTATCAATGATTTGTTAAGGAAAACATACTAGACAAAAGCAGTAGGGGATGTTTTGAAATTAAAAATAATGGTTTATCTAGTAATATAAAGATGAGAAATTAATCATAATTTTTTTTATATCCATATCTTATTTTTTTGGCATACTTCAAATAAGAATTCAAACAAATTTAAACTTTTCTAGAACTTTTTAATCAAGGTAAACTTTTCTTTACCTATTTTTAAACATAAGATTCTCAGAGCATTCTTCTCAATCAATTAATACAACTCATCAGAACAGCTTGAATTAATGACTCACAAACTACACTGTAATTTACCAAGTGTTTGGACCATGATTCAGCCTCAGGTTTTGGAATATTTCATAACAAAATCAGGAGTTTTTATTGACGTGATGGCAACAAACCTGCAGGCTTCAGTCCTAATGGTATGTGAACAGCCATATAGGACAAACAATGAACAAATATCACAAACTTGCTAAGTTTGACAACCACATTTGCTGTAACTCGTTAATTTCACAAGTTGTCATTGCATCTACGAGAGAATGGCCGATTGTGCGATGAATAAGAGATGTTTGTAACCTTGTAGAGGCTGGCATCATGTTCTTGGATTACTGGGTGCACTGTCACTCGGAGTATTGACGATGGAATCAGGGCCGGTCAATATCCAGGGGCTTAGATTCAACTCAGGTGGACGATACTTTCAGGCCACTCATGTCCAGTGGTGCTTATGATAGTAGGATAGGAAGGAAATAAAAACAGTTGTTACATTATTTTGGTAAACTATTTTGGTAAACATAATTTTCACAATTTTGACATCAACAACTATGTGACTTTTTTTTCATGTGATACCTGTTCTTTTTTATATCAATTTAAATTGCAATTTCCGAAAAAAAATATCGAAGAAATAAGTTATCCTATTGAAGTTTCCAGATGAAAAAAATCTAACTTTTTTTCCAATTTTAGTTAGGTTTTTATGAAGCATTTAGTTACTTGGTTAAAAGAAGAAGATTTTTTTTATTTCAGAATTTGTTTAATAACAATTCAACAATTATTGTTTCTATAGTAAGGGGTGCATAATAATCAAGAAACTCTGTTACCTTTTATTCATTAACATAAATTGTTATGAGCATGATGAAAAACAAAAATATTGTTTCAATGAATCAAATGTGTGAATCATGAACAACAAATATCAATAAAACATTTCAAAGATGAATGTTTATAAACAACGTAGCTTTTAAAAAATCAATTCCATGTTTGTGTTAAACAACAAACATTTAAACAATAGTAGAAAATAAAAATATTTCAAATGTTTGGCGAACAATTTGTAAGCAAACTGTGTTTAAGCCCTTCGCTCAGGAATAGTTCTTTAAGAACAAGATTGCATGGGTGACTAGAGAACGGTCTGATTCGGATATTTCCGTCAATCCGTTTTTATCAACACATTAGAAAGCTATCAATAAGAGGATACCCTGCTTGTCAATAGCTTCTAGGTCAATCCTCTTGTTATGACGCCCATCTGACGTTTTCCGTTGTCTTCCAGAAAATACTCATCACTTAGTAAGGAGGACCATCGCATGCTGTTTCTGGCAGTGGAGCCAATACTATCTATCAGTGCAATGCTCACATCCAAGGTACGTCTCCTATTGTTTATATATCATACATGTTATTATGGATTAAAAAAGTCGGGAAAGTCCTGACCAGTTTCACACTTTGCAGTGATGACCAAGGTGTCTTTATGATATTGCAATGCATTACATGACAATTGATGGGCAAGGCTCTCTACTTATTGTTTATATATATTTTATACATCTATATGTATGTATCAATATATTATGTTATAAAAATGTTAAGGACCATCCCCAAATTCGATATTACTGAATCTTATATCTCATTATATGAAAGGTAGAATATCTTGATATTGAAAATCATGAGGGACCTCATTCTGGAAATGAAATCCTGATCAGTTTTACACTATTCAGTGACTCACAAGGAGACTTTATGACATTGGCTTGCACAACTCATGAAAGTTGATTGTAAGTAAAGATGTAAATTCATCATGTAAAATAAAAGTGGTTTTTCAACCTGTAAATGAAGAGAGTTAGATGACAACAATGCCATTTAATTGTAACTTAAATAGTTAAATGAATATATTTCCTTGATTTTTCTCTTGGTGTCGGACATGACTTTGTTGAAAAGGAATTTATTATTTTCAATGAAAACAATGTTGTTACATTAGTAAAAAAATTGTTAATATGTGACAATAAACCTTCTTGTCTGTTTAATAGTTTGGTCAATACAAAATGTATATCTTACTTTCCTTTTGTGCATTAATGCTACATTTTGGTGTTTGAAAATAAGATTCAGTTCCATTGCCCAATATTGGGATGCCCATTTATTTGTCCTCTTCCTTCAGCCCTTTATTATTATATGAGATAACCCTGTTAACCTGAAACATGTTAACCAAACAAACAACCTGTAGTACAGAAAACTGGAGTGTTGTGTTCTATATCTGATAGATGTGGTATTTATAGGATTAATAATTCCCAGTTTGTATTTCTCTCTGACTCATACATATTCCAAAGGTCTTTGTGTTCAAAATAATTAGTTTAACATTGGTCCTGATTTTATCTCTGACCGCTAACATAGTTTAAGTGCAAAGATTGTCCAAACGTTTAACAAAGATGTATGATTATATAGAAGGCTTAAAATCGTGACAATATGTTCAAGAACATTGACCTGATTTCTTTATAGGATCTTTGTGTATTTAATTATAAACCTTCATATAAATGGTTTTTGAAATAAGTACAGCATTATTTCATTGTATTTGAAATATAAATTTGATTAGTTTGCTATAACATATATTTGACATTTACATTTATTTTTCCTCTATGCAACAAATGATCCAGGATTAAAGCTATGATAAATAAATGTGTACTATGAATTGTCAATATTTATGTTTGTTTTGAAAAAAAATGAAAACGGGCTATTCTCATAACGTTTTATAAAAGAATGTTTTGTACTTTATGTTCACAGATCTTTTTAAGACAGTTATGAAATTTAAAGGATGATGAAATAAATTCATTACAAAAGTTTTTTTCCCTTTGATTGATTTATATTCCTGATGGCTTCTTTCTTCTGGAAAGGCAACATTTTAACATAGATACTAATGCTTGAAAATGTCATTAGTGGAAATGTCGCCTTTCAAGAATAAAGAAGTTGTATGTCCATAAACTTTTCTTCATCATTCTTGATTGATTTTGTTGTTGTGAGGTTGTTTTTTTCAACAAGGATTTTTCTTTGGTAGTATTTTCACCTCATTCATTCAACTTGTATTGTGCGTGAAGAGCTATTGTAGTTTGTACGCATGATATTTTCGTCTCGGCCCTGTGAATGGGTGATGTCATAAATGGATCACAAGAGATCTAGCTGTATCTAGGCAACAACATGGTTCTCTGACGTAGGCTTGCCTCTAGAATATAATCGGTGACCATCAAGATGGCCGTCAAGTGACCAGATGAGTTCATCATTCTCATTGGGTGTTCTTTTGTACTTGTATTTAATAGTTGTACATATTATGCAGAAGGTTTGTGTTGGGTTAATTTTCATGGAAAAGGTTAGATTTGGACTTATTGGAAAAATATTTAAATTTGAGGGCAAACAGTGAAAACTGTTTGTTTAATCTATTATTCTGTTCATCGAATATGGTTTAATGAATATCAAAAAAAGTTAATTTGCTATAATTTGATTGAGATTATAGTTAGAAACTTGTATGAACTTTAAAAAAAAAATTCTATTCTTGCATAGATTGCATAGAGAGAAGACTAACAAATAGAAAGATAGATCTGATCCCAACAGGTACAAAAATTCTAAATCTTAAAACAAAACAATCAAATTCAAAGTTACTAGATCAGATCAAATATATATTGTCCACATATAGAAACAAATTTCAATTCTTATTTCTTGTCTGTAATTGTCAAACTTCAATCAATGTATACATGCAGTGATGTAACATCACCGTGAGAATGTGATCGTCACACGGAGGCTTGTCGACCAGGTGATGACAGCATCACTGCCCCTCCTCCACGTGTAATCAGCTTTGTTACTGGGAGCTTGAGCAACAAGAACAAATCTTGTCGGCTTACCTGTAAACATTCGTCAACAAACGCTTTTGTTCAGGTAATTGTAGGTTTATCTGTCTTGCACCTGTTGGGACAGTCGAAATGGAGAAATGTTGTTGAATTTTCCTCTAGCTGTCATCTCTATTAAAGACATTGGATTGTGTTCTAATTTGGTGGAAGATTTTTGTTTGTCTCTTTGCTTTACTGACAACCTTCAATGGAGGATACTAGTTTATATGGAATGTAGCTTTAGTTTGAAAGTTATTTCTCTTACGATATTAAAGCATGTAACTGAGATAAGTTACCTTAAACAATAGGATAATGCTGTATCAATGTATTAGGTTGGATCTTTTGTATTTTTTACAATGCAGATGGCCATAAAGAACTTATTGGGGGAAAATGTGTTCATTTGATAGCAATCTGTTAATGTATTATTCTATTTGTCCAAAAATTTGATATCAAAGATGATTTATAAAAAGTCATTTATGATAAATTAGATATATGCACTTTGATTAAGTTTTATATAGAAAAATTAGAATAAAAATTACCTGACAAAAAATCTTCTATTTATAAAAAAAAACTTAATACCAAAGTTGATTTATTAAAAAGATATTTATGATAAATTACATACACACTTTGATGAAGTTTTTTATAGAAAAATTAGAATAAAAATCACAGAATTAAAAATCTTTGATGTTGATCAAATTTTTCTTCTTACTTTCATCAACACCACATGGCGCTGATCATCATCAAGTAGAGCTGCGTAAAACTTCTCCTTAGTGATGTTCCTCTCCATATTAGTGAGCTCAGGTTATAATTGGAGATGTACGTTAACTACTTAGGCTTGTTAGAGTGAATAGCATAGTTAAGTATGAAGAGGATTCTATTATCAGATAGTTAAGTCTTTGTCCGACAGGTTGCTCAGGTAGAGAAGTGTTCATTAGTGAACTCAATGTTCAGAAATGAACTGAAAGTTCAGTAGTTATTTGACTCAACAACATCTGGATTTGGACAGGTTGGAAAATACCGTCTCGCTCCTCTAAACTATGGTTGCCCTTTTTTGTTGATAATGATATTTTAACATAAAAAGAGCAAGTGGAAGTTCTGAAAAATGCAAAATGAAACCAAGTTCATTGAAGCCTGATTTCTCACAGATTCTCATGATAGATCGTAAAACCTTGAAGAATATAATTATTACATCATTTTATAAAAAATTATTACATATTTCTTTTTAATTTTAATTTTATTTCAAATGATGTCAAGGATCAAAAAAAGATAAAGAATTTAAATATTTCATTATTTATCAAAAAATTAATCCATGATATTTATCATGAGGTAAGGGTTTCACAAATTCTAAGTGCCAGACTACAGGAAGTCTAAGAATAGTGCTCAGTATATCCAAATATACCACTAAGAGGCTAAGCATGGAAGCTGTATCTCCGGGCTATGTATAGATGCATGTGGTGGGGATTACACGGCCCACTGACAGCTGATCACCCACTGTGATGAGAAGAGCAGCACGTAGATCGACTGATAACCTTCTCCTCATATTCATGTCAGAACTCACCCACTCTAGTCATTCTAGTTAGCCCATAGTGCCATAGTTCGCATATTAGAGGCATAGTTCACATTTGAGAGGCCTAGTTCACATTTGAGAGGCATAGTTCACTTTTAAAAGGCATATTCTACTTTTTAGAGGCAAAGCTCACTTTTGAGAGGCATAGTTCACATTTGAGAGGCATAGTTCACTTTTGAGAGGCATAGTTTACATTTGAGAGGCATATATAGTTCACTTTTGAGAGGAATAGTTCACTTTTGAAAGGCATAATTCACATTCGAGAGATAGAGTTCACTTTTGAGAGGCAAAGTTTACATTTGAGAGGCATATATAGTTCACTTTTGAAAGGCATAGTTCACTTTTGAGAGGCATAGTTCACTTTTGAAAGGCATAGTTCACTTTTGAGAGGAATAGTTCACATTTGAGAGGCATATATAGTTCACATTTGAGAGGAATAGTTCACTTTTGAGAGGCATAGTTCACTTTTGAGAGGCATAGTTCACTTTTGAGAGGCATAGTTCACTTTTGAAAGGCATAGTTCACTTTTGAGAGGCATAGTTTACATTTGAGAGGCATAGTTCACTTTTGAGAGACAGTTCACTTTTGAGAGGCATAGTTCACTTTTGAAAGGCATAGTTCACTTTTGAGAGGCATATATAGTTCACATTTGAGAGGAATAGTTCACTTTTGAGAGGCATAGTTCACTTTTGAAAGGCATAGTTCACTTTTGAGAGGCATAGTTCACTTTTGAAAGGCATAGTTCACTTTTGAAAGGCATAGTTCACTTTTGAGAGACAGAGTTCACTTTTGAGAGGCATAGTTCACATTCGAGAGGCATAATTTACATTTGAGAGATTTATAGTTGTTCCATATATCCATTGTGGGAGGTATATAGTATGTCTTAATTTTGCTGCTGTAAAATTGATAGACATGCTTTAGCTTTTTGAGAATTTTCTTCCAACATAATTTATAGAAATAATAGCAGAAGAGGGCATAGAGGGGCAAAGTTCTTGGAACTTTTTACTGGTTGCTTCAAAATTGATAAATATCCCTGCAGTTTTAGATGGGTTCCTGCAAGATTGGTAAAAGTGTTTGCAACATTGTTAGATATTCAACATTCAATGGCAAAGATTTGTGAAGTTTCTACTAAATTAATACTTTTTTACCTACTTTTGCTTTTTGTCTACTTTTAACATTTTGATATTTAAAACAAGGTTATTTTGGAAAGTCAAACTAATAAGGATTTTAAACGATAGATTATCTTCCATTCTGTTACAAATAAACTTGTTCTTTCTCACATTCACCAAAAAAGACAAATCTCGATATGATTAATAAACTCCTTATTGTATTTTTCTTGCAAAACAATGATTAATAATTGTTTATTTCAATAAACTATTGATAAGAATAGATAAACAAAAATATTGAATAAAGTCAAACAGGCAAATAGATGTGCATGACAATTTCTGGCACAAGTTTTCAAAGATAGTGTGATATTGGCTGCATTTAACTGTCAATGATTCAGCGTCTGTCTTACATTAATACAATAAAATGTGGACTTATTGAAGTGACCTATCCTTGTACTGAAGATCTTGCTGTGACCGATATCTTGTTTTCAAAGTACATGCCTGCTGATTTTATCTATTTTATTGGAGACTGAACAAACATAATGTGTTCTTCATTGAAGAAATTGGTCTCATGCAGGAACCTTTGAAAATCAACTTCATACAAATTTGTTTTCAAATATCTATGTGTTATATCAATAATTTATGACAAAGACAAATATCAATACCAAATACATGTGACTTGTCAATAACACTTGTTAATATTGTATAAGCATTTAGTCAAAACTCCTCTTAAAAAGGAATTTTCTAAGGCTTAAGCTTACTATAAATCAATTTAAAACAATTTATCCTCAAATGAAAGGAACAGCAACTCTTGTTTGCCAAAGATTACTCGGTTCGGTTTACAAGAGCAAGACACTTTCTGGCATGTAGATAATAAAAACTGAACCAAACACATCTAACTCTCCCTGTTTATAAAGGGGGCGTAATGTCCAGTTGTAGGCAAGTAGTATCTTCTTTATCTCATGTGCTAATCCCCTGCAAACATATTGTAGTGGAATTAAACCTAGAAATAAATCTTATGCTCATTCTTTAATGAACTTGGCAATGAAATTGAAGACAAAGAATTGGGCAAACCTATTGTTTTAGGCATCAGATGTTTGCCTAGTTAGGAGTGCAGTTGCTTAAACTACAAAAGTATTCTGCAGACTATCTTCCCCTCTCACGTTTCTATTATTCACACTTTGAGCAGTAGGTAATTGTATCACCTGCATAGAATGTGTATTGTAGCACCAGAGGATGGGTTCTGTTTGGGAAATCTGTTTTGCATATGCTTGTAGTGTTACTATTAGGAGTGCTGGCATCTTCCTGACAACTACTTGCAACTTAGTATAATTTGAGGGGCTTCAGATGAACTTTTTGTGACTTTTGTGGATATTTGCTAAAGTTGTCATGAGTGATTCACGGGAACAACATGAAACCTGAGCCAGTTCTTGTTTTGGTAAGTATAAACAAAAAAACAAGAACCATCCTTCCCTTAAGCTCTTATGATATTGGTTCACTCATGGCAAATGCATTTCATAAGGTTGAGTGGGTGTAGATTGCGTGGAACTTGGCAATGAAATTGAAGACAAAGAATTGGGCAAACCTATTGTTTTAGGCATCAGATGTTTGCCTAGTTAGGAGTGCAGTTGCTTAAACTACAAAAGTATTCTGCAGACTATCTTCCCCTCTCACGTTTCTATTATTCACACTTTGAGCAGTAGGTAATTGTATCACCTGCATAGAATGTGTATTGTAGCACCAGAGGATGGGTTCTGTTTGGGAAATCTGTTTTGCATATGCTTGTAGTGTTACTATTAGGAGTGCTGGCATCTTCCTGACAACTACTTGCAACTTAGTATAATTTGAGGGGCTTCAGATGAACTTTTTGTGACTTTTGTGGATATTTGCTAAAGTTGTCATGAGTGATTCACGGGAACAACATGAAACCTGAGCCAGTTCTTGTTTTGGTAAGTATAAACAAAAAAACAAGAACCATCCTTCCCTTAAGCTCTTATGATATTGGTTCACTCATGGCAAATGCATTTCATAAGGTTGAGTGGGTGTAGATTGCGTGGGCTATATTTTAAAGTTGCATTTTTCTTTAAAATCTGTTTTCCATATTTTGACTTGCTATCATGCCCTCTGATAATGAAAAACCTTTCCAGGGTTATGATAGAATGTACTATCTAATTGATACCAGGTTGGCTGATGCCATCAAATTTATCTATCAACTGCATCATCAAATTAATTATGAACCATAATTTAAGCTGGAGCCAAAGGCCGACATAAGATGTATACCTTTATGATGTAATCTGTATAGTTATGAACATACCTTTTTCCAAGGAAATATTCTGAGAGTGAATACTGTGTGCAAAAGGTCAACTATACATTAGGTATTTGAGGTTATGGCAATTGTTGATATCTTTCAGGGTTCAAGTCCAAATCGTCTCCTTTAGAATGTAGATCTTTATGCTGTTTTCAGCAATTTCCACATAAACTACATGTACATGCAAATCCCTCTGTACAAACTGAACAAACCACACAGGTTTCTCTTAAATGAGCTCAACTGTGTGGTGCAGGCTCTCCTCCCGAAAGTACAATTGAGTACCTTCATTTGGGGAATTTTTAAAAGAACAGGAACTTTCTCCATCAGTTTTTGATTACTCAAACACAATTGATTAATCTGAACAATGTAATTTTACACAAAACTTAAATATTTGAAATCAGATTTCTTTTTACCATCAAGACCTCCTTGAAGACAAATGTGATGTTTGTTGTGATAGAAAGGTGAACCCTTGTTTTGAAGTTCAAATTTGTTCTACTCGTAGACATTTTTGTTTATTACAGGTTGTTATTTTACCTGATACTAGGTGAAACGGTTCAACTGTCAGTTATCTAGCCCTTGTTTGTTGTTTACATCTCTGTCAGCTTTTGTGAGGAACTTGTGTAAACAACTCTTACCTATCAGAATAAATGCACTCTTTTAGAAACAAATTTTAAACCTGCGAGAAATTTGTGTTTTAAGAACAAGAAGATAAAAGGTTTAAGTGCTTTAGAAGAATAAGGGATAACTGATATGCAAGAACATATAGGTGAAACTGATTGTGGACTGCATGAATGGCAGTACATAGAGTCAATATACTCTATACAAATGCATTAAAATCAGTTTATTAAAGGTTTCTTACAAGAGTCAAAGGAAAAACCAATTCTAGCTTCTCGTCTTTATGCCTATATTAAATTAACAAGAAAGAGATCGTTATTTTAAGAATATCTCTCTTCAATGTAATATATATTTATAGGACATTTTATGTTTTGAAGGGTCCATCTGAGTACCTGAGAAGAAAATCTTTACTCCCAACCTTTGGCTTATTTTCAGTAATTAATGAAAAGCCCCTACTTATATTCTATAAAAGTCCAGTAGGTTTTTCAGTAACAAAGAATCCCAAGGCTATCTTCACACCTACTGCCATATACCCCTCCCGACCACTAGAACTACCCCCAAGGGCCCAATGTACGTTTTTATAAATATTTAGCCTCCATTGTTTGGAGCCGATATTGTTTACTATGAAGCTTGAGGCTGTTATTATGGGCATGTCAGCTCATAACAACACAAAGGCTGGAAAATATTTTCTTTTTGATTAAGGAATAACAAGCCACTCCAACGTGTTAGAAATGATTTGTGCAAATGCTTGTTTTGCTAAAGAAATCCTCCAGTTTGCGCTGCCAGTTATTCTAATCTGATTGTGTTTGAATTATTTGATACCAGACACTTGTTTTATGAGAGTGTTTGGGGTTGAATTTGTTGTTCAGGATTTGAATAGATATTTTAGTTGGGATTTTGAGATTAATTATAAGGTGTAAATTGCTTGTGTATCTTTATCCATTTCATCTGCATTGAAGCAGGAAATGTGAATTAATATATTAAAGTGTATATTTTAACTTTTTGTTTTAATCTATTTTTCAAGTAGAAACTTAAATATTTGTGAAAAAAGACTTTCAAGAAAAGGAGAAAATTGTATTACAAAAAAGTCTGTCCAGAATAGTAGAAAATTTCTGTAAAAAGTAACCGATAATTTGATTGGTTTGGTTATCCTTAGAAGTATAACATATATTTTGTCCTATAAATTTTAGTGTGAACCTCTGTTGTATATTTATATCATTTACAAATTTTCCGGATATCTTTCTGAAATCATTTGTTCCTGAGAAAATAAGCATGTATAAAGACTTGAAAAGCATCACATGAATGTTGTATACAAACATAGCAAATATTTCATTGTCACAATTTATATCATACTATCAGTTAAGCAATTGCATCCCGCTTCAAATTCAATCCATTATTGTGTTTTTCATTTATTTTTCACCTATTTCTCTCTAAGGAGACCTAATGGTATACAAATGGAGACTAACTATTTATCAAAATTGTTGTATTTGAAAGTGACCATTTTTCCTTCCAGTTGGAGAGTGTGATACAATCATGGAATACTCAGACATCAAAAATAGGTGAGTAAAAATAACCTTACCTTTGATTTCACTTTTTGTGCACAAGGGGAACTCTATTAAAGGTATACACTTGAAATTCATTCTGTGCTTTTTAGTTATTTTGCAGTTGTCTAGTGAAGAAATTCTAAGTTTCAGCAAGAACCTTTGAGATGAGTTTGACAAGTTCAGATATTTCAAAGCTAATGGTAATGCGGATCATTTTCATGTTTTCTTAATCATAGTGTATAAATAATGATGATATAAATATGTGAAGATAAACTTTATTATCTTAAACAACAAATTATTTAATTATATGAATGACAATGAAAAACCTGTCAGAAAACAACTAAATCATATATTTAATGATGTTCATGTATCTTTGTTAACAAATCTTAAATCTTATTTTTTTGATAAAGAAAGTCATTTCTTAAAAAATAGTTCAAATCTGAAATTCATTTACAGTGTACCAAAATAAGAACAAAAGTTTAAAAGGGCACCTGTCATTTGCAAGTGGTTGGGGAAATATAGAGATTTTATGAATGCTTCAATAGAAATAATTCAAAAACAGAAATTGAGAAGTCAGCCCCCTTTATTTTTCCTTTATTAAGATCAGTTTCATTAATATGGATTTATCTTATAAATTTGTTATATTTAGGATTCATTGGAATTTCAGTAATTATAATTTTCTTGTAATTTCCCTTTTCTTATTGAAAATTTCAGATATTTCAGCCTGTATGTCTTTAATTGTACTGTAAATGCACTTACATTTTTTTTCATGCTTAAATTTTTTAGCGCATATTTCAAATTTTTGACGCCTTGTTTTAAGCATTTAATCAGAAAACCTGCAAATGAGGTGTAAAACACATAGTAATTCTGTTTGACAGTTAAACGTGAACAAGAGCCATTCAACAGATAGCACAGAGATGGTTTGGTTGGTACACGTTTAACTGTGATAAAGTCAGTTGTTAGGGGATTAGTGTCTCTGTGTTGAATACTCGTAAACATATCAAGAATTTAAATGCTTTCATTACCAACCTGCATCCCAATTGTCTTGTCAAGTTCGTGTTGACTTAATGTCAGATTGTTTAAAAGAAAATGAAGAATTTCACAGCTCTCTGTTTGTGAGGTATTGTGATGGGTTTAAAATGTTCTGTTATGTAAGGGATGTGGTGTCTTCTCGTCAAGGTTGAGAGGTTATCTGTAAAAAAGAGATTAAAAAATTGAAATTTAAAGGAAGTTTACATCATGAGAGTAAAGAAGCCTGATTTAATAATGATGTTTCTACTGACTAGGCATTTGGGTTGCTTGATGTATTGGAACAACGGAATAATAGCTATAAATTAATTGTTTTTGAGATTAGGTACATCAGATTATTATAGATATATTAATTCTACTATAGTTTTATCTTTATTTTTAATTAATGTGTATGAATTAATTTTGGATAAATTTATGATGAAGAATAACTTCCGTAAGAGGCATTTTAGTTTTATGTTCAATTATAAATTGATTTTTCTTTGCAGAATTTTTAGAACCATGAAACAAAATATATTTTCTCAAAAGAACAATGGTATATTTTCTTGGGTGGTGATGAAAATGATTTACTTTACTTTTGCTTTTATCTTGAAAGTGACTGAAGCACCCTGCAAATCCTCATGGTGTTGTCGAACAAGCTAAGCGTGTCGAAGGCAGTAAAACTACTCAACCAACACAGCTGTGATCATAAACTAAATAATTCAGAATCAAATTTCAAAAATCATGAAGTCATTAAAAGAAAATTTGCTTTCAACATAGAACAAATTTGATTTTATTGCTTGAATTGTATAATAACTTTACAAGATCATTCAACCCAAATTCATGAGACTACCCTTGGAAAACAGTAGTCTTTTGTAAAGCTACTTTATATACCAAAACCATTTAACCTCTTTATAATTCTCATAAAATTTTAAAGTAAAAAATAAGTAAAATGGTGAATCATATAAACTCTACTTTCACAAAGAAAGCCTCTATATTTCAAAAAGTACATTCATAGGTTTAACCACTGAGGGATTGTTGGCTCTTAATACAAACATGGGAAAATTGGTTTTTGAAAATTAACGACTTTTTTATGATTTATAAAATCTCCACGATATTTCTTCATAGCGCTTTTATATTTTGATTTCCACATACCTAATTTAATATTCATTGAGATACGCTTGAATGGTTTTATTTGATTTGCATAGCTCCTGTAAGCTAGGGAATTAATGAAGTATTAAAAGGGGGTATTGTTACCTTTGAGAGGCCTCCGTGTACCTGCTCATGTTTTCACCTGTAATTAACCCAAACCTGCGTACCTGGTACGAAGTTACCTGCCTACCTTACCTTTGATTGAGAGTTTGAAAATCAGGTACTTATGTAACAAATTCATTAACACCTGAGTGTACCACCAGTTTACCTGTTTGTTTGAAAATCACTCACCTGCGATGTTTATTGTGGTCTGGTCGATCCAGGTGACCCCTTATGTAACCTTTGACCTGATGCTGACCCGTAAACGATGTTTATGCGGGAGCCTCGGAGAGTGAAGGAGATATCATATCATTAGACTGTCAATAAAGTTTAACATCAAACACACTGAAGACTCTTGTATAGAATTGGAGTTTACTGTCTGACCTTGTTATGCTTTGATTAATTGAAGGAGGAAAATTCAATATGATATTGAAAAGTAAAACCAAATAGTTGATAAATTTGAAAAAGATTATTCTAATAAAATATAAATTTGTTCATTAAAGGATATGTACTACTTGTCTGTTTAGTAAATAATTTCATGTTTGATTCCCAATTTTTCAGAATAATTTTTTTTATTTGTTTTTAACTCTAATACCCTGAATGGTTATTTCTTGTCTGTGGTTTATCTAAAGACTAAGTTTTCATAGATTTAGTCAAATTTTCAGTAAAATTCTTATTTGTACAACTGTCTCTAGAACTAAACAAAAGTTTAAGACTCAAAACTTTCATTATCTTGAATTTCTTAACTCACACATATTACCTCTAGAATATTATTGAAAAGTCTTTATCTTTTGAGTCAATGGCCCAGTCTATATTTTTCCAGTTTTGTCAACGTTTCTGTACCAACAATAATGTAACATTCTAAGACTAAAAAATTCTATCTTCCAGGCAATCTTTTCCCCAGCAAGTTTTGGAACCAGTACAGCGAATATTATGATAGTTATGATTCTACACAAAGGTAAGCATCACAAACTGCATGTTTATTTAGTTATTTGTTCAAATTAACTTTTATGATTTAGTTGTAAGAAATGTCCTTTTTTTGATTTTGTACATGAAATATGTTAATTATGTTTATTATGTTGTAATTATTGATTAAATTATTCATCAAATTATATTTTGAGATATAATTTGATATGAAAATTGTTTATGTACCTTGTTTGATGGGCTTACATAAATGTTATTAACAGATAACAGGTAATTACAAGGTACCTATATGAGAAATCAGATAACCGATAACAGGTGATTATTAGTTACAGGTACGGATATAAGATAAGAGATAACAGATAAAGACACACATCAAATACACGAGATACACACCAACTGGTACAATGAGTATTTTGTCCATTTTACCTTTCAGTTTCTTAAAGGAGAAATGTAAGAGTGATTCAACGTTCGCGGAATTTTGCAATCTTCGTAGAGAGCAGGGAAAACTTGGAATTGATACTCTACTTCATTTACCGGTAAGTGTACTTTTTTTTCACAGATGTTTTATGTTTTCATTTAAAAATTGATGCATAATCGTGCATGATCCAGTTATTCTACTCAAAATGAACAAGACAGTGACAACCTGTTCGCAACAAGGAGTTGATCTTGTAATACAATACAATTCATTTCATGCACCTCAAGTTGATTGCTTTCTTAGAGGGAGTCCAGAAGAATTATCTCCCTTTACATTGAAGGGTCCAGGCTTGCATTTCTTTATGTAAGAATCTTGACAGTTAATAGTTGTGACATAACAACACTTTGGAATATATAATTTATGTTGTTGTTGAAGTTGGATTGTTTTATGTTGTTGATTTCAAGCACATATACATAGATTAAGAGGACTTTATCTTTTTGTATTACTGATTACCTTTTACTTAAGTTTGACATGATGCATTATTTATTCTACCATTCTTACACTTATCATATAGGTAATCAACCATTATAGCAATAATATGAAATTGTTCCTCAACCAGTATGGCTCATCTGAGGTTTTAGAGTTTTAAACCCCCTTTTCAGAATTCTAAAGATAAAGAGGATGGTAAAACAAGCCCAGATGAAAACCCCTTTTGCAAACCCTTTTTTATACTTTTAAATAAATTCACATCCCGTTCTTCTAGATCAACCACTGAATCAGTATATAATAAATGAAAAATGAATAAAAGGAAGGAAGTTAATCATCCATGGAGATTTGTCACCTACATCACTGGATAAGCCATTCAATCTTGGGAAATTAAAAATCATACCGAAATATGTGATAATTTCTCTAATGTATCACCTGAGCGTGTACCACCTGCAATTTTGCGAGTGCATGTAAGTGCATCCTACTTGAAGTGCGTGTGCAGTGAGGGGCTTCTCAACATAGATGCAGCGGGGATGTGTTTAGAATTGTTCAAGTGCCACTTGAAGTTCATAAAGAGATCTCCCTGCCTGAGGAGAATGGAGGGGATTGAGGACTAGGCTGACCTTATGAATCATTACCGACGACTTTATAGTAGCACTGGCTGATATCAGGTGCTTTTAGAACAATAGTTTATGATTCATATTTGTTGTTACTATCTTACATCAGTGCTTCTTCATTGTGGTGATAGCTTTTTATGATTTTTAACACTGTTAGTACAGTTTTTAGGGTTTCTAATCTGATTTTATGACATTTTTATTGATGTTGATTATGATTCATATCGAAATTTTTATCAAATTTGATATGAGTGGTTTCTTTCATCAATAATAAATTTGTTAAATGCTTAACAGGGAAGTTTGGTGTCATGTGATTCTAGTATATTATTGCATTATAGATTTTTATCATTATGATTTTTATTGAAGTTTGAATTATTTTTCCAACCACAACAGTGATTTTTAAGGTTCCGGGTTGGAATCCCGCTACACGCAGTCAGGTTTTGGTGCAATGCTTCACTTAATTTCAGCGAAGTACCATCCATGGTTCGCTACTTCCAGCCAATGCTTGTAGGCTTCACTACTATTTATAGCCACACTAGTGTTACAGGCTTTCTCCCTGCATTAATACTAGCAGCTGTGATAGAAGTGAAATACTCTTAAAAGTTGTGGTAAACCCCTCAAGACGTTTGTCTGTATGATTACAAATGATGGCACAGTTTTCTGTGGTTGTACTGTACCTATTTACCTATTAAACTCCCCACTTGATTACCTACATACATATAATGTACCATGTACAGTTCTTGAGTGCATTGAGTTGCTCATCCAGAAATACACTGAAACAAAAGTTTCCATTGTGTTTATAGAAGATGTTTTCTCCAAGATTGTTGAACTGGGACATTCTTTTTTAATGAGGACAGTTTGAAAGTACAAAATTGTAAAAGTTACAAGGGACGTCATTTGTATACTCCGAAGAGGTATTATTTTGGCGCATGTAAGTTGTTGTATGGTTAGATGTGGTTGGCTTGAGTCTATCAAAGAAAATCATATGAAGCTAGTTGTTCGGATAATACGTGGCTAGAGAACGTAGGGCAGTCTCTTGACATCAACGTCTCCAATAAACATTAGCTGTATCGGTGTATGTGCATTATGACACTTAGTCGTACTTTGATTCAAATTTATTTTTTATGTACCGCATGACTCGTGTATCATGCTTTCTGTTTCATTCATTCATGTAATAGAAGACACGATCTTAAAACTGTAGACAGAAAGTTTGTAAGGTAATAGTCTTTTGGAAGGTTTATAGGAATTTAATCATACGTATTTGTTTCCCGTATTTGTTGTTTTGAAATTGAATAAGCTAGCTTTTTATTCATGAGATGAAAAGGGTGTTTCGTTATGTAGTGTGTAAATTTCATATGTAATGATGGTAAATTCAAATCTTTGCATCCGTGACAAACCAAATTTAACAGTTTTACAAGATAACTATTTCATGTCAAAATAATTTGCAGATATATTTCCTCTTAACATTTTGTCAGAGAAAGGAGATTTGGTCAATTTGATCAGAATTTCATTTTACCATTAATTATTTGCGTATTTCTTCAATTTTGACACCAAACAAGAATGCGATGTTGAACATTTTTGTGTTTTCCGTACGATTTACGAACTCATTTGCACTGGGTGTGAAAGTTTCATTCCACAGAGCTATCTACAAACAAAACAGCTTTGTGTTTATGAATTGTTTCAACAAAAGGAAAAAATGCTATCTTTTCCGTGATTGTTTACGAAGTTGGAGTTATTCCCTTCCGGGTTGGGTCAAGCGGGTTTAAGTCGTGAACCAATATGCCCGGCTTGACACTTTGGAGTGATTTCCAACTGGACTTTCAAGCTCGTGGCGACTTAATACGAACTTGATGGGTAGGGTTGCTTAAGATTATCAACAGTATGTTGCTGTAACAAGACAAAAGCAAAAAAGTACCATGGGCGAAATAACCTTGGATGTTCGTTGCCTTGAACATTTTATTCGATTAAATTTAGCCCTTAAACAAAATTTTATAAATTTCATAAAACTCTCTCATTGAAAATTCAGATTTTTTTTTTAAAGAAAATGTTTCAGAAAATATTTCATTTTTTATTTTAAGAAAAAAAATCCTTGACCCAGTTCTAAGATTTTAACCAACTAAAAGTAAAAGGTTTTTATTAGACTGCATTGAAATTGTTAATTCATCTAAAGTTGATATGATAGATAGTTTTTGTGAACCTACAAGGAACCTTATTGATATCAAGTGTTATGAAACTAATCTATGGAATTATGTTAAGCTTGGCTCTGAATACATTTAAAAAGTAATTTGCTCATTTGTCATGCATCATCAAAACGTTTTGATATTGTAATTGCAAGGGACTGACGACCATCTCTGGTATGAACATGCAGTTTTATAAATTAACATTTGAATTGCAAGGGTTGAACTTTAAGTGACTTGAAAATTTTCCATTTATATTTATCATATGCTCTTTCATATATACGGTGAATAGAGGTGAGATAACAGAGGGGTCTATTGTACCCTCAGGTAACTATGGAGCTTTGCAGGGGGTCTCTGATTGTTCAGGTAAGAGACGGAACTTTGCAGGTGAATCTTACCTGTCGCTCATGTTCCATCAAGACGCAAATAAAACATCATATACTTGGAGATTGTTGAATATGTTTACGTATATATATTTTATATATACTCAGAAAGCATTGAGCACCCTCGTGTCTAGCGTCATATAAGTTTGAGATGAAACACCTGTGGATTATTGTATACTGAGTGAAAGGTGTCAATAGATCTATGTCTGATAGCGACAACTTGACAAGGATCTTGCAAGTGTTTATTTACGAACATTTATTTGTTGATGTCCGTAATTTTGGTGTCTTGTTTGTCAATAATCTGCAGGACGTATCTCAAATATATTTGAATTATTTTTTCATATTTTTTTTTTCAACTTGAAATAAATATGTTTAACCTTATATGTCATTTAAACTTTAAATGTCAAATTGTTCATTTCAACAAAAGGATCATGTCAAATACACACAAACCTCTCAAATAAGCAAAGGATTAAAGAATAAGTTAGTGCGAATAAAAGAAATTTGACAAAAGAATTCTTTCGTCAACGTTTTTTGAAAAAGTAGTGTTGAATGAAAACCATCACAGCTATATACAGAAAGAGATATTATTCTTAACAAAGACGATATCTTTCATCTTTTTACCAGGAGAATCTACTTTGTTCAGTTATCTTTGTAACAATTTATCCCCATCTTCAAAGCATTTTTAGTATTGCCACAAAGTTACCAAGAGTTGAAAGCATTTCTTGCTGATTAGTTCTGAGTTTCATGACCTTTCACTCAGTAAACAGGATATGAGATATTTTCGAAATTGAAAAAAAAGGTTTGAAGTGTCAAAATAGTAACTTCATTGTTAAACTTCAAAGACCAGATTCTGATTTTTTATGGTCGAATGGTTTTGGGATATATTTGATTTTTTGGTATACTTTCATACTTTGAAAATGACAATGGATTCTCTGTTGCATTTGAAAGACAAGAAGTTTCTTGTAGGCTCTGAGTCATGGAAGATAAAAGTTGAAAGGTTTTGGAGACACTTGTCACAAAGGTGAACTTTAAAGGATTGTCTGAGGTGACCTCTCAAGAATTGTTAGCAGGTGTTTTCGGTGTCAAAGAGATATTTTGTATTTGGTTTCTTTTTTTGAACTTACATAGGGAAAGCAGCTTTTAAAGAAATAAGAGTATGAAATATGCTTTTAAAGTAGAAATCCCCAAATTGTTAGCTCTGAATTCATATGTTAAAGTTAAAAATAAACCTCAAAGAATGACAATTTAACAGCCCTATTGTAAATGTTTCCATATATCAATGTCTTAGATTTCAAAGATGAAACCCAAAGTTCTGAATTCATATGTTAAGGTTAAAAAGAAACCTCAAAAGGTATTTTTAATTTAGAATGACAATTTAACAGCGCTATTGTAAATGTTTCCATGTATAAATGTCTTTAATTTCAAAGTTGAACCATATCAATGTAGTCAAATGTAAATGTTTTTCTTGAGGTAACACAGCTTTGATAACAATACTAATATTTCAGGTTCTGTCAGAATGGATTTTCATATGCCTAAAATAATTCTCCAATGGTACTATCCTTTTTTGTTCATTTTAAGTCCAGAAAATAAAAGCATCAAATAGTACCTACCAGACACCCTATTACAAATTACACCTTGAATATAACATCTAAAATAAGTAAAGCTAAAAACTTGATAAACACTTGAATGAAATAGATCTTAAATAATCATAAATTGATAAAGTTCCACCGAAGTTCAATTTCCTTAATGTCCAGGAACTGGAGAGCGGATGTACCGGAAGATGCTCTCTGTGTCCAAGACAAAAATGCCTACCACTGATGATATTCGCTGCGGAGATGCCATACCGCTCATACTGCCCTCACACCTCGGTGTTAACTAGCTCAATCGTCTGTAAACAATGTGTGAAGAGAAAAAGCAAACTAAATACTGCAGAATAAACATAATTATGTTCGCACTCAACCACACACGGTAAAACTGTCCCGGCACGAGACAAAATTTTAGATGTTGATGAATTCGAAATTCTATTGCTGAAACAAGGAGTTATTCATTTGTAAAATTTATTCATAGAAGGGGAGGAATAATGTTTTATCATTTGTTGACATGATGTGCATTAATTTATGGACAAGCTTTACAAAATGTCAATCATTTCTCAAAATTGCTTGTCAACTTCTGTGTATGGAAGAGCAAGAACAAATAAACAGTGATACAAATTTCAAAATTAATCTTGCCCTTGTTGAACTTTCCTTAGTGTCTAACTTGAGATTAATCTCTTGTTAAATACCCTCCACAACCAGGGACGCCTTGCCGTATTTGAAGTAAAATATTTGATTGAGAATGTCCCATCATGTGTGTAACAGGTTCCTTTGAGGCGCTGAATCTAAAGAAATCTTGATACAGCTTCCGTTCGGCTTTATCCATCCTGTATTTTTACTTAATCCGTCCTAGGGATGCTTCTGCGTGACCCATATTTCACGCGCGAGTTGATACCTAAAGCTCACACATATATCATAGATGTACGTTTATAAGTTGACTTAAGCCATATACATAATACCTACCAGTGTAGCCCACTGACCCCGTGGTAATGGTTATTCCTTAACAGGTCTTGGTGTCACCATGGCGCCAATATAGCTCCACACAGGGACATGGCTCAAACTAGGGATGTTTGGAGTTTGTATGTCTAATTAATTTATATGATATCAAAAGAGATGAAGGAAAGATAAATATTTGCGGTTTAACTGGTATGATAATTATAGTTGAAAATGAATCTGGTTTGTTGAAGAGAATTGCAAATTAAACAAAGAGACATGTTTTTAAAAACAATTTAGATGGATTTAATTTTATAGATCAAATACAATAAAAAAATTGAGTTATGAAAACTTACAAAAGTAATGGTAAGGCTAAAAGAATTCAATTAATTCAATGTGAATTTGCTATGTCGTAACTTTGTACATATTGTATATAAAGGAAGTTTAAGACTAAAAATATCATTGAGAGAAAGCTTATTTTTCAATGATCATTGTAAATAATCTTGCAATTAAGAATAACTTGCAATGTAAAGCTAAGATGATTATATTTTCCCCCAAAAATGTTTTCAACATTGTACATAAGATCTCTAAACAAGACCTGCTGTAATCTCCCGGTGTGATATTAAATCCTGGTCGCTGTTTATGTTATCAATAAGTTATTGCACTCCAGTTTCTGTGCTGGTCTGGACATTGTGTTTACTTTATGGGCTTATAAGTGCTTGTCTTGATTCACTGAAGTCATAAAGAAATCCTCCGACCCCTCGTGTTATGTACGCTCTTAATCCCCGACAATAGCCACTCTCGCTTAGGATTCCCATTTATTTGGAAAGTTTTCATTGTGCTTAGGACAGAATTACTCTTTTGTGTTTTTCAGATCATTTTGACTAGCACAATAGATAGGAAAAGCTACATGTTTGAGGTTTACCTGAATGTAGGTAAAAGTGTTAAGGGGTTACCTGTGTGAATGACAGGTGAGACAGGTGAGGCTCGTTATTCATGCAGGTAGAAAGGATCAAGGGACAGTGAGAGTGGACAGAGGTCAGCTGGACAGAATGGACACCTTTACTCGTCATTTGTGGGCAGTAATAGGTAGTTTATGGTATCTTATGTGAAAGAAATTAAAGGAATATAGGTAAGGGTGTTAAGGGTCCTGGCATCAATGGGCAGGTGAGAATCAGGTAAACGGGTCGTTACACACAGGTAGAGAGGTGACAAGGGTCAGCAGCCTCATGTAAGAAGTCACTTAGACATACTGTTCATTTTATTGCAATATCAATTAGGTGTAAGACTTACCTGTAATCAATGGACAGGTAAAATGGTTGCTATTCCTGGACCAAGATGATAAAAATAACTCACTTTAATAAATTGTTATATTTGGGATCAAACTATCTGCAATACTAAAAAATTATTGTACATTTTCGACTCCCTAGCAGTGCGGGTTTGAATCCTGTAAGGAACTAGGCTTGAAAAAGTATATGTATAAGAAACTCAAAGATCTTGTGCATATAATATCAAACAGAATCTTTTAAATTCAATTAAATTAAAAATTTATATTTCATGAGGTCATATCTCATGTATAAAAAACTTTATCTCCATAATTACACAATCAGATTTTTTTTTACATTGTAAGCTGATTTATTAAAAGTCTTGTCAGTAGAAACGACTCAGGAACCAGGTATGCGCTTGGTCTCACAGTCCATATGATATAAGGTAGGGATCTAGTCGTGTAGGGTTTGATATATTTACATAGACAAGATAGTTCTATAGAGTTCTATAGAGTGGGAGTTGCCCTTCAGGTATTACAAAGAAGAAACTGAAATTAGAGTAGGTTTACGTTTACTTTCAATGGGAGGGGCAAAGGGGGAACTTGTTCCGTCTACCCCTTTTTGGTATTTTTAGGGATTAAGATCAGTGACAGAGCTGTCTAAGCTGATGAAATAACAGTGAGTTGTAAAAGAAAGTTACAATGGGAAATAAAGGTGATGTCTTTGTCAAGTACTTCACAGTGCTCGTGTTTGTTATAAACAGTTTCATTGTTTATGTTTTCACAATGGAAGCTAAAAGGAGCGGAATGCTGTTAAAAATACAAACAAACAAACCTGATATAGTTGATGTGAATAGGTGAAGAATGTCAACAAAATATCTTCGTAAGACTTTTGAACTTTAATCTAATTTTTTTTAACTTAAGTACATCTTAAAGATAAATTTGTTACACGATGAAATCATTTTTTGTAAAAATTTGCTCATAAATTTATATTTAGAAATGGACCAGGAAATGAAAACTGAGAGCTTATTTGATTAATATGTGTGATAATCTCTTTAGTAGGAAAATAAGATCTCTCATTTAATGACATGAAATGCGAATGTTGAAAGTAAAAATCTGGATACTTGAAATGTTGATGCATACAATAATGAAACATTTGAGAAAAATTCAGATCAAATGGCTCAAGTTGGAAATGTTGTATAATTCCTTTAATACAAACAAGGCTTTGAATACAAAAATGTTGACAATGAGACATTTATGTGCCTTATAAGGGCGTCACCAAGGTTGGGCAAGGCATTGAGTATTGATAACAAAGGGGTACAACATATGCACATGGCATTATGCACAGACCTATCCCAAGATAAACTCTTCCAAATAGGTGATCAATTGTTGATTTTATATGCTTCAAATGTTTTTGTAAAATGAAAGGAAAAACTTTAAGGATTGAGATCTTATTTGATAAGAAAGGCATATGAGGTTTATAAGTGGTCCCTTTGGAATTGATCTTTTCAATCTTAATTTTCAGGAAAAGTTTAGGGAGTGATCTTTTTGCATGTAATTAGTTTTAAAAGGTTTACTACAAATTTGATTTTTCAGAAGTTCATGTTTCTGATAAAATGGAACAGTTATGTTTCATGTGAAAAATTAGAGCAATTCTTTAAAAAAAAATCTAATGTTATAATTGTTTTCTTAATTGAAGGACATTAAATTCTGAGAGCGTATTTGAGGCAGTATCTTGGTTTAGGTGGGAATGAATCATCGAGATTTCTGTAAAATCTTTTTGGTGTAAAGGTTAACGCTTGCTAAATTGAATGATTAGCATAATGCACAATGGTTTTACTTATTGAAGCACCGCAGGATTGCACATACAATAAATCATCTTGTCACCCGTCATCTCTAATCTTTTAAAACGTAGAAGCCGAATAACAAGTCAAAAACATGAAGGTTACTACGAAGATGTCATATTTTGATATATGAATAAAATTGGTAGGATTTAAGGATTTAGGTAACCCTGGTTTAGTTTTTTTGTCGTGGATTTCAACATAATGATTGTAAAGAAAACAGCTGTGTATAAGGGATGTAGATATATAATGGTGAGACTTATACAATTGGGATCCTGAATACCGCTGTATCAAGCGTTTTAGGATATTCCATCTCAAATATCACCTTTTGTTGCCGTTGACAACAGGGAAAAGACTCAGTAGGATTTCATACCACCATTGAGATCTACATTGTCACCAAATAGCGAGATCAAATTGCAGACGCGAATCATTGTGAAATTTATGACCCCGTGGCTCGACACATGTGAATCTTATTTCAATGAAATGTCTCTTATGGTAGTTGTAATAACAGTAAGTTTTAATAAATATGTTTTATTGGTGGGTAAAAAAAACATTCCTGCTAAATTTAATAACTTCTTGCAATCAGAAATGAATAAAATTTGTGTTTTAATTAAGAATTTACCAGAAAAGGTTATGGGTTCCTTTGGCTATTCACAACAAATATTCATGCCAATTTGATTTTATGTTTGTGAGGCCTTTATTTCACTTTCTGCTTATTTCATTCTTGGGTGACATTGAACAAGACGCACATTTTATTATGTGTATAAAAGTGTGAGGAGTTTGCAAATTGCATTTGTCATGGAGTTGTATATTATGGGCAATGCTTACATACAGCTTTTGCCCTGAGGCAGAAATGCATATCCAAAACTTGCTGCAAAAATATTTACACATTATGTGTTTTGTTTACTCAAGTGATGAAAGAGTTTGAGAACCGAACAAAAAATAATTTAGCAAATGTCCTCAAAGCAAATTGGTTGAAACTGCTAACAATAACTTGTGAATATACACTAACATTGTAGTCAATATGCATCGAAGCGGAACTTTAAAAAATCATGTTGAACATATTTTGAAAATATTACATTTAATTCAACCTAATTATTCAATGGATGTACTTAAAAGAAATAAATTGGTTGGGGTAACTTGAAGTTTAAATGGATAGCTTGAGGGAATTATATTTTGTGATGAAATTGAGAGGGTAAAATGCTTTTGTACAATATTATGGAGGTTTGACAATTTAACAAGAATTGCACTGTCATTTAAGAAAATGAACAGTGATGTCATTCTTTGATAGTACAAGTTTTGAAAGCTAGATTAAATTTATTCTATATATAATTATGCTGAAGGTTTCATTGCATTGCATGTCAAATTGTTACAAAAAATGTTCAACAGTATATATATACATAATAATTTAAAAGTACGTTTTTTTTTCAACAAATACATAATGCGTGAAAAAAGAACATATACTGTTGAACGATCTCAAAGATTGTTTTCTGACAGTATAGAAACTAATGCTTCTTTATGTAAGAGAATACCATATGTGTTATTCAGATGATTTTTAAAGAAGATCATGATGAGAAAGCAGTCTCTATTCAACAATTACTTTTTGCTTGGATGTTCATCATACAGTTATACCTTTATTATAAAACATATGTAGCGAGAAGAATTGCTGACACGTCTAAAAGCTGCAGGTGTAAGTTAGCTACAGTCTATTCAGGTGGAAAACCAAACTTCACTAAGCTTACTGTGGGATATGATGATGAGAAGTTTTCATATTCACACCATTTATTTATTTTTTATCTCAAGTTTTCTCATCCATGGCGAACAGAGTATGCCACTGTTGTCATGCATATACCCGTAAATTCCTTTTTAGCTTACTCGCCTACCCATTCTAACCCAGATAAGTTTTCACAGTTCATATCTCACTGATTATTTCAACTCTTATAGTCATCCACCCGTGAAAAAAAATAGACTTTTCTGATTCAAGGCTGCTTGAAAACAAAGGATATTTTCAGCTTTTGGTTTGTAGCCTGAGCCCATGTAGGGACCCATTGTTGAGAAAGTGGCCACCCATATTTAGGGGCTGCTTAACGGCTCGAGGGGTCCCTGAGTGACCTCCGTCCACTTGCTGGACCGTGAAATAGGAATTGTGAGATCTTGTTCCCCTTTTGTTGGGGGATTGTCCCTGCATCATTGTTTGGCGAGGATTTATATAAACTATAGATGTATCAGTTAACTTTACATACATATGTTTATCCGGGATATTGGCGATAATTTCCTCGTCTTTGCCTTGAATACGTTCACTGAACTTCTTTACCTTGAAGAGATGTGGGTTTAGTTATTGAGTCTTTAAACCTATGGGCAGGAAGAAAGGATAAGATGGTTTAACTGGGATCTATGTGTGAAATTGTTGATGGTTTTTATCTTCTTCTGTTATAAGCTCAGGTTCAGAAGTTTCAATTGCAATTTATTTCAAGTTCATGGGAATCAACCATTTTTTTACAAAACAACCTGACATATTGTGCGGACATTAATTTGATTATAGTTACATATTGCATGAAAAATAGTCTGTGTTCAAACATAATTAGGGACATTTCAGCTCATATCATATGGTTATTACATTTTATTTGAAATAACACCGTTGCGCATGACTGATCGTGAGTGTAACAGCTTGTAAATAATCATCCATTTTTGTAAAAAAAAATGCAGAAATTCATGAATCCACACTTTGATGCAAATATATGGGACCTACAACACAGGGGTCGTGTCTAAACTGTGACAATAGCTCCAGCAGGTCTTATGTGTTTATATGCTGAAATAGTGTACATTCTGTAAGCTCATCTACCCATAAAGACATTAATCACCACTCTGGAGGATGCTGTATGTAGACACGAGGATATACTGAGGAATTCCTAGCATGTCGAGACTGACCATCACTAAGTGGGTTGGAGGACAGTTTATGAGAGTTGTGGGTATACACTCTCCCCCACTCATCCAGCATACCCCCACCCCATCCAGCACCCCCCCCCCCCCCCCCCCTCCCCACCGATATACCCCCACCCCATCCAACATACCCCCTCCCCTTGATAAAGGCACTTCCTACCTTCTTTTCCCCCCTTCCATGAGATTAATGCATAGCATAGCGCTTTATGCTTTCCCATTACCTTCCCATTCATAATGTAGATACTCATAATGGCTTCCTCTTTAAATGATTATGCTAACTCTCTAGCTAAAAACTGCCCACTTTATCTTATCTCTAGGGTCTCTCTTCACCCAGCACTCACTCTACCCTGCCTTCTCCCTTTTCCTTTTTCCCAAGGATACCCCCTTTCATTACTCCAGTGATGGGTTTGTTTTTAGATCCTTCCCCCCTCTTGTATATCTAGGTCCCCCCTCCTCTTGTCCGCCCCCACGCCCCCTGATGTAGGTAGTGTCTGTATGGTATGTAGTTTGAGAGAGGAGCAGGATTATTATTGTCTGTATTGTGAGCTGGAGAAGACTCTGCTCGCTGCCCCGAGATGAGATGAGACGATGTGGGTAGGAACTTCTCCCGCTGTGAGATTGTGTATCTGAACGTCTCTTGTCTACCCAACACTTTCGTAGTGTACCTCGACGGGTAAGGTTTAAGGATTTCGCGGGGAAACTTTCAAGGGTGGTGATGAGTTTTGTTTGTTGACTGTTAGGACTGTTTGATGATGAAAGGGAATTGAGCAAGACATGGAGATTAACTGGATTAGCTTCCTTCTTGTTAAACAGTTTCATATCTTCTGGAGAGGAAATTAATTCCTGGAATTTTAACAGCTGTGTGGATATTTCCTCGGACATAAGACATCTGCTGAGACATTTGCTGCTTGCAAGGACGTTTGCCGTCTGCCTTGTAGATGTCTGCTGCAATATTGAAAGTCTGCTAGGAACTTGACATCTGCTGTGAAATTTTGTGTCTGCTCTTTGAGCATTGAATGCTGCATCATTACCTGTTCATCTTGTTAAACACTGAGGTGTAGGTGGCCTAATCTCGCTTTGATATTTTAATCTGCATTGAGAGAGCCGGAGTGACATGAAACAGGTTGCTGTTGGCTGGGGGACATTGTAAACACTGCAGGTGATGCATGACTCTCACAACTCTCATACACCTATTAGTGTTGGAACTGAATTGAGCAGAAGAGTGCAGTTGACAAATTAAAACATAGATTTCATGAGTGTGGGGGCTAAGATAAGTTGGAAGAGCAGCGTAGATTTCTAAAGCTTTGTGGATAGAGTCTCCTCCCGTTAACCCTGAGCTGGTCTTGACAGTGTAGCTGTATACATGTAGGTGTGCCAGATGGGTATTTGTGATTCATTCATCCACTGGGCTGATTGCTCTACCATTGTCTGAGGCCAGCCTCGGTGTACTGACGTCTGCCTCTCCGGTTGTATCATGCGGCAGCTAATTGGGTGGATCGCTTGTTGATGTAGATTGTTATGAGAGGGAGTAGATCGGGCTGCTGAGCGGGACAGGCCCGGGACTACCACACATACTTGTCTTATTGCTTGATTAATTCCCTTTGAACAGGGATGCCCAGAGGGACTTCGCGGTCGGCTGCTCTCCCCATGTTAGTGTCCGGGTAGCACTGGACAGGAGAACTAGAGATGAGGTGGGAGAGGCAGACGCGAGTACACGCTAGAGAGTAGAGGAGTGAGGAGAGGTGAAGGAGAGATAGTTGTTCAGGAGAGATAGGTGTACAGTGAGGGAGGATATAAACAGTTAAGTGCAGGAGCACAGCTGTACGACTGGCCTGGCCGGATTAACAATCCATCAAGCAGACGACAAGTGAGCGAGCTTCTTTCAAACTGGTTCACAACTTTCTACCTACCAGTGAGTGAGAGTGTATTGTTGTCAACTTATTTCATATGATATTCACCTCCAGTAAAGGGGTATACTGGCCTGGATTCTGTGTGTATGGTATGTGCTGTGTTACATGTGTACATAGACACCTAGTGGTAGATGAATGGCTTGTTTGTGTGTGGGTGTCTTGAGGCAAAATGTTCAACACAAGTTATGAGTATACCTGATGAACCTATGAAATTGTTTTGTCTTCTATCTTGTCTCTAAGTGTCCCAGACATGGATTAGCTTGTGTGTGTGAGATGGAGAAAGGACCACCAATTACAATGATTAAGAAGCATGTGTCTGCCCCGTCACTGGACACGGTTGGCAAAACACATTTCACACTCACCACTCGACTTTCAAATTTTAGTTCTGAACTCAGTGATGTTGATTCTGTATCAAGCGATGCGCTGGATTACCGATCTATGGAAATGGTGAGTTTAAGTTGTTCAGAAATTTCTCCTGGACTTCTGAGACGGTCTCGATCTCGAGAGAAGAAGAAGAAACGTCCGGCCCCGCAACCTCCTGGACGATCTGTGTCCATGAGAAACATTTCGTCAAATCGACCGACCTTCATTGTGGTCAATCAGATATCTACAGATTCAGAATCTCAAACAGAAGTCAGCAACTCTCCTCTTGAAAATTTTCAAACTCTTGAGTCGCCCGAGAAAGATTTAAATTCCCCGAACGTTTCTCCTCGCGATAGGTCAAGGTTACGCGCATTCAAAGATGCGCTCAAATCTCCCAGGAATATTCGCAAAAACTCCAAGAAAGTTAAACCAGAGAAGGAAGACAGTGACGTCTTCCATGGATTTAAAGTTACCAAGGGTTTGAGTCTCATCCTAGTGGAACCTCCGGAAACATCAACTGAAACCTTCGTACTCGGTTTGAATCTGTTTCAGTTGGACCAAGAGCATGATTTTGAGGTAAGATTGTGGCATGAATTACTCTTTTAAAAAAAACACTTGAAGAAATAGCTTTGAATAAGGAATGGAGGTATCAAAAAAGTTTTTCAACTCTGTATTTGCTTCATGGGAGGATGGCAGAAAGCTACACATATATATATATATATACTTATACCGACTTACGTTGCACATGACAAAAACTTTATTTGAAACAATTTTTTTTTATATCTATATTATTTGTGTTTGGATATTGCCAAAAGAATTAGAGATACTTGGTTGGGAATATTATCAAAATTGTCATCGCTTTTTTTTCATATATAATATAAAATTTACAATACCGATGATTAAGCAAATTTATTAGCTATTTCATCTTGCTTTACAATTGTAGAACTGCTGACAAAAGTGTTTGTAAACTCATAAGAAGAATGGTTAAGATGTTGCATCATAGGTCAGAGTTTCAATATTTACATCAATAATGAAATCTAAACAAGCATCTGCCAGCATATGATGTAAACAATCAAACAGCTTGAGCACAATCAGACATTTGAAAGCCATATTCAGACATGGTTCATTGTCAAGTTCTTCAACTCCCACGTTGAATAAACAAAACATAGCGGTGCTGGTCAGCAAAGCATTCACAGGTTATGAAACATTGTTGGATTATCATTTCTCAATTATCTAATATGAGACGCAATGTTTGATGTCAGCTCGGGACCACTTCTGTACAGTTATCGTGGTATTTGCGGAACATGACTCCCACAAGTTACAGAACAATTGATTCTAAGCCCCATGTAACCAACAGAATTGAAATATCTTTGATCTGTCAGTAATAGAGAAGACCATTCATTTCTATCTCCACAACAGAAGAGTCATGACATGAAGATTTAAATGAAACCTGCAATATACGGACATCTTTATCTGTAAGTAAGTAGCATGTGGATTATAGAGGTCAAGGGTTATTAAATGTATTTCACAATATCACGTAGAATCTTGAATTTGCTTATCTCAATGTTAGTTATGCGACCTGTTGAATTGTTTACATTCTTGATTTCATGTGGTCGTGACGTGCTTGATTATTTTCAACTCTGATGAATATGTTCCATCATGAATCACGTTCCATTAATACAAGTGGAACATCCCTTGCTATTGTTCACACTCAGCCAAGGGAACTGGGAGATGTTCTTTAACAATGAAACTAACACAGGGATAACATTGTACAATTTGTCATTTATCTGGCTTCCATTGTCAAACTACTTAGAACGGGTAGTCATATTGAACTAATTGTGCAGATTATTTGCATGAGATGTGGAGTTAATTGACTTTATTGAATCATATTTTGAAAATGACAGTCATAAATTTGATATTACTTTGTACGCATCAAGAAGATCCAAAGACTCCTGTTTTAACATTTTGTTAAAGCAATATAAATTTCTCCATTTTATTCCTTTAGTACTCTAAATCTCATTACCGGTAAGTGGATATGGGAAATCTTAGGTCAACTTGAGACAAAGTTATTAAATTGAAAATTGGAAAAAAGCCTATTGTTATCTGAAAAGAAATTATGACTCTGATTTTGTATGTAAAAAAATAACTGAACCAAGAATGATCCCAGGTGAGATATTTTACCTGATTACACCTGTTGAAATTGACAATACCTGTCTGATAGCAATGATGGAGTCGTACAGATGTGTATTGTGTGGGTCGCACTGTGACATAAGGTCACACTGTGTTACAAGCTTCGAGCCGATTCATGCAAGTTGAATCATCCAACCTTTATGATTCATAACAAAATGGGACATTTTTTCATGCTTTACCTTCCTACATGGATTATGATATCTCTGCCTGCGGTAATGACATTGTAACATTATTAGAAAACAAATTATTGATGTATTATGTGATTAGATTTGAAGTGTAATGAACTGTGTTAGGCATGTAAATGTACATGAGGCAAGGTTAAAGTACGCTTATCCAAAAACATTTTTACAAAAAGGCAAGCGAAAAGTTACAAACTTGGTTAAAATGATTGATACATTATATTGAAAACATTTATGTGATAATGCATATTTTGTTGAATAACATTTTCATAACATTTTTATATAATTTCAATAGCATTGACACTAAAGCACTTAATAACGACGATGTTGCATATTTCTTGGTATTCATGTTAAATGCAGCTTATTCATAGAGAAAGTTTACATTTACACATACTATGAAAGGAGACAATTTGCCGGTGATGACACAGGAGGCAGCTGTTGCTGGTATTGTATACAGGTGGCTGGGACACTTGTATATTGTACACGTGCCTTGTACCATGCTCTCACTCATTGTATACACTTGACTGTCATCTTGTGTGTTGTATTCAGTCGAGGTTGTAACCTCTTTCAAAGTCTGTACTTGTTAACTGTAATCTCTGAGACTTCAGGTGCTGTACATTGTGTTCATGATCCTGTTCTCAAGTTATCTAATCAGACACCTTGAACATTGTGTTCATGTGCTGTTCTGAAGTTAGTTCATCAGACACTTTGTTCATTGAGTTCATGTGCCTATTTGGTAGTTAGTTCATCAGACACCTTGTACATGAACACTTCATGTGTCAAATACAAAACACTAACTTCTGCGCTATGGAACTAAAATGTCACCTGCAGCTAATGGGATATCTACATTGACACCATGTGTTGAAGCCAATTCAGTCTGGTAATGGACATCTAGATCACTGATATCATTCTAATCATTACATCTCCTGCATAATGCACTGAAAACATGACCTGCAATTACAAACACTTAGCTATATTTACATGCAACAGTCTATGTTCTATATACCAAGTGAGTCAAATAATTATTGTCATTACTGGTTTTAAATGTGGATGACAATGGTAGTGAATAACTAAGTTTTGATTCCATTGAATCGAATGTGTCCTCTCCCGCAAAGAGTTTTGCAGCTTTGCTGCTTTGAAGAATCAGACCTTATTTGACAAACCCTCCTTTAATGCTAAGGACAACCTTAACCCATACTTTAGATGCAGCATTTGGTTAGCGTTAGCGATACCTTGCACATGGGTCCTGTACTTCATACTTTAAGTTTCTCATGGGTCGAATTTGTGCAGTACTGCTTATGATTAGTGAAGCTTTCTGGGTTTAAGATGGATTCTATTTCTTTGAAAATTGGTTTCTTGTCATATTCAAGAAGTCCTTATAAAAAGATAACAAAGAAAGCAGTGATCACTTTTCACCTTGTAACGCATGTTTATGTTGTCATGAGCATATATTGATTCTTAGTTATTCTTGGAACCAAACACTCTGAAGATGATTGCATCCATGAGATCATGGATGTCTCGTGAAAAGTTATGGATTCAGTTGAAGTTTAATGAGAACATCTCAAGTCAATCTGATAGATTGTCCAGATGAACTGTTGTGTGTCAGCCATTTTGGGAAACATTGGTGAAGTCTGAATGTTTGGTGCCTGCACATTGACAAACACTGTAAAACAGCAGACCTCAGCATCATGTTTGTTTATGGATCTGGAAACACCAAGACACTCACATGGCACGACCAATGCTCGAGGTGTAGATTACCTTCTGCAGTTTCACGTCTGCTTCTGTTACTTGGATTATCTTCTTGAGGTAGGCAACACTTATCTATGTTTACTGGAGTGTTGAATAGGGAACATTCTAAGAATCATCAGTATCATTGTCACTTATCGATGTAACCAATTTTACCTTTGAACTTGGTAAGATGTTCAAAATTTACTCTGAATATAAAACAGTTTACTCTTATTCTTTATTTTAGAAATGGTTTGGGTATCAACGATATTAACAACTCAAAATGAAGATGAAAATAGAAAAACTGATGTTTTATAAAATTCTAAATTTCAACAGTATTTTGGGTGAATTTTTATGTTTTGCTAATGAATGATCATTCATTAAAGTCTAAACTGCAAAGGAATTTAATTTCATTTACATTAAGATAATGGCTAGTCCATACTGAGGAATATAACCATACCCATAGTTGTCTACACAGCATTGACGGACAGGTTGTAGATGACTGACAGAAAGTGACGAGTTGTGGACGTATTGATGATTTATTTGCTGACCAGCTGGACATTTGACCATTTTTGATGGACTGCTTAATCAGACCAATCACAGATTGATAGAGGGCAACTCGTAATAATCAAGGGTATGTATATATATCTGATATCTATATGACTTTGTTTTAGCAAGGACTTCATGTTTTGTGGTAATGATGATAACTCTTTATCGTCCAGAGCAGAGGTACACATGAAAATTCTTTCTGTGAATGGGCTCTAGCCTGCAAAAGTACAAAGATATTAATGTCCTGTAAGATCTGAGCATCAAGTATTGGTGTGAAACTCAACTGGCTTTTCTTGTCTGTCAATTGAGTCTCATATCCCTGGTTGTATTAACTGATTGAAAGAGAATATTAGTGATTCTGAATTATATTTTTCTATAAAATATAAAATAATTGGCCAAGTATCTTATCTTCTCTTAATCTCATGTATTTGTTTATCAAGATGTCAGATATTGATGGTCTCTAAGTTATCAGTTGACAGCAATCTCAAGATCATTGGTTGATACTTTGGATCTTTTTCAAATGAAATGTTAATTTACAGTCAAGCTACATGACTGGTAACTCAAAATAATCTTCAAAACCACTGATGTATGTTAATTGAAAAACAAAATCAAGTAAAATGTTCGAAATAGCTTTCATAACTCTCCACATCTGTAATTGTTCAACTCAGGTCTGTGGACAGACACCATGTTTGTTCATTGAATAAGATCATGTAGGAACAACCTGACTAATTTTGACAACCTCTTGAGATCCTCATCTATATCAGGTAAACGCCAACTAAACAATCACCAAATATGTTCATTGAATAAGATGATGAAGATTTTGGGCTGGAGAGTCTATCTTTATCTCGTTGTCGTCACAGTGATTCAACATTACACTGATTTACACAGGGACATTTCCTCAAGGAGTCAATGACAAGAAGTGAATGAACTGGGAACTCCCTTGTGATTACATCAAGAACGTGGACATTTTGAGGAAAGGGATGATGGGATACCATTGTATCAGGAAGAGCAGCGTATTTACATTAGAATAGGCTCCAGAGCAGGGTCGTACACTGTATGGAGTCTCATCCATTTAGCTCTGCTTATCAATATAACATCTGTACCGTGATACAGTTGGGTTATAGAGTAGGGTATTGCTACCTGTAGAACACTCTAATGTTATACGCATAATTTCATTCATTTGTTGAAAAGCTTTCATAAAGGGCTTAGAGTTGGATTAGGTGCATTTTGATTTTATTTCGGTTAATAGCCGAGTTTGTTTTGAACTTTATCTCTTTAAAGGTTTCCTCTGAATAAATTTTTGTCTAGAAACTTTCATTATCTATTTTTCAATAATTTTGATTTGAAAAATTATTTTATTAATTGTTTTAACAATTATACCAAAATATCCCAAATAAGTAACTTCAAATGATATATGCTTGATTGATTGATTGATTATAAAGCACACCTGAGTAAACAGGTAAAATGTTTCTAAATATAATCTTCATGACCATAAATAATCACCTGAAGTTCAAACAGGTATAATTTGCTTTGTCTAGGTGGACACATGTCTGGTGCTTTGTCTTTGTTTTCCCTCTTATGTCCAGAAGCAATTTTTAATCCATCTATTTGGATCATGAAGCAGTTTTTTGCATGTTTTGAGTCGTGGTCAACTGGTCAGGTATGACAAATGGCCGTCACAGGTGACCGATCTGCCTCTGGACGTGGTCTTGCTGGACAGTCCAATCAAGTAGCTTGACCATCGGGAGTTGTCACCTCGCTCTCACTTGTTGTTTTTCATCCTGATAACCTTAGGCATTGCTCTCGAGGGAACGATCACAAGTTTTTTGTGCTTTTTGATTAAAGTCGTTCAGGTGTGAATTTCCTGATTGCCTGTGGCCAGGTAGCAGTCAAGTGCCTGGCATGGGTCTGTGTGTTGGTTCTTACCTGTACCTTAATTACAAAACAGGTGTGGAACAGCAAGGTAGGATGTAGATAAATAGATTAATAGAGATGATATTGAACATCAAGATCTTAATCTCATACCTTTATGTTTGATTACCTATCTAAATATGTATTGAGTATGGCAGGTGTAGATAAAGTCAAGTTGAAAGTGTTTAATGTATACATTTTTGGTCATAGAATTTGCAAGTTTTATATTAATGATAAAGATATTATTGATATTTTTCTCTTTACATTAGAAAATTGTCATGGAAATATAATTCATGATCCAAAAGACAATTTTTATTTACATAAATATTTCAAAATAAAAGACAACAAATAGAAACATTTCCCTTGAAATATTTTGAAGAATCTGTATAATTATTATGTTGACCTGATCCTTACTCCAATTTCCCATGAATCACAGTCAGCTATGAATGTTTCATATGACCGACATTTTCTTGCAACTCCCCGCTTCACCATGTTACGATGTCTACAACCACGCTGTGTGTGCTATCCTCCCATTATCTTCTACCACATCCTGATGAAATGAATTGTTAATAGAATCCAACTGAATATTTCAATAGGATTGAAAAGACAATTGCCTCAGTTGTTTTGAGCCATATGTCTCTCATGTTTTCAGTAAAATGTTTTTTATGTTGTTTACAGAATTTCTGCTTCTTTATTTATCCAAAATCTGTCATTTTAATAATTTTATTTAAGAGGTATACTGTTAAAAATTTCATTCCCATTTACTGTAGATTTCTTATTTTGAGAATGATATGTGTTCATTCACAAATTCTTTTTTCAAGAAAGAACTGAATAAATAAAATGATGATAATGATGTATTTTGTATTAATGAAATACCAAAAAAACATAAATATTTAGATTATTTATATCTAATTATATTGTTTAATCAACATATGAAGAACATGTTGTTTCTGAATATGTTACAACAAAAGCCAGGTTGTTTTTATAGACTACGTCTAGTGATGGATAAATATTTACTATGACTACATAGTAATACCTAGTCTATTGATTTTCTGTATAAATAGTTTATTCAAGGTACACAGTGTCAGCTTATATACCTGTCTATGTAAGTAGGTAATGGGGATATATGTAATACCTCTTACAGGTAGATCTGATGTCAGGATTCAGACACTGAAGGTAACATTGGGTAACATGACTAATCTGTTATGTTACTGGGTCAGGGTAACATTCGGTAACCTGCTACACTGTTCCTCTGTTACCCTTGTAACATTCTGTAAGCAGTAAGGCTCTCATTGTAACTTATGTAGTTAGTCTTAAGAATCAACTTTAATGTTATATGCTATGGTGGTATACTCATACAAAGTACTTTTTTTCATGCTATTGTGTGGATTTATCATTTTATTACAGCATTGAAAGTATATGAATATTTCTATTAACTTTCTAGATATTCAACATGAGTAAAGAGACTAAGAAAATAATCTCTGTGTCTCTGTTCTTCAAGCAGTATAATTGGGTACCTGGTAAAGGTTGGATTTAGAAGATAAATTATTAGAGTAAGTAAGGTGTTGAGAATATTTCCTTATGACTATTATGTTACTAATTATCCATACACTGACTCATGATGTTGAAAATACATATAGCTTATGTAAAATGAAAACATTGTCATACTGTCATTTCGTACAAAGTACAGGTAACATAGACTATGTTACGTTAGAAAAAACTAATAGTTAAGCATAAAAATCCATGCTTATGTAAATGAACAAAGCTATAATGTCTCATTTATTTTCCTTTAACATGCAACAACTTTGAAGCAAGGTGTCTCCTTGTATTTCATTCTTTCCTTTGATGTTCAGAAAAGTGTTATTTAGTGATAGTCAAAGTTCGCTAAACACCTGAGAGAACACACAATGGACAGGTGTACATGCGTTCTTCTCGTTAACAAACACCACCCATCATCCTTGATGAAACAACCTGTAGAAGTCAATATTCCAGCGTTGTATCTATTTCAATCGTTTTTCAATTTTATACTCTTTGTTGGATATTTGAGATGGTGTAAATTATACCTTTGTTCTTATTTCTAGTTTTAACTAACTGCTTTCATTGTTTGAAATTCAGTGTAGAATCTGCATTATTCTTTGCTTATTGTTCTCTAATAAAAATATGACAGGTTATCATTTAGTAAAATATTTGAAACTAGTGTACCTTACCTTATAATGGTAGCTGCTACTATGTTTATTTTGATGACAGTATGCAAATTAAGACTTAGAAGTATTTTGATTTCACTGTTAAGAAGATAAATGCGATAGTTGTCTGCCCCTGTGTTGCTGAACGTGTCATGTTCCTTGACGAGTTTACCTGGATACGCTACCTGCCTGAATCACAGGTGTTTGGAGGTGTGTAACTGCACTACATGCTTCCTGTATGTCACTAACTCTGATGATGTGTCAGGGAAATTGCCAAAATGAGTGTCACTGGAACAATTTCTCTTTGAAAGATTATCGTCCTGACTGACGGGAATTGCTTATAGTCACCTGGCGTCTTGACATTAAGGGGGACCTCTTCATAAGGCAGTGTCAAGATGAATAATAGGATTTTTGTTATGTTTAAGAAAAAATTAAAAGTTTATAGTTTTGTTGGTTTGTCATTTACCTGAGACAATGAGGTTTTGTTAAAATTTTGAATTAAAATTTTAACATCTAGAGGTTGAAATTCAGATAAAGCGGATATTTTGTTGATGTTTTTTCATGGATCAAAGTTAATTTGGTTTTCACGTGGTGAAAATGAGCCTCATGAATCTTAAGTGTAAAAAATCAGTGGATGTGAGCAAAATTGTGTATTCTAATCACCGATATCCAGTGTGGTTCTTTTAAAGATATCTACTGTCACACAGGGTGATAATTTGGAATAAAATAAAACCTATAGATGTATTCACACAAGTCATGCATCATTTATCACTATGCAAGACATCCTATGTAGTTCTACAATTGTCATCACAAACTCACAGTGTGTCTGTATCGGACTGTCATCAGGAAAGCGTTACATTATTGTATGTAATCATTTCCTTTACCTATACCTCTATCATTATAATACTGTTTGAGTGACAACTACTTCCATTGCTATTGTAAAATATACTGTTGTCCTGACAGCTACTTCTGGTGCTATTGTGTGATGATATATGGAGGACAACTTATCATCGGGACATTGTTAGACATCCCCTACTGACTTTGTGAAAGAGCCATCCTTGCAAAACTACGCAGTGAAGCAAAGTTTGAAGGGAGTGGTTAGGAATGCTTCACAAAGGCCTCTTGACCTGTGTTGTGGTTTAAATGGTTGAAATAGCTTCATGTAGGTCTGGGCAAATAGGGTAGTAACACTTTCTGTACAAAGTTACGAATCTACGTGTCAAAACTAATGTTCATCTATCAGATGAGGGGAGGATTGTTTTACATGGTCGACCTCAGCAGCGCTACACAGTGAATAAGCATTTTGTTTAAAAAACTAATTAAGGAACTTGAAACAATGATTTTTAATGAAATAGAAACTTTGATATCCGTATCCTACTGTATTTCTGGATTCAATTGCAAACTCCAAAGATAATAGAAGATAATGGTGGTCATCTTTGTGGTATCTATTTTCATTGAATTGTATTAAGTGAAAGTATCATGTCAGTTAAGTTCAAACGCCAATTATAAAAAGTTCATATCGTAAAAAGCACATGAGCTACTATCTTAATAGTCTTAAACATATCCTCAGTCATAGCAAGTCAAAAAGCATTTATAGGTATTAATAAACAAGAAAAAGAAATAAATATATAATTCGATAAATAACTGTTTTATTAGATATCGATACGATGTGATGTTAATATATACAAATTCAGAAGATCAAAGTTGTTTGATTTTTGTAACATAATATCATGAATTAACAAATCAAGGCTAAAGATGAAATGTCTGATCAAGAGATAAACTGTTCATTAAAGTTTGATAATAATTTTCATTATGAAGATAAAATATCTAAATGAGTTTAAACCCTTTCTTAATTAAGACATAATGAAATGTTTTCATGTCATGGAAATCACAATGATGTAGCTTTAACTGAGATAAAGGATTCTTGAATGGAGATAAGATCGTAGTAATTTGTAAACCTTCTACAAACCCTTTGAAGTGTGGGTACGATAGTAACCAGAGGTCACGCAAGGGGGGAAACCTCATCCTCGAAGAGAGGTGGGAGGGAATTATGGAGAGATAACGAGATTCAGAGATGGCGAGCCTCGAGATTAAATAAAGGATTGTAACACATGAGTGTATATTTGGCTGTTGACACATCTAGCGATGCTTTGTATTCTTTTGCGAAAATTTATTTCGTGAATCACAACTATGTATTTTGCGACAGATCTAATGATGCTATGTATATTGCGAAACCATGTATTGTGATTCATGTGTGTTTTTGGCTATGGATATATGTATATTGCAAGAACGGAGGATTTTAATTGATGAGTGTAGATGTCTATTTCACACATCTAATGATTTGGATATTCCTTAAATAGGAGTGAGGGAAACGTTTTTTAGGAGTGTTATGTTTTTAATTGGATTAGAATTTTGTTTGCCCTTTCTTGGGCAAATAAAGTTGACATCATTGTGATAAACGGAGAGGGATGGAAAACTGGGCTAACATTTACATTTCATTATTGTGAATTGTGAATATCCCCTGCTATGTCGAAATGTTACCTTCTTATTCATGTAAAACTCTCTATTTTTACATAGTTTTTTAATCTGATACTGGTATTATTCTTTCGTGCTGGTTTTTTTATGTCTTCATGTTTTTAATTTTACACTATAAAACCATTTTATCTCATTTAGGGATGATGTGTTTAATGGGAAAAGAACAAATTTATGGCAAGTGGGAAACTTATATTTGAACTTGTTTACAAGTTAATCCCTATGGAATATTAAATTTCAAAATAACTGCTGGTATTGTGACACTTTAAAAACCACGAACAATGTATCTTTGTGATTCTACTTTTCATAAAAGATACTGTACCTGCATTGTACATTTCACCATGAAGGAATTTTAAGCTTTATAAATGGTTGTATGGATTGTCATTAAATGTATCATTAAGTTTCATACTTAAAAAGTCACTGTTGAACTTTATAAACTGATATGAATAGATAAGTGAGTCATTTCGTAATAATGCAATCATAACGTGAAATATACATGCTTATTAACTGAACTTTCCCACAATTATCAAACCTAAATAATCTGTATTACAAACATTTTCTAAAGATATCTATAAGGACAAAATGAATCATTTTGAAAATATGTAATTTCTAATGTACAATACTTCATACAGATAATTTGCATACTATTTTTAGTTGTTGTGTTGGTAAACAGAGGATAGGATAGAAATTTGCTTTATATGTACGATATTTTCATATCGTCTTATTATTATAATTTATTATATCTTATCATATATTACACCTCAAGAAAATCCTACGTATAATGACCCAGGATACGTCATGAAACCACAAGCGTTTAATGAAGTTTAATGACCAGGAAACCCCAGGCGTTTAATGAGGTTTAATGAGCAGGATACAGGGAATTTCATGTGCAGAGGAAATGCCAGGAAATGTCATGATACTCAAGTAAACGTCAGGAAATTTTTGATCTATTTTCTTATCTTAACTAAGTGTAAAATATTTTCTAATGGAAGAAGTCTTTGTAGGGGTTTATTCGTAGAGCAACAGGGTTCGTAGATGAAAATTTTACAGGTTAGTATATAAAATGAAAACTGTTTAAAAATGTAACCAAACCAAATGATAACATACTGTGTTTAAATATATTTCAAGGAAGAAAATTGTAAAAAGTACAATGGTACTAGCTGTTTATAATCTGTTCCAGTAAAACAACTGAATGAATATCTTTACACTGTAGGCTGTACCTTGATTACAAATTTGTAAAATGAAGGGAAAAAGGAAGAATAATGTCATAAGTCATCTTCTAGCCCCCTCTTTAGGGTGTTTTACATAAGACAGGCCGATAAATGAAATGTACTTTAAAGTATGAAATACTTCCTCTCTTATCTAAGCTCGATTAGGTATAATTGTAAATGATATTATTCTTATACCAGTAAAAAAAAATTCCATTTCCTCTTATGAGGGATTGAAATGTAGAATTATAAAACTATGCTATGTATAATGGGCCGGTGGTCTAGTTACTGAATAAACTCTCTCTCTCTATGAGGGATTAAGATTCAGAATGAATTAGTTTACAATCTTATAAATTGAGTTTTTGAAATACATGGCAACCATATATCATTTATACATATTATGTGACATGGCATTACAAAGTATGCTAAAAGATTGGCTGCATAAAAAACATGTGAAACTAACCTTATCGAAAACGAAATCCTCTATATTAAAGCACATAAATCCATTAATGATTAGTGATTACACTATGTGGCAGCACATTGCAGTCTCTGCCTTACTTCAACAAAAGTTAGGTACACATGAATATGCAGAAATATAGGGAAAGAAACTTTCCATTGGGTCTTGGTTAACCTCTAACATCTGATTGGATAACTGGATAAGAGAGACCACTGACACACAATGCCTCGAGTATTACTCACCTGTCAGTGTTTATTGTCAATACACGTGTCAATCTGTCTAATTGACGCCATAAGCTAATGAGGAAATGGTATCGTCTAATTGACACCAATAGTTAATGAGGGCTGAATGCTACAAAAACAGATTCCAATATACGGCTTACATTGATGAGCTTGTCTTTGAAAAGACAAATACATAACTGAATATATAGATACAGATATACAGGAACAGATATATAAGTGAAACATATTTCATTACACCAAAAATGCCAAAACCTGCTGTCATTGTGTTCATATTCAGTTAAAATATTGTTCGCGGTTTTAAAGAAAGAACACATAAATATAAAATATAATTAATATTTCCCTTTTGTTGCATATATCTTTAGTCCAGTTTTTTTTTTATAGTTTTGTACAAAAAGACATGAAAACCTAAAATGAGTTAAAGATATTGCTTTATTTTGATGCCTGTATGCATCCTTGAAATAATTTTTTTCCACTAGATTATTATCAAACAAGTTTTAGTTAAAAAAGTTAAATGTAATTAACTGATTAAAAAAATAAAAAGGCAGAATGCATGTCAGTGCTAAGGGATGTATTGTTTGTCTCTTGTCTTTTGGCGGCTCATACATGTTTTATTTTATTTTATCAAGTGCCAATTTTGTTGAAGATGAAACATAAAGAAACAAATTCTCTCTGTTTGATTTTTAGAGGAATTATAGGAAAAGTTTAATGAAATTTAAGACAAAATTACTTTTGTGACTTTGATATTGTTGAAATTGATGAAATTTGGAATTTAATTTTTAAATTTGATGCTAATAATACTTTAAGGAAGAATTTTGTTTTAAAAATATTATGTACCACCGACAATTTTCAAAATATGTATACTTTTATCATATTAAAAGAAATGAAATTGTTATCCCATTCATACATTCAAATTGATTATGTCATACCCCTTAATGGCCAGTTGTAATGCTCCTAATCAGTAATAACTGCCCTCAACTAGAAGTGCTTAATCAATGAACTATGGCAAAGATTGACAAATATGCATGTGGTTAAAACACAAAAGAAGGAACCGGATTGGTAAACAACCAAATGTTTATATTTATACCACGCGGAAATATGCATGTTCTAGTTCGCCTCTATAATGTAATAAATAAAAAAAAATTATTGTGTGTATCTATGAATAAAAAATTGAAACTTTATTACCTTAATTAAAGTACATAACAATTGCATATCACACTTTAAGTTCTTAGTGAAACTAAACTTGATATAAATTTTATCTTTTTTTGTATCAGGGCCATAAAAAGTTCAAAGATACAGGGATAATGACTTGTTGGGTTAAAGTGTTTTCTTGACGTATGCTGGAATAACTTCCAGCATGGTTAAAAACCTGTACATATCTAAAATCGCAATGTGTCTATATCCTTTCCACTTACAATTTATGAAAATGAATTAATTGTATAAATGTTTCTGTTATACAATCTTTAACAGTTAAGACATAACGCTATTTTTAATCCTTTTTTATAATAAGAATATGTGAGAAAAGGGAAAGTAAATTCAGGAAGGAATAACTGACATTCTCAGTAAAACATAATGACTTAACAACAGAATAATTACCAATAAAGATTAATATATCTATTGGCCTCTGTTTTAAATCTTATAAATCACAGTAAATATTTAATCAGAGAAAAACAAAACATAATTCACAGTCTATTTGTTTTAAAAAGGCATGATTTTGTCTTTGAAACATAAGCTAAAGGAAAATTTTGTAATCATTGTCACAGAGTGTATCTAATATCTTTATGCAATATTATTATATTATATTATATATTCCTAGTGTTAAGGTATTCCTGTTCCAATTTTATTTTATTACAACACTGGGATTGACATTTGAAATATGTAGAAAGATAGTTTAAAAAATATGATCTGTAAATTCATGTGATTACGTAAGTTTGTCATAGATAATCATACATTTAACTATATATATTACTATAACTATTAAGGCCATTTATAATAAGTTTTTGGGGACATAACATAAATATAGGAAATTATGATATGAGGAAGAAAAAATCAATTTGTATTGCCTTAAAAGCTAAAAGACGGCATTTATTTTTTACCCAAAATATATGTTAAAATACATACAATATACACTAGAGAAGAAAGTCTACATAACATTTGCTTCAATGGACTTAAAATATCATTACATGTTTATTATAAAAAAAAGTTTCGGTAAAATAAACAGAGGCAATCATTTACCATAGTTATTTCATAACTATAGTATGAATTAAAAAATCTGTTATACCTACTTCATAAATCGACAAATCAAGTTATAAGAATTTGCAAATCTAATTAGAAAATAAATCATAATTTTGACTTATAAATTCAATTCAGCAACTAAGTATCTGCAACTGTAAACGAGATACATGTAAGCAATACACATATACATTGGTGAACGGGGCGGGACGCCTCGAGACTTTTATTACAGGGTCATAAAAAGATCAAAGACAGTGAAACGGTCTTTGTGGTGTTTGTGAGAAGTTTCTTAAATCATCTTTGAATAACTCAAAACAATGATTTATAATGTTATATATTATAATGTGATATATAATAAAATGTGTAGATTATAGATGAATTTCGTTCTATAAATAATAGAACAATGAATTTCGTTGTATATATAGATAAATAATATTCACTTATGCCAACTTGAAGTTGCGTGAGATCAACAATCTGTATTTCAGTACTTATAAGGCCTCATGCCTAAGTAGATTCAAATGTAGATCACATCATTAAGTATTTGTTCCAGATAACGTTACATACATGTAATATATATACATGCAGTAACTGAGTATTGCTATTTGTTAATAATGGCAATAGTTTTGTCCTATCTTGGTAACTGAAATAGTAAGATATTTTCCTGTAGATTTTTATTTACTTCATATATCTTCAAGTTAAGATATAACAACATCCTTCAGAATTCTTCATTAAAGAAAATATGAGAAAAAGTAATTACTGGGTCAAATAAACTAAACATGGAAATGTCATCAGTTCACAACACAATTGTACATAATAAACGTTCAAATATATTTGTTCTTCTCGTATGAGACTTATAAATTACAGTAAATGCATAGTCATAGGGAAACAAAATGACATTATTATTTGTTTGGAAAAGGGTTCATTCTGCATTATAAATTAAAGTCTTCGATAAAGTTGAAAACAATAAATAAAAAGTAGATGCATCTGGACGCATTCTAGTCCTAGGTACATGAAATAATATTCGACAGTAACATACCGTTTACAGAGAATAAAAATAATTAATGCAGAAACCATTCAAACAGTGTGACTACGGACCCGTCCTGCGTTGACCATTATTGATACATGTATGTTAAAAACACAACTTGGCACATGAGAGAAGAGGAGTTTGACACTGAGTCATTAATGACAGCAAGCAATCAGTCATGAATGGGCACCAACTGGACCCCTGTCACTACACTATGGCTAAAACAACATAATATACACTCTTGGAAATCTCCCATGACTATAAAAACATGTTAACATCAAAGATATTGTAATACATAGTAAAGAAAACATAATTTGTTTGTAACTGAGGTATAAATAAGGATGTTGTGATATCTTAATATGGATTAATTAAGAATTAAGAAAATGTGAGTTTATCTCCATCTATTGAATTAACTGTGATATTAGACACGGATTAATCAAGAGTATTAATTCATAAGGTGTGAATCTCATATGATTACAAAGACTCTGTCATGATGTTAGGTCAGAGAGAATATGTAATCAATCCTAAGAGATCATATTATCAAATAATTGCATAGTTGTATACATATGAATAAAGTGTAAAACAAGTGATTGGGCAATTATTATTACTATTTGAATTGAATTTATAACTATGAATAACATAGGGTAATTACACATGGATATTTGATAGGTCATTAAATATAAAATTCCGATTGCTGATCTGTTTTGCTTATATTCTGTTTTAAACATATTTATTTCAAGAAGACTTGGATTGGTAAACAAGCTAAAAGTTTATGTTAATAACGCTCCAAAATACAAGATGTAGAACATGTCATGGTGAAGTTACAATATGTATATATATATATATATCATTTATACAAACGCAAACAAGAAAAAGAACAAGTCATTGTGAGTTTACAAAAGTTATCTAGTTATCTATACAAACGCCAACACGATAACGAATTGTTGCATTCAAGTCTAAGACGAGTGTGTATTATTGGAGAAAATCTACTACCGCAATTTAAATTTAAATTATTTTACATGATAGTTTCATGTGCTATAGCTTATATTCTTCATTTATCCTTTTTTATTTCATATAAGTAAATCATTTTTAATTACATTCTACATTGAGAATGAATCACTTGAGATCAAGCTAAAAGTCAATCTCAGGCAGGATATATTTGATAAACGTAAAGAAATCCAAAAGAATTGACTCAGTTATTTATTTTGCAAATTAATAACTTCACAGATATTGTCATTTTCACAAGGATACCAATGGCCGTCCGATGAATGTGTTTAGATACAGCTATAGAACGTTCTTAGTACATGCAAGTTTATCCAACAGAGTTAGCTGTATAGTTAAACATATATTATTTCAAAAAAGAAACCAGATTGGAAACAAGTAAATAATGCTTATATTAATGCCGCTCCCTTACAAAATACAGTTAAATTATAGTGACGCACACATGGACAGATCTGTACACATATAATATGCAGAGACAACAATGATTTTGAAATATACAACTAGCATACAGGCTAATACTCAATAATCAACTGATTCTCATATGCCATCTTTTTGTGCAGCCAGTTGAATTTGATTCTCTTAACATTTATTTCCAATAAATTCAAAGTCTGTTTTACCAAGTACAATAGATCTTTGGAATGGTTAGCGAAATGACATAACAAATTTGGAATCTCAAAAGGTGTTCACTGAAAAAAATACCTCTCAGTTAGGACACTCATTTAGATTTGAATTACGGTAGCCGATTTCGTCAAATTATGTACTGTAGGCTTCGTGTAGGCTGTAGTGATCTTGATTTTAATAAATTTGAAAGGCATATTTCAGACGATCCCACCTGTTCATGAGGCGCTAATCTCATTATTTACTGGTTTGCCCAAACTTTTCTCACTTAAGAAATGGTGCATTATACTACCAAAAAGGGTACAGCTTAAAACAATTTTATATGGAAACCATGATATATCTGATCTTGGCAACTTCACCATTTTAAAATCTGTTTACCTCTTCATCACCACTTCTAATAGATGATTATGATTTAAACATATTTTATTCACAAGAATAGGATCGGGAACAAGTTGTCCAACTTAGAACACCCTCTCCATATAATCTAATAGATTCGAAAAAAGAGATGTATACTTCAGAGCCATTGAAAGGACATTTCTATTTTTATTGTTGATTGTATTATCGCATTTCATGTCATCAGAATGTCCTTTGCTTGAAACATCACATCTGTATCGGAACGGTATTGATATAAGCCTCTGGCTTGTTTGCCAGTCCGTTTCATATTTCCACGAATAATAAAATATGTTGAAACCATTTCAAATAATGATATTGTTAAATGTTTTAATTCACAGTGGTAGTCACTGAGGATTATTTGCACCAATAACATAATGCAAGATAAATAATTAACTGAAAATAAACACAATGATACAATATTAATTAATCCAGATTCAGTTTTTTATGTAATGAGGTATATTTTACTTGCATTTCAGGTTTTTTTTTATCTGTATAAAAATATAATTTGTCTTGGAAAAGTTTAAAGCTTTATTGGTTGTTTTCCTGGATGTTTTTTACAATTAATTTTCTTCAATTTTGCATATGTCAGAGTGTTCAACATCAAGCTTATCTATGTTAGCCGTTAATTGGGAACTGTTATTGTAACAATCAGCCCTCGTTAGCCCCTGCTGTCAAATTGACAATATATCACAGATTGGCACCTGCTGTGTATACAGACTTACAGGTGGGCATACTCAAGCTATTGCTTGTCACGTGTCTCTCTTATAACAATATGATGCAGTATCTGATTATTGAAATCCTAGTGGTTAAGAAAGAACCAATGAGATGATTTTAGCTAAATGTCTGCATTGACCTATGTACCCGACCCGATCATTGTTGAAATGACCTTTGAAGACAGAGGCCAAAATGTGTTGCTTAATCTGATCAAATCAGTGATGGATTAATGTGCATTTGATGGAATATTGATACTCATATTCGGAAAAGGTAAGTTTCACATGCTTTTGCAGCCTATCTTTGGCAAACTTGGTAATTTGATATGTAGTTTGTATATATGGTTGCCATGTATTTCAATTGTTTGATATCTAAATTTGTAAGATTGTTACTATGTCAAATACATTAGATTACTTTGTCCCTTTGTAACAAAAAGATAAGGAAGAACAATGTATGTTTTGTTTAAACATTTTTTAGCAAATTAATCATGCAATTAATATGGTAAACGTAGAAGCATGATAAATTAAGTAAGTACATATGAAATAGACAAAAAGAAGTGAACGTTATCATTACATCAAATTTACAGATAAGTTGAAATTATACAATATCTTATCTATCACTAGTTTTTTTATCAAAAGGTTTTTGTAAAACAAATAAAAATGCAATATGCTTTATATTTCAGAGACAAATTTTTACAATTGTTAATTGCATATCACCCTTGTTTTTATATACAAATATTCAAATAAGTTAAATTTGATTTTGTAATTTGGGTAATATTTTTGTTAAATTTGATACTGAAATATCGTTGGCCTACACAAGTTAAATTAAAGGACTTAATGATATTCAAACGTTCATTCTTGTTAATATTTGCTGAAATATATAACGATTATAAACGGATTCATGTTTGTGAAACCCCATACACCCCCATTGTGTACTTGTAAGAAGGGTATTATACAGATTTTAATAGCTGATGGCGACTTATACAATATGTTGGTTTCCAATGTTTCTGCAGTGCATCCAGTTTTCTTTTTAGTGTAGAACAATATAATGTATAATATGTGCATCTATGGCAAAGAACATATTGTAAGTGTACTTATTGTGAGTGTTTATTTATAAAGTTGTTTTTCCCCAATATATTCCCCTGAAGTTAATATAACTAACTTAAAATCAATATTAAGCATTCACAAAATACTGAATCAACCAAATATAAGTTTGTTGAAGGTAGTTTATTAAAACATTATAGAACTATAACAATTTCCTACAGTATCCTATAGTTTCATGCAGTATCCAAGAGTTTAATGACTTTGGATACGGGGCATTTCATGGGCAGGAAATTTTTGTGAACGCCAAGAAAACTGACGTTCACTGATCATGAAATTCGGAATTTCCTGGTCAGTGAACATCATTAAACTGCTTTATTTTCTCCTGTGTTAAGATATTATTTTTATTCAGTTTTCTGATATCATTGTAACCTTTTTGCATCATAATTTATGTATTTTACAAAGATTATTACATAAAAATAATATTTTTATAATACAATTTCACTTTCATCTGTACAAGATTTGGATTGATCTCAATTGAATTATAAATATGTCTAATTTGCTAACAGAACCAAATTCCCACAAATCTATCTTTATGCTACCCAAGTTAAGTCTGTCATCCAGACCCTAAAGTAAAAATATTTAATTGATGACAACCAAGTCTAGAAAAGTATAGCAAGTCTAGATCGCTTAGCTTTAGGCATCTTCTGGGCTCCATTTTGTTATAATACATGATTTGTTTAAAATTATTGTCAATATTGAAAAAATACTTCTGAGACTAGATGTTAGTCTATACCCAAGTTTAGCTGCATCTCTTACTGTCTTATAGAGAGATCTATCTTGGTTATGTATAAGGTAACCAGACTGCAGTTCTGTATACAGAGAGGAGTTTTAATGTATACAGACCCACCGCTCTGGCTTTAATCAACCAACACCTACCTATTGGCCTGTCTTCTAAACATTCTACAATTGTTGCTTATATTTTTAATGGACCTCAAACCGTGTCAAGAACATGTTAAAGTGCATGTTTATCTCTATCTGTTTCATTTTTTACTTAAAAACAATTTATCCTAAAATTAATTAAAAGTTACTTTGAAAAACAGTCTTCTTTTAGGCAATGGGATTGTTTATTTGCTGGTTAAGAAAATACATGGCTTAAATAGATCTGTGAAGTATCTTAATCTTAAACTGTAATGAATTGAGAAAATTCAGAAATTGGAGAATTTTCCAAAATTTCATTTCTGAATAACTTACACCACTTATACTATTTCCTCTTTGTTAAATGTTGTCAGATTAAAACAAAAATGCTAAGAATGGGCTATCTCTAGTTCTGGTGGGTCATGGTTGGTAAAAAATGACACCTGGATGTAAATACCTATTTCAACATAAGAATCTGACATATCACATAGACAATGGTGAGATTTTCAGGGATATGACAGTGAGGAATCCAGGTGTGTTTACCTGAGACAGGTAAAACTAATCACAGGTAGGACATCCGCCCGCAGGTACCCCTTGTCTGCTGGAAGCCTTGTTTATCATCAACCTTGATGGTTGAATTATAAGATAATATTTTTTTTTAAATGAGTTGAACACAATAAACTACTAAATTATGTCTTGGTTCTTGTCTGTTGCCATCCTTGTTGGCCTTGATTGGACTAAAAGATAGTTGATGAAACTAGAAATGTTAACAACAGATTGAATATTGTTCAGGATTCCGTTTGATGCTTAAATGTAAATCAGGGGGGAAATAAATATTTGAATTAGTTTGAGGAAACTTAACAGTTATTTTTAATCACAATATTCTTCATCTTTTGTTTTTTGGTTTTACTAGTTTTGTTGAGAATAGATAGATTTGGTTTGCATTAAATTTCATATTGTGATCTGAATGACAGACTGAGGATAAGACAATCTTTATGCGATATGTCAAACATATACCCTTTTCATTTATTACATTTAGATTAAATCATGATAATTATTTCAAATCAGAAGCAACATTCAGCACTTTCATTTTAAACTCTTATTTAGATAATAATTAAAGGAATATGTTACCCCAGGCTATTGAACAGAGTTGGACAGTGTCTCTTCACTTCATGTTGACAAGCTGATTTCATCACAACAATATAATCACAATTCCATAACAATTTACGGAATTGATATTCTAAGTTTTATAATAGTTTCTGTTTTGAGAGTTGTAATGAATATTGTAAAGAAAACAAACAAATGCCAAGGAGTTAGATTTCCAGTTCTGATTTCAAGCAGCAAGTTGAGTGTTACAGGGATGTCCATTTTCCCCTATCGTGTTACTGTAAGAGATTAAGAGAGACAATACGTTGGGTTGCATTACAGGTAAGGGTATGCTGATATATGTTTGTTTATATTATTTACTGGTAAGCCACCCTAGGACAAACTGAACATATGGTATCCTTTTGAGTGAGACTTGCTTCAATCTTTGCTACAATAGTTCAGTTTTTAGTTTAAGCATGCACCTGTGCTTTTGATATTTCATATTTATCATTAGTTATCTATAGATGTATATAGAACTAAATGGATTTAATCATGTCAGTTGGTTGTAACATTGAAACACTATGTAAAATGTATGTTTATATATATCCAATCATATGCGAATATAAATGTTTGTTTATAAATATCATATTCAAGGGTATCTGTACCTCTTTGTTATAATCTCCACCAATTGTGGTAGCGGTTTATTTTAATATTTTCAGCAGAACAAATTATTAATCACAATAAAAATCATTTTCCATACTCCAGGAACTTATGTTTGTATACAGCCCATTCAATTATGTTTGCATGCCTGGTTACTTTTGTAAAGATCAATTGATAAGAAAAGTCCTCTATGGTGAAAGGGTGTATTTGATATGTCCATAGAATTCCTTTCAATCTCTATGAAGTCATATTATCAATTTATTATCATTCTCCTTACAAAACCCTTCTAAATATACACATTTATTGATTTTATTGTTACAAATTGTCATATTGTGTTTATAGAAATCTTCTCTCATGTGACATGCTAACTGGTGAATTGGTACTTTGATTTTGTTTGGTATTGATATTTTAAAAGTAAACAAATGAGGTTTCCTGGTATGATTATGTACAATGCATTTTACGTGACAAATGAAGTAATTATATTTACATTATGGTGTCCAATGCCTTATCTGATTTTATGTAAAAAAGTTTATGAAAGGCTTTTAGAGGTTGCATAAACAAGAACAATATGTTTCTTCTTTTTTGTGAAAGTCTACTGAAGTTTTACCTCTTGATAGCTATTATCTTTATGATAATCATATTTAAACAGATTGTAGCAACTTCAAATGTATTAGTAAAAAAACTTTTAAGGCTATGTGCACTTGAATAATTTTATTGACACTAAAATATCTTGGTTGAAATTCTTAAATGACATCTATATAATTATGATCGATTGACTGTAAGATATAAAGTTCAGAAAATGTTATTTATGAGTTATATCTGTCAATCTGTTATTGATTACAATGACCTAGTTTTTATTAATTTTAAAAAAATTATTTTTGTAAATTTTCTCTTTCATAGAAACTGGTGAAGCATGAATTTTTTGTTAAAAAAAATTAAGGGTTTTTTTTGGATGAAATTTTCCTTAAAAAAACAATAAGAATTATAATCTTGCTGTAAGTCAGTCTCTTTAAAACCAGTTTTCTCCATATGTTTTGATAAGTTCAGTGTTAATGACTCAACCTTCCTGGTACAGAATCATAAAGATTTAAATATATTGTTGCCTTCCTTAGTGGCAAAAAAATGTTCATTTCAAGTAAAATCTTTAAAAAATATTTTCATTTCCTTGTTTGATCTGGCTCTTTATAAGCTTTTACATCACTTGATAAAAGGGTTACTGTTGTAAATTCAAAAGGCAATCAGGTTTTGAATTACAATTAACACAAAAACATGAGTTGTGCTATCCCTTTTACCTAGAAATATCATCTTACAATCTGTGACGGGTTGATTTAGTGAATTGACTCGCGTATTTCTCCTTATTTTGAACAAAGATGCTATTGTCTTGTTTGGAATGCCGAGGAATTGACGAAGCATAGCTTTCCCTTTGGATATTTCACAGCTAAAGGGAGACAACTTTTGAATGTTTGTAGGAGCTCTTCAGCTGTGTTAAGCTCTGTTGAGTTATAGAGAGATTGTCAATAGTTGAATTTCGGTGAAAAGTTGAATTAGTTTTTAAGAAAATGAACCGATTTCTAGTGAATATCACCTTATTGTATAAATTGATAAATAACAAAACATTTCTAAGCTTTGCTGTTTCCTATGTATTCTATCAAGTATTTATAAAGGATGTTATTTTGACATCTTTGTTGAAAAGGGAAATATCTATGAACTGTATCTAACAATGAATATTCCATGAAATAATACCAAAGTAAATAAATATATTTTTTCATTTTCATTACTTTATTGAAATTTATTCCAATAATATATAAACCGATTTGAAAAAAATTGCAAACTCATGTTTTTCATAACATGGAAACACTCAACAGCCTATGAAACTTCATATTGTTCATTGTGTTAAGTTGAAACGGGTGTGGTTTATTCCTCAATATTCCCTCAAATATGTCAATGTCATCATTTCCATTCAAAGATAGCCATAGACGATGCGTCGTCAGTGTTGACATGATCTTAAACCCTTTTCAGACATTTTATCAAAAAGCAAATGAAATTTGATTATTTTTTTTCAAATGTTATCTCAAAGAGTTTACAAAAAAGCTTTTTGCATCAATAGACAGAACAAACATTTAAGCATGCCACCCGGTTATGTAAACTTAAGTAAATATTGACATTTAAGAACCTGCTTTTAAGGTTAAGTGGCAGCAGCACACATTCAAAGCTCGGAGGTATTCGTATTATCAAGAGGAGACGCCATGGAAGATCACATCACAAGGGCTTAGTAAAATATATTAACTATCGTAGGTTTAAAGTCGTCTCGTGTTTCTCATTACCAACGATTCAACAGAGTTCCATTATAAAGCCTTGTCAAGTATGCGGCCTCCAAATCTGACCCCCTTTCACATATACGATCTATGTACTACCTCCAGACCACTACTTATACAATTTGAGTTTTTACTCATCTTCAGGAGGACATTACCGTAGTTGACCCATTAGGAACTTTAATCGTATATTTCACCTGTGAGGTGAAGTGATTTGAGGTTTAAAGCCGCTTTCAAGAATATTTCATTTTATCACGGCTGCTAGTATTATTGCAGGGAGAAAGCCTGCAACGCTATGCATTGTGGTGAAATCCTTGGCATCGGCTGGAACTAGCTAACCATGGGTTGTACTGCGCTATTTCTCCTATGTCCTACCGTCCTGAAGACAGAGTCTTTGGTTTCAGAGACAATTTGATATTTTTGCCCTGACAGACCCATAGTCACTTTATTCAAAGTCATAATGTTGTGCTATCTTGTTAATGATTGGCATGCAAGGATACGACAAGACATATTTGATGTCCTTCAGTATCATACATTTATTTGACCAACAAGTTGATACCCTTGATCAGTCCTTAACATCAATGACTGTTGTCAATGATGATTCATCAGTATCTAAAACACATTTTTTACCAATGTGAGGTTTCTCTTGACCATCTGTCTTATATAACACTGCTCTACTGTTTCACACCAATTCCTCCAGCATTTGGCAGATAACAAACTTCTGTAGATTCAGAATCTCATAGACACTCTACATATCTTCTATACAGCCAGGACTGTTAGAGTGACTACGGTATGTTTGAACCACAAATGTTGAATGAAATGATATCAGAGTGCTGCCACTTAACTCCTGCTCTTGATTCAAGTCCTAATGGAATAGATCTGCCATTTGATTTCTGTCCATGAATCAAGTTGTTAAAGAAATAGATCTGCCATTTGATTTCTGTCCATGAATCAAGTTGTTAAAGAAATAGATCTGCCATTTGATTTCTGTCCATGAATCAAGTTGTTAAAGAAATAGATCTGCCATTTGATTTCTGTCCATGAATCAAGTTGTTAAAGAAATAGATCTGCCATTTGATTTCTGTCCATGAATCAAGTTGTTAAAGAAATAGATCTGCCATTTGATTTCTGTCCTTGATTCAAGTTGTTAAAGGAATAGATCTATCCCTGGGTGGGGTCCAGTTTGCTTTGATATAGAATGCTGAATGGAAAATAGTATTTTCTATCTTGGATAACACATGGAAATTCTTTTAACTCCATGCTGAAATAAGTTGGACTCTAGATAGAATGTGGTTTTAATTTTGATGTATGGAAGGTGACGTGATAATATGGAAGATAATTCAAGATTATTAAGAACTTTGAAAGCATATTGTCGCCAAATTGACATGTTGATCAGATTTGTTGGAAGGATGGGAATTTAATTGTTTAAGATTAAAACAGTTATGTATTTGGACTGATACATCGGATATTAGTTAAATGGTTTTGGTGAAATTTGATCTTAAAAAGTTAGAAATTGTCAAAATCATCATTTAATCTAAATCTGGTGCCTATGTATGAAAAAGTGTTTTTAGGTATGCAAATTTAACTTTTATGAATTTCAGTAAAGGTAATTTTCATTATACAAAGACAAATCACAAATTTGTTGATGTTTTGCATTATGATACTTGACAACAAATAACTTTGATAAACATCTTGATGACCATCGTTCCTCTTTTTATAGAAAGATAAGTATTTTTGGTCTTATAATACGTGGGTGTAGTACAGTGACGCAAAACATTGGCTTAAAGGGAGAGAGCTGAGACGTATATGTCCTCTATTTTGATGACAAGCTGCCATATTTTGGAAACTAGGATGCTGATTTGACAGGTTAGAGCTCCATTCACCCAGTGTGGAATGTTTGGGCAGGGTCCCTTCATGATTGTTCTTTATATAACAACATGTCACAGTACTCATTACTCAAGCATTATGTTTACCATTCAGTGCAGAAATTTGAATAAAATTTCACCTCATGTCAGATTAAACATGCAGGTTTTTTTATTGTTATGGATAATTTGATACTGTCAGTGATAATTCCGAAAAAGCCGAACCTAATAGCTTTCCAAACTATTGGAATATATCATGAGAGGAGGTCCGCAGAATAGGAAAGGTCAATTCAGAATTTTCTTTGACAAAAGGCTAATTTCTAGTTTCTTAAGATACACTTGATAATTTTCAGTTAAGTGAACAAGAATTCATTATTAAGATGAATCAATTCTTAAGTTTAAAGTGGTAATCAATATCTTTCCAGTGTCATATTGTTCAATATGTAAACATGTCAAATGTTCAAAAACTTGCAGAATTTCAGCGCTATTTAAATTGCCATTATGAAATGTAAACATTTGATGTCCAGCATCCATTTCCCGGACTAATGCATACTGTCAAAGAGGTATGGAGGGCGAAAGCTGTATGTCACCCGGTGTTTCGGAAACGAGATCCTGAGAGATCAACATGGCATGTATCAATCACCTAATTATAGCTTGCGGACACGTGCAAAATCTGGATTTATGTTTCTTGTGTCAAAATGAGCTCTACATTGCACTCTTGACGTGCTGACGATATATGGAGGTTATTGACGTGTTTGCCCTAAGCCTGTGTATCTATGTATTGACAGTTAACCTTAACCACATGGGCATGATTTATTATATGGCTTTGAAGAATTTACAAAGATTGTTCCAATTGAATACAATAAATTTACAGGAATCACAGCATAATTTGCCATGAATTGAAACTCTTGTAATGTTCCTCGAAGCTTTATAGACACATAGGGACTTTAAAAGGGATTCATTTTGTGCTTTAGTGCAAGTGTAAACCTTTATCTTAAGCATCTCAGCATGGCAATTTGAATTTATGAATCTTGTATGTTGTTTTTGAAGTAATTTGATGGTGAATTTAGCTATACATAAGGATCAGAATCGTTTATGCCATCCATGCAACTCTTTGTATAGAGAGATTATTTAAAATGATATCTTTGCACCTTAACAAGCCCTTGAACGAAGTGCCCTTTAACTGTCTGTCTGCTGAACTGTTTAGAAGTGTCTGCCGGCATTCAAGACTTCTCACCCCACGGAGGCTAAGGGTTAATATTGATGCATGAGGAGATGGTCAGGGATGGTCAAGGAGCTTATATCCCCCAGCAGGTACCCCGACCTCTGACCTCGCTGGACACAGTGAGTGACCAATGGGCAGTCAGGCTGACATTACACACTGGTCAGGATCAGCTATAATCTCTCATCAGATATCAAGTGAATGTAGACTTCATTTAAGGGATTAAGTCAAGAAAACATTTCAGTGAAAACATTCTTTAACTGCAGGGGTGTATTGAAAGTTTATAATAATGGCAGACCAGACAAAGTCTGCCTTATGGGTTTATGATAATGGAAGATTGAACAAAGTCAGGGTTATTGAATCTCAAGGAGCATGGCAGACAAATCAAATTTAGGATACAGCTGGAATCTTGTGCGTCTTTGAAAGCAAGGAAAAAGGAGATTTGACATTAAAGTGCGCCTACAATGGTTACGGTAATCCAACTCCAAATGGGAAAGGTCTTCAGTTTGAATGAGATTTATTGAAGCGTAATGGTACAGAGTTATTTCAGAACAGAACTCGGACCGGCGTGGGTGTAATACCACCTGCACATGCTACGTTTTGTTTCTCCACGCTAGCACCAGCTTGTGTCGGATTTCAGTTCGTTAAAGTAGCTGTTATCATATGACCACCCACCGGTGTAAGTGGACATACCTACATATCTTAGGTGTACTAAAACAATGGAGTTCAGACATTTTTTATGTTCCTGAGGCCAGTCCTTGCATTTATTGGCATGTCCATCAGATTGATATCATTGAAGGAAGAGCTCTTGATTAGGTCTTTCTAAGGTAAGGATTTTAATTTCAAATTGACAGTTCTGATTTTTTTGTTGAAGTGTACACATCTTGAAAATACAAAAATGCGTTATTAAATCTAAATGTTAGTAATTTTGATTATACTGTCCCTTTGAGATGGAATCATATTATGAGAATTATCATTTTATTTGTAAATTTAGATGTTTTGGCGGATATACTATAATAAGCATACAATGAGGAAATATTTTCTCTAAATAATTTGTTAAACAAAGAAGCGTGTGGAAATACGTCATGATTGTCTCTGAGTGACCTAAGTCACCCTTGGTTCACATTTCTTCACTCCAAGTGCAGTTGCGCAGACCAGAAAACCTGCAGAAATTTGTCTATTGACTGTCATCCTTCGACTCGCGGCTCGATGATAATCTGTAGATGCACAGCATCGACTTATCAGCATCCAATATTAGCAGGTGACTATTGACAGCGAAGTTCTGTCACTTGCGTAAAAAATACTCCCTTCGTAGACGAGCGGGAAACAGTTGTGCCGGAGACGTTTTAAGTCGTGGGGTGTGTCCTTAGACACATCAAGTCATGGTCGTATGTTTGCCATTGTTTTTGTCACTTCCCTTCATATTCGTTTTGTCACACTTCGACGGTCGACTGCAAATAAACAATGGCATATTGGTCAGTAGAGTCGCCAGCCTTGACCAGGGAGCCTTGAGTATAGAGGCTAGCCTCCCCGTCACTCACGTATGTTGGCTCTTTAGTGACGGAGGTAGGTTTCTGGAGACCAGATTGTAACTCAAAATCTCACGTTCCCAAACAATAAATTACAGAAGGTCGTTTGCAGGGATTGGAAACAGGAGATGTTATTACAAGAAGTTAGTGTTTATCTTGATGGGCTTTGTGATTAAACAGTGTTTCAGTAACTAGGGCGTTAATTGGAAATCATATAAGTCAATAAATTAATTAACTTTGTAACTTATAAGTGCTTTTTGGGTTACATATATACAAAGAGTATAAAAACTGGTGTTTTTATATAGTTTTGTTCATAATGTTTAAAATAATGAGCATTTGATAATTGTAATTAATTAATTTTAATTCTTTAGCATTCTTATAGGATAAATTAATATCTGAATTAAGTGACTTGTTAACAATGGGGCAATATTTCTGCCCTTAGCAATTTTAGATAGATCTGCTTTTTCAAGCATTAGCTCATAAGTAAGTTTATTCACTTGAAGTATGTAGGCCATAGGCCCATGATACAGAATATATCGAATACATGTGTTACAAAAGTAATTCTCTCAATTGCATAGCTTTAACAATAAAAGTTGCTAATTGTTTTATCATAATTGGGTTACATGAAGACATTAAAGAGTAAAACTTAAGTTTGCTTGGGAATTGGCAATATCTTTTCGGAATTAATTCATTCCTTAATTCATCATAACATTTGCATATTAATATAAAGTGATATTCGTCTTCTATATACTTACATTTACATACATTACATGTTCTCTCATTTCCAAGTTCCTTATTATGTCTACCAGTTTCTATTCTCAGATGACTAGAACAACATCTTAAGCGGGCCATTGCATATCGAAATTTGTCACAGGTTAAAGATGTTATGTACATTTCTGTTGAAAAACTGTGTTTATACATACAATATAAATAAGCTTTAGGACTATCTTGAACAGAAGAGTGCCAATCTTGTTCACAACATAATTTTAGTCTATTGAAAAACTCATTGACAAACAATGAAATACTACTAATACACTGCTGTTCCCAAACATAACCAAAACCGTGTGAACATAAAATATCTCTTACATTAGAAGCCCAATTAAGTTTACCATTGTTCAGGGCCTGCAGCTGCATATTATAACATTTCCTTACATATCTGTAATTAGGCATAGCTAAGATTTTACACCAAAATGAAATTACTCTTTTATATGCAAAAATATACATGGGATAGCGACCACATTCGCCTCTTACAACATGGTTAGACGTTGACGATTTCACTCCTAGAAAGCGTTTACAAGCTAACATATGAATAACCTCTATTTCCGAACAGATATCTTTATTCATCCCCCAAATTTCCGATCCATACAACAGCAAAGGGCTTACTTGAGAATCAAATATTTTAAAGAAAAGCTTAAAAGACAGAGGCCTTAATGTGCGTAAAGAGGCAAAAATACCATATAAAACCTTTTTGGCTTGAAGCACCGCATTATGAACATGTTTTCGCCATGAAAGCGACCTTGTAAACAATAATCCTAGATATTTATAAGAACTTACACATTCCAATTTGACACCATTAAAATACCACCTTTCATAATGAGATAAAATCCCGCCATTCTTGAAAACAACCACCTTCGTATTAGCTCATTTGGAATAATTTATATTTTTTTGATTATTTTTTAGAATGGGTGAACTTATTTATTCCTTTTTACCAAGAAGTGAATAGATTTTCAAACCCAACTAACATTGAAGAATATTCTGTGAAAAGTAAAATCATAAATTTATTTCATACACACATCTATATGCAAAGACACAGTTCGCTCTTCTCAGAGAAGATGCAAATGTCCCCAATATGAGGGACCAGGCACGGTATACCAACACACACCTGGGCAGGGCGGGAGATCATAGTGCTCACCTCCCCGCCACATACACCACACATCCGCATCCCACACCCGCATTTAACGCATCAACCACACAAACAACATCACTTAATTGATAATCCATATTTTTTTATTTTCCAACCAAAAGAATATCTTCTCTGGAAACCATTGATTTAACCTGTAAATTCCTTGGTGTTTCATCTCAACTCAAAGACTCTGCTCCATATTTTATAATCACCCGTGAAATCCCACCTGAGGCTGGCATCCCGCTAAAACAGTTCTGTGACCCCTGACCTCTCCGGCAGGTCACAGTTCAGTTTGTAAATCAGCCAGTAGAATTGTCTTCTGCTCTGGGCCTATTTGTCTTACGCTTTCTAAATATAACGAAAGCCTCGGCAGACATAGGAAGCTGTTTATTAAAATCGAACTTCAACAGAGTGCACAAGGGATGACAGTTGGGACGTGGATAACCGCCGTGGAACACGGAAATGTTTTGTGCTAAAGTCTGGAACTAAATCTTGCAAGATGCATTTGAAGGAACTGTTAGCGTTTGCCCATAAACAGACTATCCTTGCTGATAGCGTGGAACATTTCAAGAAATTTCGGTTAACAGATTGTTTACCACAGGTAGGGTTGAGTTCTTTATTCCGATGGATTTTGTGGGTTGTGATCTTTCATAATGGATTTGTATTTGTGGTATTTATTCTGAATAAAGGTAAGAAGTAAAATAATCTAGTGAAGATCATCCGTTGGTTGTCAAAAGTAATTCTAATCAATTACAAAGAATTTTTCTTATAATAAGACAAATGTTTCAAAAATACAAATTTACATATAGTGCACTTAAGAATTTAATATTATTGAGTTTTATAATTGAAAGTATTGATTTGAATATAGAAATATTCAGAGGAAGGAGAATTCATTTTTAATCAAATTGTGGGCATTTTCTAATCAAAATACGGAGAAAACATTTCTTATTAAAATATGATTTCTATTCAACTAATTCTTTAATTTTCTATTATTCTTATTCAGTTGTTAATGCCCTTTACAATTTTACCAATGCAAACTTATCTGAAAAAACTAACCAATATCTTTAAAATCAATTTGACACCGAGAGATGGAAGTTGTTCTTCATCATCATTGGTTTAGTCAGATTTGTATATACAAATGTTCAAAGACTGACCGTGACTGAAATCAATTGGACATTAGTCATCTGAGATACCTTATCACTTCGGTAACCCAAGAATTTGACAAACTAGTGTTTTAAGTCTCTGAAATTACCAACATAGTGCCAAAATGTAAAAGTAAAGTTACAGGAGAAGCTTGAATAGTACTGCAGTTTGATTAGCTTGTTAAACAACCAAACTGTTCCTATTTAATTGGCATTGATTATCTGAGCAACATTTTCACAGAACATTGCTTTTAGAGAAGATGATTTCTTGACAAGAATTGATGAATTGATAAGGAAATAGTTTTGTTAAATTCAACATTAAAGAATTTCATTGATTATCCGAGTAACATTTCACAGAACATGGTTTTTAGATTGATGATTTCTTGACTAAAATAGATAAATTGACAATGAAAGAGTTTAAACATTTAAGAATTGCATTGATTATTTGAGTTAAATGTTCACAGAACATTGGTGTTAGAGAAGATGATTCATTACAACAATAAAAAAATTGATAAGAAAAGAGTTTTGTTAAACTCAACATAGAAATATAATAGAAAGTACTTAGCACATTTAGGCTTTTAACAAATATTATTGTTAAGTTTATAGTTTATGCTAATAGCTAATGTCACATTAATTTTAAAATCTTTCATTCCCAATATTTGCCCATCAAAACTTTCTACCGATTGATTCAGAAGTAGGAATGTTAAACAACAAATTATTATTCATAATTTGTTATAGTAAACATCTAAAGATTTATGTACATCATGAGAAAATATGTTTTCTTAATTCAAAATATTTTGAAAAGCTTCCATGTTATATACTTACTAAAACATATTTCTCATAATTCATAAAGAAGATGAACTTGACCATCTCTCATGGAAAAACTACACGTGATCTTTAATACCGTCCATCCACCATTGTTTCGTGCCAATTTCACCGCTGTGTCACTATCAACTTAACATATAGACATGTGCCAAATATTATATTGCCAGAGCTTATTTCTGCTCCTGTCTAAGTTAAACATATGATCCATAACTTGGCCTTGTTTATGTTTGAATTATTGTCAGATGTTCTAGCAGTTTGCACAAGCTCACGTTTTATGTAAGCTGCGGTACTTATGATACAAGTGTTTGCCGTTGTCTTAGATGATTATGGTACATCATAGAAAATACCACATAAGATTCTCAAAAGTCGCCCAATGGCCAGTACCATAGAAAGACAAACAGAGTTTCACACTTTTAAATTTGTCTTCGGATATGTACTTGGAATACACTGAAAATTCGGATTTAGAGTATTAAGGCTTTAAGAGGGAAGATCAAAGTGGACGATAGTCTCTATAGAGATATAGTAGGTTCAACAGGGAGGTCTGCTTTCTCCAGGCCTTTTATGAGAACTTGCTGAAACCGTGGCTTATGCTAGTCATGATGTTAAATCTTAGATTTTGGCTTGCATCTGTGAAAATAAATTTTTTATCCTGTGTGAAAATCTATTTTTAAAATGAGATTTATTTTCATTAAATTCAAATGTTGTTAAGATTTGATTTCAGTTGATCGGTTAAAAAAAAGCAGTAATTCAGAAAGTATATATAAATCATAAATATTCCTACAAGTTGCAGACTTTGCACATTTTCTCAAAATTGTTGCAACTGATTTGTTTTAAATCCATCTAACAAGTAACCATGCGGCCAGGAAATTGTTGAGTCACAAATCTTTATCTTTATCTATTGCTGTCTCCTAGTGTCTATATTTATGTTGACGGAGTCCTTAGTCTTAAAAATAAGAGAATGAAGTGCAATGTCCGTAAGGACAAACTCAACTAGTGTGCAGGTCCCTATTGTGAATATAATGTCTGCTTGATCAAGCACACTAAATCTTGTCCCCTCACATCTGAAAATAGAAAACCTGGTTGAGGAAATTACTTGTTTTCTGTTCAATTAGAACTTGACAGAATCATCATGGACATTATTCAATGCTTCGTTTATGAACAGCAATTTATGATCATGTCGGATTAACCGCAAATTGAATACCATGACTAATTCTCCAAGTTCCTGGTGAGTGTTGTCAGTCAACTATGTTGTCATGAGGTTTGGACACGACGATGTGGTGTTGTGATGTCGTGTCAGACGATGGACAAGGGATCGGTGTTCCTGTCAGTCTGGTCATGTGATACCCCTATTGTTGAAATAATTGCCAGACCTATTACAAACTCCTAGCACTTCTTGTACAGGTGTTTGATGCAAAGAGTTTGGATAGCATGTCTATGTATATCAATCAGGGAAGAGAAATCAAGGAGCACAATTGCCTGAGATTAAAATGTCAGAGTAGTGTAAATTTGTCTATTAGATTATTATCATTATCAGATATCTCTTGACAAGGAATCATAAATTACTTACCAATCATATTGATATCATGCAAACTAGATTTCTTCAGGAGGGTTAATTAGGGTCTAGATGCTTATCGAAGCAAAACTGGTCCAGACTTATAGGTGATCAATGATTAATCTAATGGATACATTTATCACCAGGTATAAAAAGGTGTGGACACATCTCCCAGGCTAATTGATTTGTAACACACCTGGTGTTCATTGGCATTAAGGTAATGCTACTTTTGGTTATTGGTCTTATCAGAGTTGATCAGTCATCATTTAGTGATTTCATTGAGAGTACATTAATACTTGAAAGTAAACCAGGTAATGGTATTTGTGAGATTGTTTGTTTCACCTGAGGGGCCCACGAGAGATGGGAAGACAGATGGTTTTACCTGTGAGCGGTGGTTACCTATTTTCACCTGTCCATGCAATCAAAAGGTAGCATAGGTGATCGGAGGTTAAAACATGGACAGATTGAAGAGTGATTGTATCTATGTTTGTATTGTCTGTTTCACCTCGGAGCATTGTTACCTGTTCTCACCTGTGTGTTGCAATCAACAGGTAGTAGAAGCTGGGTGAATTAAGTGTCTGTCTAGAAGGGAAAAGCTTTCATATGTATTATATACTTACCGTACTACCTGTTTTACCACTCATAACTGTTCCATTTTTTCACATGCCTGTTGCAATTAAAAGGTTCAGGAAAGACTTTGTGTTAGATTTGAATTGAGCTGTTTGATGAATATGGACAGAGATAGAGATTGATGGGTTATCATACACTGGACATTGACTGACCTCTTGGTGGACAGGATATGTGTGTATGGTCATTAGTCACAACTGACTTAGTCATTTACAATATTTTGATTCTAAAAATAAAGTTTTGTCTATTCACAATTAAAGTCAATATTTTAAAAGTAAAACAAGTTTCCAATACAAAAATAGTAATGAGTTACTTTCTAATTAATTTAGAACTTTATATTTGTTTATTGCAAACAAAAAATATTCCTTTTATTTATTTTTTGTCAAATGGTTTGTTTAATTACTTATATGCTTGGTAACTAAGCAATTTATTTGAGATAATTTTTCTCATAAAATATTGACATTTTCATTTTGCATCAACAATGAATTTTGTTCTATTATTTCTACTTCTTTATTGATAAATTTACCTGTACAGTAGCTATATTAAGATCAGATGTCAAAAAGAGGATTAAAACAAAGAATGGGTGTTGTTTATTTAACCAGTATTGTTTTATAGGGGCTAAATCATTAACACCTAGTAGAGTGTCAATAACCTGAGGATTACTGTCGGAGGGGCTACACACAGTGCACAATACAATACACCCCTAATCTGACTAACCAGCCTAATGTGATAATTGTTTCTCTGGACGCTCCCTCCCTCCCTCCCTCCCCGAGATACAGCTCACCCACCTCCTCCCTGGTTAAGAGTCAGAGGTGCAGGTCAGGTATTGTCTCACTGACGAGTCGCGGCCAGGTAGCCGACAGGTGAATGTATTGTTTCCCACTGACTGTGCTGGCCTGCTGGGGTGACTCCAGGTTCAGATATTGAGGAAACCCTCGGCCCGACCCACACACCACTCGGGGTGAGTTGAGTAAGTGAGCTGTAGATACACTTCTCTATCCTCAAGGGACCTGGACCCTGTGTCTAGGCTTCTACTGAAGGAGAGACGTTTCATGACTTTGTAGATGATTATAGATGATAGAGGCTGTGTGGAGTTAAATTCCAGAAGTGAAGCGATAGACTTCATTTGCCTGTGAGTTCTAGACTTTACTGTGTTCTTATGGTGATGTCCTAGACTTTACTGTGACCAGGAGATGTCCGACATGTTCCAAGACTGCAGTACTGAGGTGGGGAGATAGACTTTCCAGGGCTATGTCCTGTCTGTGTAGACTGGAGCACTCCCATTGCTGAAAGAGCTGGATGTGCGGCCTATGCTGTGTTGATACTTCTCCAACTTAAGGATAAGTTGTTAAGCTTCACTTTTGACTATTTTCTACCTGATTACATGGATATCTTGACAAGAATTTGAGGCAACTCTCTTCCTAGCCTGAGTATATCACATGTGGAGCGATAGCTTAACTAGGCTGTCAGTTGTCCTGTATAACACGAAGACTAGAACTCTCTTCCGACGCCTTTACTTGTGGATGTTTGACTAGTTTTTAGCTTCATTGAGACTGGTTTTTCCCCTACATAACTTCATTCTTTATCAGCGGTTGAGGATCTGAAATTTGAACCTGTGTGTTTAATTTTGGAGCCTTGATTATTACCTCCTTAGACTGAAGAGTCGATAAGGTGGTATTTCTTACCTCTCTTGAGTAAAGAGTGAAGTCTTGACCGTGTTTTGGGATGTTTATGTTGGGTGATTGACAACCAGATTGTGACGTTACATACATGAATGTAGGACAGTCTTTGGTGGGATCTTGTGATGTAGATTTCACCGTTTGATAGGAAACATTGACCTCAAACCTCCATGTGAGTATGTTGGCATTCAAACTCTCATATTAATTAAGAACTTCCTCCTTAGCTGTGGAAAATGATTTTTGTTTTTGAAAAAGAAATTGAAAATATTATTCTGAATTTCCAATTTCTGTGTTTCTTAGGTACCTTTGTATATTTTGACCTGACAGTAAGAATGTGGGCTGGGTTATGTTTTAACAAGTTTCCAAGGTTAACTAACAAATTACCTTAAAGGAGAAAAGTACCCAATGTCGACATTTCACTGACACAGGTATGTGTTTCATGCCAAGCAAATGTCACGTTTCTTGAGTTCTGCTTGAGTTAAGATTTGTTTATGACAAGTTTGCCAATTGGCCAATTACCTGCAAGCCTTTAAACAACATGCATTTTTCCCCAACCAGATCATTGGCAAACTTCAAACATAACATACCTGTGTCAACATATTGTTTGGGTTTCGCTTACTTTTTGTTGATGTTAATTATGACAGCATTTAATGACGTAGAAACCCTTGTAACATTCATTTCCACTTTGGGGAGTAGATCGTATATCTTTTTTCTTCATTTAATCAAGCTATATCAATATATAAAATAGTGAAGTAAAGAAATGACTTTGACTGAGTCTAAATGAAGGAAAAAATAATTCAATCTTGAAATATTTTTTGCATCATTTGACTTAAAATAACAATGGTGTTTTTAATAATCTATCTATGATTTAATAATTTCAGTATATTTATCATTTGATAAGATGATTCGAACACATAAGATGCATAAACACAATGAATTAGTGTATTTATTTATTGTCAAGCCTATTTGCTAAAATATCATTTTTATAGAGTTTTCATACGATAATTGAAATTGTTATCACTTCCAGGAGAATTTAGCTGCATCAAGTTAAATGCTTTTTGTTGACATAAAATGTACAAGGCAGTAAAACAGGGAGTTGAAAGAGGGCAGTTCGCCGGAAATCACAGCATTGTTTTTCTGATTTCAAGATTATTTCATTCTATTGTGCCTTAAACCAGGTTAATTTCATTCACTAAAGTTTGAGTTTCTAGACAGGATAGGGTCTGATTTCATGATAGTATTCTGTCAAATTATTTCAATTTTCAAAGCAAGCATTCACTGTAAGAGATTACATTTGCGTTGTAATTTTCATTTGTTCTGATTTCATTCATGTTTCGAATGGAATGCATTTGAAATTGAAAGGAAATCTAAATTAATTTTAGGATGGCTGCTACCTATACGTTTGTAGAATGTGTGTTTATTTGAAAATGAAACTAGTGATTATTTTACATGAGCCGGAAAAAATGCAAACTAAAAATATCATTAACACATTATGTCCTGTTAATTATAATTATTTTATCGAAAATTATTTTGTTGGAATGTGGGTAAAAATTTGGCTTTATCCTTTTGTAATCTCATTTAATATTAACACAAATGCCACCTGGAAGAAAGTGCACTTCTACTATGAAAACCTGTTGTTGTTTTTAAAAGATCAGCACTCAAGTGATATTCTTATTGACAGAGGTTTAAATATCAGTTTAGTTAAATAGGTTTTTACTCTTGTGTCTTATGCTTAGATCAAATCAACAAAATCTCGATCTACATCATTCATCATTTTATTCGTTTTAGTTATCCTTTCAGACTTGAAGTCATGTGTAACTAGGAGTATAAGCTATTTCCATTTGGAGACATCACAGAAGACATGTTTATGTGCTGCCAACTTCTTTATTGTAAAGTTTGTGGTAACTTACTCAAAACGAATGCCAATATCAAGCAAACATTGCTGTAATAAAATAATTTAAAATCAAGTTAAACAAATTTGAAATAAATTATATTTTGTCATTTAAACAAAAAAGTAAAAGAGGGTTCTTTTCCTGCATAGATTGTAAAGTTTCATGCAAGTGTAATTTCACCTTTTTAAACGAGAATGATGATTTAAAATTTCCAACATGATAGTTTTATTAGAATAAATGTGTGAGTTTATTGTACATTCAGTCTTTTTGTTGCTCCAGAACAAGAATCTCTGTTTTGATATAATAACACCATTATCAAGCAAGTTTCATTGCTATGGAGAGATTTGTCTCCTTTAATAAAAGAAGTTAGTCTTTTCGCCACGTATACTAAAATTCTACAGACTGAGGATCTTTTGACCCACATTTGTGAAGAGAGTCACGCTCTAAATATATGCTGTCATTCAGTATGAGATATGAGACTTTAGAATCCTATAGATGTACAGATAGGCCCTTGTGACTTTTTAACACATATACTTACCCTATTTTCCATATACTTCCAATTCAAATTCAAATTTAGGGGTTGTTGGTCTTGAATTTGATGCTTTAAATTTTGCATACATCATGCTCCATAAGAATGTAAGTTTTGTGATATGTGTTACTCCTTTTCATAAAATCTGTCAATTTGCAATGGTCCATTCATTTTTATATTCATAGTGGGATTGATGTAGTTGAATATCGTATACTTTGATGTAAATCATCCAAATCTATTTATTCATCATATTCATTCATGAACAAATTTTAGCTTGAAATTTTGAAGATTTGTTATACATTCAAAGTGCTTAGTATTGTTTGATGGTTTGGTATTTTATCATATGAATTTTCATGGAATGCAGTAATTTCAAACATATTAAATAAATTAAGTTATATTCACAAGTCAGTGATATTAACAAACGAGGCCCTCATGTTATGTCATGCTCATGTAACATTAAATGACGAAATTAATTTAAAACAATACTTTCAATTAGCATTTTTGTATGTATCTTGATACTTCTTGACAAAGATAGCAATTTGAAACAAATTTATACCACATTTTTGTGAAATAACCATGAAGAGGAATTAAACATTAAACTAAACCTTAAATATTCAAATGGAAATATTGCTTATGGACCCAAATAATGTACAACAACTTTATCAAATGTTTAGTACGTTGAAAGTTTATTTTAAACCTGAAGTTTATTCAAAAGTTTTCTTTGTTTTCAGATCAAGCGAATTCCTGAGTATGATAAGTACCTGAAAGACCTTCTTGATGAGACGCGACCAAACCACCCGGACTTTGATGACCTGAGAAAGGTCGCTGCCAAGGTCAATAGCGTAAGTAGCCATTTCGTTTCTGGAATTGCATCATAATGAGTGTGGTGCTCTAACCTTTCTCAAACAATGAGTTTCTAAAACCGCCCAACTTAGACGAAATTAGGTAAACGAGGGAACAAGAAAACGAAGCTTGTTCTAAAGGTCAAAGTTAAGACTCATGGTTCATCCCTTCACTGTAGACAAGAAACTATTCTTCAAGCAACTTTGTCGAAAATAGCTTTGAAAAATTGAAGAACTGCAGACAGATTTGGACCGACCTTGAGAATACATTGTGCCTTAAAATGGTCTTAAAATAGATACTGCATTTGTGGTGATATTTCGTTTAAATATTTTTTTTAAAGTGAAAAGGTTTAGATAAGTTATCCTTGTTTTAACTCAGTAAACAAATTCTGAATTGTGATGTCAACGGAGATAAAGTCATCTTTTTGTTTAAAATCAAATTTCCATTATAAAAAAAAAGATCTTTTTTTCTATCCCTGCCAAGTGTCTAGTCCTTATGTAATGAGGATCACTAATTCAAGTGTTCGTTAAAAATAGCATGTTTTGTGGCCAAATGGTAATGTGAAAAATAAACACCTGTGACAATTAAATCTCATTTAAGCGGATCGGGAGATTGATTGAGGAGAATGGTGTTAACACTAAGACCAGTTTGCAAGAACATGTGAGAATGTTCTTTAATGGGGGATCAAGATATTTCCCATTCTTAAGACTGTTACTTTCGTCTAAATTCCAATTCCAAAGTATTGACTAATGGAATGGCGAATGAACTTGAAGGATTGTGTGGACACAATTTGTTCAGCCATTTGCTGAGATCTTCTACAGTTGGTAGTGTCTCTATGGTCGTTGGCGGCGTTGGCGCAAACGAAACCAACATTTACTCGCAACATTCCAGTAAGATGGTGGAGGGTCATCCAGTACCGAGGGGATCTGAACGGAATGGTTTTCTCCCCACCTGGCTTTAGGGGTCGGGATCGGAGGATCGGGGGGAGGAGGGCCCAGGGGGAGAGGGTTCAGGGGACAGATTAGGGAGCGAGCCAAATATGTCTGACCCCCTTCTTGAGCAATCCCAACATGAACTTTATAAACTTTAATGACAACGAGGTGTGAAGAGAGGTGTCGAATCAAGATAAACACTGGTGAAGAAGACAACACAGTCCTGTCTTTCATTTCTAGATTTACTCATCCCCATTGATTTGCTCTTCACCACCAGATTAACATTGCCGCAAATCTAACAACATCAACCGTTGTGATGTGGATTCACGCAACACTTGAAAAACGTTAGTGTTGATGAAGTTGTAGTATTGTTAAACAAGAGGCTTGATCCAACAAGTCCCTGGTACCACAACCGTCAACAACCAAAGCTCGTGTTTGCAAGGAAAATTGACTAGTTACGGTTTTTGAATGTGATATTTTTATCAGTTTTTCTTCTGCTTTATTTTCTCTCAGATCATCAAAGCTATCAATAGCCCAAACAGTTTACACGTACCTGCTTAGATAAAAGTTAGCAATTGTCCAAAACTGACCAATGTTTGAAAGAACTTATTATGAAATAAGGCTAGGAAAAGGTAAAAGTAAAAGGGTTTCAGATGTAGGCAATGGTTTTTTTATGCAAAAAATTGAAAATACAACTTCAGTCAAAAAAAAATATCGAAATGGTATTTAAATATTTAATCTATTTTTAAAAAAAAATTATTTAGCATTAAAATAAAATAATGATGTCTTTAAAAAAAATGTTTTAAATGAAAATAGAATGTAAACTAAACCCAAATGTTGTAAATCTTTGCATGTTAGTGTACCATACTGTATTAAAAAGGAAAGGTACTCGCAAGTCTGTGAATAAAATATTTTTCAACCAACCTGGGGATCAACTTTAAGAAAGTTAAATGACAAAAAGAGATAGACTTGATTTAGAATTAAAAAATACAAGGCTAAATGATAAGGCCCCTTTCAAAGGTTATCTTGAATGTTGAAGTGAATCTAAAATCAAACAGTAGATGTGATTATCAGTGTTGTTAGAACTCCAAAGTGTCAAAATTTATCCTTGCACACAAAAACATAACAACAACCATATTTTAAAATTCTGATATTTTTATATTCATAAACTTTCTAGTAACCTTGGGTTATTTTGACCCAAAATGATTTTGTACTATCTTTCTATCCTCCCCCAAAAATATTGTAGCTCTTCAGTCCATTCCATCCAGCCTTTATTATTACATCATCAAGCAAACAACAGTAACATGTATATTACCCGACTCCATAATTCAGCTCTAGTGGGGATCCATGTAGTTACAAGTAGACTATGTGAGGGGGAGAGTGAGTGAGTTGGGGGGGGGAGGGGGGTGACAGTGATGGATCGGGGAGGGTCCGTATATCCTGGGGGACTGCTCATGTAGTACGTGTCATTATCCAACATTACGAGTCCCACTCCGACGAATAGTTGTCTTAGCAGGAGACTGAAGACAGGAACATGACTAGGAGATGTGGTGGACGTCACATTCATCTCAACAAGATGTACACAGATGTTCCTGGAATCTCAAGCTCTATAGATCATGTGCAGTGTGTATCAGGATATGTACTAGGGTCTATTGGATATGTAACATATGATTGTAGTCTTCAGAATATGTAGTTTGTGATTGAACATAGGTACAGGATATGTTAAGTGGGATATTGATTCTTATCTTAGGTCAATAGGATTTATGATTATTGAATGATATCCTATGATCTATTCATTTATAACATTTATAAAATTTAGGAAGTCAAAAAATTTAAATTTTAATATCAAATTTAGCTTTAACTCATTGAAGGAACAATCATTATGATATTGAAAAATCAGATACTTGATATGCTTGTTCAACATTCATATTAAAATACAATCAATTGAACATAAAAATAAAATATTACACCTTTAATAATGGTTGCAAATGAACCAATGATCTCTCTCTAGATGCTGTTCCTCTATCATTTCATTTGATAACAACTTTGATTGCTGTAAACTGAACGCTAGGAATGGTTTTCATTCATCAACCAAAATTTTTGATCAATATATGCTGATAAAGTTTGCTCAAATTAATGCAAATAAAAATGAAATTAAAACTTTTTTATATGCAAATATAGGAGCCATGTCTACAAATGACATGACATCCAATGCGACCCTTTAGCCAGGTAGTACTGGAATAACACAATACTTAAGATATTAAGAGTATTTGCTTCGATTGCCATTAATCTTAGTGTAGCCCAGCTAGAAGGTTAAACAGAGGCAATGTATATTGGCAGTATGTATGTCTCAAGTAGATCATATAGATACAAGGGTCTTGTCTAATGGGTTTTGCTTTGTGTGGACTTGACTCGACCAAACTCAAATACTGATGTATACTTGTCATTATGCTTATCACTGGTTAGATTAGTTGTGTAAGATAGTTTATTCACACAGTGTTATAAACTTGTAGATACTTCTTGGGATAACAGAAAATCTGTGTCTTTCACAATGATAAATTGTTTGTTTAACTCATGATTTAAAGGTTTTCACACTAAAATGGCCTTCTGCAGTTTTCACTTAGAACATAAATAGTTGCGTTTGTAAAATTTCTGAGATTTATTGTTATTCAACACCCGCAAATTTAGTTTAAAACCGACGATTTTAGAGTATGTCAGTCCCCTCCTCCCTTTTCAACCCCTCCTCACCCCACCATGATCCTTCCTGACCCCCGACCCCCTCTCTTCATCCCCTCCCCATGCCTTCCCCATACCGTCTTCACCCCCTTTCAAACTCCTCCCTATCACTGCCTCCTGTCATCTCATTCTTCATCACTTCACTTCACCCTCCGACCCCCCCTCCCCCCATGGATTCCTGTAACGTCCTCACCCCCTTCCAACCCGTCCCTATCTCTTTCTTCCGACATTTTACTCTTCATCACTTCTCTCACCCCCATTCCTTCTAAATCCCCTCCCCAGCACTTTCAACCCCTTCTCACACCTTCCACATAGACCCTGTCACCAAAACTCATACCTCACTACATACAAGGCAATTTCATGTTGAATCTATCCTTACATATTTATCATGAATCATGATTTTGTAAAATAAAAATTTGGAATAATAATTTGGATTGGTGATGCACTGAAAGACATTGAACATGAAATATTCATCATTAATTGTTGTTCTATGAAGTCTACCTTTTAAGATTATGCGTTTACCTGTCAAAAGAATTTGAAATGATTTTTATATTCATGAGTGAAAAGATTTATGGGTAATTGAAATTTCATATTTTTTAATTTATCTGAGCTATGTAACTATTTGAATATCAATAAATATTCAATAAACATATATAAAAAATGTAAAAATTAAAAGCAAGCAGAATATTATCCATCAAAGGCCAATGAACTTAAGGGAAAAAAGGCACTTAATAAACAATCAGATAAAAAATCTATGCAAAATAATATTTTACCCTATTGATGTCTTACTCAATTTGTTTTGAAGTGATTATAATAACATAACAATCCGCTATTGCCGAAAGACATATCATGTGGTTACGTGGTAGGATTAGTTAGGTATGTGGTTGCTTATGTTGAGCCTATAGGACTCTGTTTGGGTACTGGAAAACTACCTACCCTCCTGCCCTCCGGACTAAAACGTAAACACGCGGGAGGGATGGGCCGTGCAGTGACATAATCCCCTCGTGTGGTATGCGGCGTTTCAGACAAATCAATCGGTCAAGCTTGATAAAAACATTCTCTTCACTAACTTTGACGTAGATCAAGGGCATGATTTTATGAATGGAAGAATAGTCGTGGTTGTTTTGGATTTGATGTGGAAAGAAATTGAAAAGGAATGTTAGGAATTTGTTATACCGGTAGATACTTTATGTTGAAATTGTTGGATCATTTATTAAGAGCATGTTTTTTTGGTTCAAGGTTTTGGATGTTTTGAATAAGATCAAATTTCAGCGATTAATGAAATATGTTAATGATAAGAGAACTTGACACATTAAGAAAAATAGACTTCCGCAGATTAAACTTAATTGTAAAAAGTAAATAGATTAGAAATAGTGACGTAATAGAAATTTGAAAGAGGATGTATATCAAAACGTGTCTTTGAGGGTAATAACTTTATTGTTTAACAATCTGCGCAGTTAATAACATAATGTCGTTTCAAATTTTGTTGATGTAAATCGTGCATAGTATGAAAAGTTGAGTAAATCCTACAACGCACTTAATAGGAAAATTATGCAGTTCACAAAAGTTATAATGTAGTTCTTTAAGTTAATACTTCAATTTTGTATTTAAATTATTTTCTTTTCAAATTTGATGTCAAAAGCCAGATGGATGTTTTGGTTGGCTTGTTTTGCAAACGACTTCCTTAGATATTTTTTAGTGTTAGATTTTGCCTGAGGTGTTTGTGAAGTGACGTCTAGTGACACAGATAGGGAAGACTGCCAGTGTCGTCGCTCTGACGGGTCTGTTACCCAAGTGAGAGATTGCAACAGACGATCTGTCACTCAGGGGACACACCCACCCGCGACACATATTCCGCGATATCCCACATTCCCCGCGGAGTCCCTCTTATCACAACATGCTTATTACTCTCTCTCCGGAGCTTATCCAGCACCATACAACATGCGTGAGTTATCATATGGATATATTTTCAGTTTCATTAGAGAATGTGTTTTGATCGTGAAATCAATAATATCCAAACCATTCAAAATATAGCATTTTTGCGAGTTACCATATAGACATATTTTCAGTTTCATTAGAGAATGTATTTTGATTGTGATATCAACACTATCCAAACCATTCAAAATATAGCATTTGTGTGAGTTATCATATACACATATTTTCAGTTTCATTAGAGAATGTATATTGATTGTGAAATCAACAATATCCAAACTGTTAATAAAGCATTTGTTGTTTTTGCTTCTTGGTGTATATATTACGCCTCAGAACCAAACTGGTTTTATGAGCAAGGTTTCCTGTGCAACAGAAATATGTAATGAATTTATTTTTCAATTTTTTTTTCGTTTTTGATAAGTTTGTGTGCCATTGTCATTTCATTACAAATAAACATGGATCGTTGATGGAAGTTTTATTCATATAGAATGGATAGATTTGATTAATTGTTAATGGATTATGATTTTCTATTTGTATGGTAATGTTGTTTATCTTATAATGGTTCAAATAAGCTTCATACGGTCAACTCTTGGTTGTAATGGAAAAGTATTAACCTTGACTCTTAGCTGCTTGCGAGTGTTTTTATGGAAAATGTTTCAAGGGACACTATTTACACCTCGGAAAAACTAGTTTGTGACAATCGTTGTTACAAAACATGAAATGTGTAGCATTTGTGCTATATAAATCAAACTAACTCCTTTAAAAAAGTATAAGACTCCCTTTTTGTTGACATGCATTTTTTCGTCATTTAGTGTCACATTATTTCTATTTCATATACTTCTTTTTGTCATGCAAATAGGTATGCTAGGTGCTCAAACCAAAGTTAAGAAGCAATTTTCCAAACGATCGACGATGAGAAGTTGCAAATTTTGTGGGTTTTTTTTAATATATTTGACAAATTATGATCATCAACAAATTTTGTTGTTTATTTTACAAAATACTTTTAATAACAAAAATTTGATGATAATTTTTACAATTTTTTTTTTTAAATATATTATTTTTAGAATTTTTTTTAAGTATATTTATTCATCGTTTTATTGATGATGTGAACATATCTTTTATATTATGACTTATGATTACAGATGGTGAGGGAGCGAGAGGAGGAAGTGAGAGAGGCTGACAACGACAATAAGGTGGAGAATGTACAGGACCGGTTCCCTCACGATGACCTCAACCTCCGTGACAGGTCACAGGTCAGTTCTGCACTTTCTCTTCTTAGTTGATTGAGACCTAATGATAAAAAGTTGAAATCTCAATATTGTAGGTTTTTTTGTCACTAAGTGCTCTGAAGTTATCCTGATCATGGATAACAAAGACGTCGTTTTGAACTGCTCAACTCCATGGGATGTATTCAACCCAGAATACTGTTCCTTCTTTGTGAGGTTTTTGACAACATCCTTTTACGACTTTCGGTTGCTTTTTGTTTTTAGATATGGAGTGGCGCAGAGTCTCCAAACATCATAAATTATTATTAATAATAATAATATGTCCATTTTTAAAGCGCACATATTCATCCACTCAGTGGTTGCTCAAGGCGCTATAGGAGTATTATTACCCTGGTCTAACCCAAGCTGACATATCTGACGCTAGAATGTCACCACCAACACAATCCATTAACCTGGTACCCATTTCCTGCTGGGTGAACAGAGGCCTATTTTGAATAGAGTCTCTTGCCCATGTCCGCAAGTCTCTCAACTTGTGTCTCAGTGTGGGGCAGGGAATCAAACTTTCAAGCTCTCAGTAATTCAGCAATGAGCGGGTTACCCACTTATCCAGTGAGCCGTGCCTATTGTTGCTGAACTGTACTGATAGCGGACGATTGAGTTTTGTACAGGACCATGAGCTACCACTATTCTATTCTTGAAAAACAAAATTTGAAAGTTTTATGGAATGACTTAATGTCTTTCATTTAGTCAAATCTACCTTCATTTGGTTTAAGATCTCAACATGCAATATTCACAACAAATTGTCAAACTTCAGTACCGTGAGAACAAGGATCAGGAAAACATCCTAGCTAAGCAAACTTATTTTAGAGGTCAGAATCCTTTTTATTTATCATTTACAATAAATTAATATGTTTAGTTGTTAAAATTTTATTGTCATATTTACCTTTTTAGATGTTCATTGGTAAAATAAATTTAAATAAAAATGTCTAGTATTATTGTCATAAGTGGCTTCATGACCCACAACCAGAAATATAAGCTACATTCTCAAAGTTTATGTATTATATCCACAAGTTGTAAACCACTTATATACACCTACTTCAGTAACTACCAGTTTGATATACTATCGTCTCAACCACTCATCCAATAAATATTTACCCAATTACATGTCCAACATTAAACTGTCATCGCAGGTATTGTGTATAATTACCTTGCCAAAATAGGACAAATAGTTGTCACACATACATCTTCATACAAATACTTCTTCCGTGATGTTGTCTTTTAAGTAGAAGATATTTGAAATTAGTTTGTGACGCGACTCTTGGATTGTGGCTGCTTAATGAAGCATTCTCTGCTCAGATATGATAGACCTAGTATTGTAGGTTGCTCTTATCTGCCTGTATGATTGCTGAATGGTATGTCTAGTGGTGCAGAAAAGGTTACAGGTAATAAATGCTTTGTTTGCGACCGGAGATTAGTCCTGGCGTTGAGAGGATCGGATCAAGTCATACCAAACAAGGGGATCATATATAACTTATACTGACTTTCTACGAGGACTTGTACTATTATCTTGACTTGGTAAACATGGTCAGACTGCGGAGGACTGAGGATTTACAAATCTTACTTGGAACCTTGGAGTAACGTAAGGTTGAAATTGTTCATTTTCATTTGAATAATCAAAGTCTTTGCTAACTTTTGTAAAAAAAATTTAGGCGTTGGTAATAATGCCATTTCAGAACTTAAGAGTTGTGTAGGTTTATATCATTTATTTTTGTCAGTTTCACGTAGACTTAGGGCTAATTTCAGCTGAAATTTAATTTCTCTCAAACATGCTGTAAAAGTTTAACAATTTGTCATTGAACTTAAGAGTTGTATGCCATTGGTTGAATTTAGTATTGTTATCAATTTTTGTGGATACGCTGATATTTTGGAAAGTGTAATTGTTGAAACCATTGAGTTCAGAACTTTGGAGTAATTGAAGTTGGTAAAATTTGAAGTGTGGTAGAAATAAGAAACTTCGATTTATCAGTTTAACCAATCTTGTCTGTTTTATAGTTTGATTGCTTTTGTATTTTATAAATATTCTATGGTAGCATATATTTGTTGTCAATAGTTTTGCAAGTATATATTATATATTATGATTGTGAGGCTGGATGATGTTTTTCTTTGTTGCAAGATTATGATAAGGATTTGTTCTGGCAATACTGACTGTATAACTGCATCATTAGCAGTACCATATAATTGACTCCAAGAAGCCCTTGTGGATAAGCATCATCCCCTTTGTGATTCTGAAATATTTTTATACTTTTTCAAGACTATTGAGTTGTCATCACAAAAATCAAAGATGGGTTGTCTAGAACTAGGGGTTATACTTTAGTCCTCTCGTTGGTGATCAACTGTGATTCCTGAGAATTGGAAATTAGTTTTGCTCAGTTCTATTCCACTTGTAATCGGAAAATATTTCTTAGGGATTATTTGTTACTAAAAAGGAATGTTACAATTCTTCGAACAGTAAGCAAACAGTTCAGGAAGTACAAGAAAGAAATGATTTTTTTTAACCTTTCAATGGCAAATCCAAAAATATCAATTGCCAAATAGAATCCTTTCTTATGAAATTGTGACTCATGTAGTTATTGTCATGTTCTGTGTGAACTGATCTAGTTGAGACAGACCTGTAATTATATAGTGTCGCCTCTCCGCTACGTTACGCTTACTAAACTCTGTCTGCGTAGAACCGGTGGGCGTTGTATATAAGCCTGGGAACTGATTATCGAAACTCCCATTCACAAACTTGCCTAGTGCAATTGTGAAACTTTTGATGAAGTATCAGATTACGGGGTTCATTCATTAACACGTAGGTGAGATTTGTTTTAAGTACTAGGTTCGGCCTACAGTGTGTTTTTATTGTATCAATTGTTGGATTTCAAAGTGGGTCAAATATTTGCCCATCAAGCGTAACATTGTTTGAAAATCTGAAGTATTCAAGGAGTGGGTGAGGGAATGTAGGCAAGATTTACTTATGTGATCTTATCTTGGAGGACACTGATATCATCCCAGTAGATTTTACAATAAATGAATCGTTGATGGGAATGAGATAGTAATGGCTTTGACCCCAAAAGAGGTCATGTGACCTTATGGTCATGAAGAGGAAGATGAGTTGAGGTCGCGGGTCATGTCAAAGGTTAACTGTCACTACCGAGTGTAGGTAAATCATAGGTGTGGATCTCAACAGGCTACCGGCCATTTGACCTGCCGGACACCGGCAGTATTCTGTGGGGCTCCATACAGGGGGACTTACATCCAGCAGAACTGATTCGTAAATACTAGATACTCAAGATTATATTATTAAAAATTGTTACAATTTCGTAGTCTTTATATTGATTTTAACTTTTCCATTCAAGAATTTTCATGGGATCAATGTTCATTTTATAACTTCTTAAAACTTGTAAAATTCAGCCAACTTGGTCTAAAACAACTGAGGTGTATAATATATTTTCTCTCCAATTGATATCCTATAAAATCTTTCAAATTATTTTATTCTTGATAATCCTTAATTTGTTTAAATCAAAATCAAAATTAAACTGAATTCTATATTCTAAAGAAACTAGCATTTTGATTTTCATGATTTGGAAAACCTCTTAACTAATTAATTTATTTTCCAAAACTTCAGTATCCCCTTTGATTATTATACAGTTTGTGCATTAATTGACAACCCCTGTCAATTACCTGCTGATATTTTGACAAGTCAGCACACCTGAGAGACAGCAAGGGCTGCCTCTTGACCCTCGTTCCTCCCCCAGCCGGCAGATGAGATTTATATTTGTATTACTCACCTGTAGCCAGGTGTGATCGTTAGGCTCAGGTGTCATCTCTCATGTGGGAGTCAGTTACGATGGAAGTGATCTCAGATCTTAGTTTCACTCTGATCATGTTTCAAGGTGGATACCTATCGTAATCAGAGCACAGGTATGGCATTAATTAACCTGGATACCTCTCCATGTCACTGTGTTAAGTCAAGGTAGCACCTGGCAATTTGTGGGTTAGGAGGTGTCATTCATCCAAATGGAGGTAGAATTTTATCCTTGAGTAAATCTGCCAGAAGTCATAACCTCTAGGGAATTCAATTTTCAGAGTTGATTTCATGTGTACATGAGTTTTTGAATTATCAGAATTTTGAGTAATTTTTTCAATATGTTTGAATGAATAAAGTAATGATTTTCAAATTATTTGTATTTAAAAACATTTGTACGATTCTCTAGGAGTGGAGCATTTTGAGATATGAATTTTCAAATTTAATACTAACAGCCACATTTTTTCTTTGAAGGTTCATGACGATGCATGCATATGACATACATTACATATTTTAAACATTTTTTCTTTTTCCTGCAGAAGGTGCGAGGATTGGCGGCAAGGAGAAAGTCGGCGCCAAGTGCAGTACTCTTCAAGTCTCTTGGGAGCGGCAAGTCAAAGAGTTCCTCTTCCTTATGGTGAGTTTTAGTTTTAAATATATATGTTATTTTATTTCTCAGTGTCAGTTTTATTAATCAAGTCTAATACTCTTTAGATGATTTGAGGCTTAATTTGTTTCCAAAGCAGTTAACATTGCTGATGGGTCCCATTTCAGAAATCTGGATTTGGTTTATGAAAAGTGCCATGCAATAACATTTAACTGTTTTCTGTGTGTCTTGCAACACTCTGAGAGAGCTTGACTGTGAAGTAGTTATTTTTAATTGACTTTACACTTATAAACTTAATTTAAGCAGGTTATGGGTTAAGGAGGATTTGTTTACTTTTAAAAAAAACGAAAAATGATTCAAAATTAGTTGGCAATCATACTACATGTTTATGTATATGAGAAACAAATCAACATCATTTCCTTTAAGTGACATTATTCATTTTGATTAAAGGAATATTTTGATGAAAGAATTGATGAAACTGTTACAGAAGAAACAAGGTCATCAACAATTAGGACTGTTTTGAATCTAAACAAGAAAGTCTCCCTTTCTCACATTTAATGTCTTCTTTCTTCAAGGCTGGAGAAAATACATTATTTTCCTGTCAAACAAGATCTCTTTTTTTTACTTCAATAATATTTGCTTTGTCAGGTTATGATATTTAAAAAAAAATAACAGAGATTTAAACTTTGGCAAAAAGAACAATCAAAGTTTGAATTGTTAACGTAGAAATAACAAATATATTTTTTAATTTCTCCTTTTCAAGGGGAAATGCAAATTTGTTGGTATTGGCATGATTTTCAGGAAACAGGAATGTCGAAATGTAAATGTTAACATTCTTTGAATGACGCTGAAATGAGTGTCCATTCGAGGTCGCTGACCAGCATGTTGGAACTCGGATAAGGTTGCCTAATGTGACCTCCAGGGGGAGCCACATGGGAATTAATACGACCCTCGCGTCAACCCAGTACCAACATTACTTTAATAAATAAGAACTTGCGTTGATCTCTTTATATAACAGCTCAATATAGTTTATTCATACTAATAATACTACAGACTCTATGAATGTTAAAGTAGGCTCATAGACTATTGTACACATGTCAAATTGATATTTCCGTAATTGCAATTTTTCCAAACAAAACGTTGATACAATATACTTTTGAGTTATGTATTATGCTGAAATGTGTGGTTTATCATATCATAGAGTATGAAAAGTATTGTTATGAAATAGGATTTATGATTATGAATTTTGTTAATACAGCGTAAACATGTAAATTCATTGATAGTGTAACAAATTGTGTTAATCTTTCCAAAATGAAGAAAAAACTGTTTTATAAGCTTGTCAAATCAATGTTATGTATACATTTATATTAACAATGTATGTATATTCAAGTTACTTGACACCTAGATATTTAACAGTTACCTGCAAAATGGCTGTTAGTTTGACTAGACTTGTTAGATATGTGTGTTGAATGATGACAATAAATGATGTATGAGTCTAATTGTTTTCAAGAATTACAAGGGTTTCAAACTTCTCTCTCTTATTTGTCCTCTGACACATTTTAACTAGGCAATTGACAGGGGAGATTATCACTGTTTGAGCTTAGGTTGCATACCACTAAGAAAATTTTGAGAGCCAGGCACATTAAGGTACTATACTCATTTGCTCATTACCAAAAAAACTTTAGACCGTCATTCTGTCAACAGAGGCGCACACGTAATGTACAAATACGAGGTTTGGGTAGAGTAACGAATCTCACGACATTCAGTCTCGAGATTGGGTAGGTAAGTAGGAAGATTTTATTGTGGAGGTAGAGTGCATTAAATCATGATTTTATTCTTTTAATATATTTTATTTATTAATTTCATGTTTATCTTAAATATGAATAGATTTTGATCAATATTTATACATGTCAACTTCTGAGACATGTAAAATAGAAATGGTTGTTATAATTGTTAATTATTATGTATAGAGTACCATTGAGATTTCATGTAAATTCAATTTTAAAATTTGTGATTTGAAATGGGATATAGATCAAAATTAGTATGTTTTAATGATTGATTTCATAAAGAGAAATATAAAAAATCGAAGAAGATATTTCAAAAAGATCTTGTATATGTAATAGGTTTACTTAACAATCTTTACAATTGTTACAAATTTAAATATTTAAGGCTCTTTCAGCTGTTTCCCACACATCCATTTAATGGTAGATTGTTACAGCGTTAATGGGCATTATGGGTAATGATGATATGTCGTTGTAGTGTGATTCATCTTTTTGCAATGTGAAATTCATTTTTATAGGCAATATTAATCACTTCTTATGAACATGAATGTCAGAAAATCTCATTTAGGAAATTATGAAATTGTTATTACACTGTTGATATTTATGTTAATAAATAAGCCATGTTGATGATTGGAAAAGATCAAACGCACATCAGTCCTAAAACCATAATTATAAGATTTAAATTTTTTGTATTTGTATTTTTAATCTGCTGTAGATATTGTTTATCATTTTGATTTATTTCATGTCCTAAATCACTTTATTGGGGATCATCAATCCCGATTTAGAATAATTTCATCAAAATTAAACAAACAATTTTAATTAAAACTTTCCTCAAATAACTGCTAAATGTTTGAATTTCCATGTTGTACATAATATTTGATCTGGCGATAATATGAGAGCAATGGAATTCACCAATGTTATAGAAAGGTTGTACATGATGACAAAGAAATGGTCTTGGCATATATTTCATGATGTTGATTACCATGTAATTAACGACTGATGTCTATTTCAGGGCCCAGAACACAATGGGTAGGAAGGAGGGGGACGCTACCGCCCGAACCGACGCCAACCGTATCTACATCATGGAGGGACCTGTACAGCTTGCAGCGGTAAGAATTAATAAATTTGATGAACTTTTTATTCTACATAAAGTGATGATTTATGATTAAGTAAAAAAAGTGACTACAGATATATTTCAAACTTAATCTAAGTTTAATTTGTTTGATATGAAAGAAATATTTATTATTGATTACTATTGTCTATAACAATATTCATACGAGTGTTTTAAAAAAATGTGTTTCTTATAATCAATTACATCATTTTCAAAATATATGTATAAAGATAGATTTAGGGAAAGACTTTATAATTTCATTTAAACTTAGTTTTAATTTAATTTTCAAAATTTTCAAGAACTTTCCTTTTAAAAACAAATGTTTGAATAAACAAACTTTGACCTCACTACGACATGAACTTTCCAAATCTAAATCCTTCGGAGACTGTAAGGAGCCATGTATTGAAGAAATTATTCTCTGACGTAGAAAACGTATAGCTGCCTTTGCCAAAAAATGTGAAATCTGTATGTACATGGTTGGTAGCGGCTATCACACATGCCTGACATGCTCTGACAGAGTTCTCCCCCTTGATTAGCTCTCCAGGTGCACCTCATGACTTTCTTACACAAACATTTCGTCACAAGTTGCGACAATGTGCGATTTTCCTTTCTCTTCCCTTCAAACAACCATTGTCTGTCTATAGTTGTGCAAACATATACGCCAGAACTCAATTTATAAATAAGTAGCTTGTATCATTTCAGTAGATCAAATAAGGACATTTTCTTTTTAGTTTGCATTTTAGCATTTTAATCTTAATCATATCAAATATGAATTCATATAATACTCATGGTTGTAAATGTTGACAAATATTTATTCTAAATATACTTTTTTTTATAAAATATTTATCAAAAGATGTATCTTTCATGTATATCTAAGTTATTACTATTTACAGCATCAATGCAAATATGTATGCTAAATATGAAAGGCTAACAGATATGTTAAACATTTATTGTTTGTGATATGGAAATAACTAGCGATTGTTTACGCGAAGCGAGATGATTATACATTACTGTGTCCATCTATGGAAGATATTTACCTGATGACTGGAATATATTTGACCATGTGCTTTCTAACAATGCTATTGTATGATAAAACAAACAGCAGTATGTAGATAGGTGATAGACATTGCGTATAGTAAACACTGGGGTCATGTGAAGTGCTCTTGATGTAAGGGGATTTATTATTTTATTCGCCCAACTATGTTAATGTCTATTTAAAGAGTTTATTTGACCTAACGGTATCGTGTCACGTTACATTCATCTATTGATTTTGTAAGTAAATATGGACAGTCACTTGATAGTTTGTAACCTTCTATATTTATGTAGATCCGAAACTTTGGAATACTGATTTATCAAGTTCATTATCATATAAAAGTCAAACATTTAAGTAATAAATGAAAAAAGCGAATTCTTCTTTTTTATTGTATAATTGATATTTTTTTAGATTTTCTTTTGACAATTTTCATTTTATTACAGAAGGATTGTTGAAATAAAATCTAATTTTGCTTTAACCATATGAAAAATCTTTCAATCATTCCAAATTGATATATATAATGAAATCATTTCATGACAAAAAATGTCCTTCTTGTCATGAATTTTTGTAGAATAAAAAAAGAAGGAATTAAATTTATTTTAAATTCATGTTTAAATTGATATATTTATGTATGATTATAAAATTAAACAGTCATGAATAAACAAAAACTAAACACACATTCTACATCATCTCATTTCAAATAATTTTAACAAGAACATTATTTACTTCAGAACTTCTGTATTGTGTAAAATGTATTTCTATTTTAAATTACATTTTCCGTTTTATTTCCACAGGGTATGCAAACTCAAGACCGGTATCTCTTCCTGTTTAGTGACTTGCTGTTAGTGGCCAAGCAAAAGTGAGTAGAATTTTGGAATAGCGGTTATAATCCCGCAGTAAATATGCCGATTTGGATGAGGCTCGTATTGTTTGCGAATGTCTTCGTTTTATTGTGTTTGGATTTTGAATACAAGTCACACATTCTTGCAACAGTCTTCTCAAACACCCGTATCAAATCAGATTCTCTCTTTCACAGTGTACATATAATTATCTCACTGATTCGCTATCTTACAAATTTTCCAAACATTTCCAAAATTCTTGTTTTATTTTATTTCCTGTTTATCATCTTGTTAATTCTTTATTGTAGCAATGTTTAAAGGTTCCTGATTTCTATTAACATTGATAATATAAAAGAATTGTGTGAAATTTTCTCATATTCTGGAATTTGTTTTTACTCCTTTGTCCCTGGTTAACAAATACTGATTCATTGTAAGGAACACCTGAGGTCGAATGTCCTAACAACGTTGTGCAGAATTATAAGATTTTAGGTCAAGAAAACATGTGTTTTATTAGAAACAGGAAGTTGTTATATTTTACATAACCAAATTTCATTTGGTGCAGATATTTTTACTTTTGCTTAAAATGTTTTATGAATGTGGAAAAAAAATGTTTGGCCTTGTTTCCAAATGAAGTGAAATCTTTGGATAAAATGATTGATGACCCAAAGAATGTCTTTGTATGAACTATACCTCGTCAAAATATAGTTAATAAATATTTCTGGACTTTCTTTGATATCTTTTGTTTTGACTTAAAAATTTGTAAATAAGAATGAAAATTGTATATCCCTCTTGAAAACCATTTGTAAAAAAATATTGAATAAAGTTTGTTTTTTTCCTTTTTTGCTTAAATCAATTGTTTGAAATTCTTGTTTTAAAATTGAGTGTGTCTCTTTGTCAATTAAAACAAGTTATTTTTTATGACAAAATATGGATTATTTATTCATGATTAAGACTTATTGCAATGTTTTCTTTTTATCAAATAAATGATTGTCCTTATGTTGTTTTGACTATTATTTAGCATTGAAATTGATAATATTCATAAATGTTTACTTTCCTCACTTCTACAGATCCAATACCACATTTAAGCTGAAGAGCCGAATCCAATTGTGTGACATATGGTTATCAAACTGCATAGACGAAGTCACCGAGATTACCCAGCCAGAAGACAGAAGTTTTGTGATTGGTTGGCCCACAACAAATATGGTGGCAACTTTCAAAGATGCTGACACTAAGGAGAAATGGCTTACCAAACTTACTGCGTAAGTCGTTTGTTATACAATGCAAGAGAACTTGGTATCATAGACAGGTTTTCAATGTTTTTTATTAGGTTTACTGGACGTTGTTCTAATCCTGATATGCTACTGTGTATTGTACCATGAATACAGGAATATAAAAAAAAAATAAAATAAAAAATAAAAAAAAAGGTTTACTGGAGACAGATGATTGAGGCAACTTTATGGGTATACAACTTCTTCATTCTGAGAAAGCAAAGTTTGACATTGAAATTTAGGTCTTTACTGATTTATAATTCATTTGATTTTAAACTGAAGAGTTCTTTGTTTACATGGTTATCTGTGCAGTTAAAATTATGCGAGATGAATGTTAAGTTGATAATTTTTGGAACGTACATTATTTTCAAAAGTTTTCTAAATTCATCTATCTTTTGCCACAACCTTTTGACATATGACTATTAAGCCTCATTTGTAGTTTTTATGTTAAAAGTAAAACATCTGTATATTAATGATAATCTATATTTATATTTCCAAATGGTGCTTTCATAATTTGTTTCAAAGAGATTCTGAGTTTTGGGCTTCTTATTTAGTTTTCCATGTAAAGATTCTAATCCAGATTAAACAATTAATCCTTGACATATCAGCTGGTTTGGGATGGGAGCCAGACAGGTCAGTGGTTAAATAGTTGCCTAAGTCTTTCTCAACATCTGCTTCCTGAGGTTTAATCTCTGTATTGTATTCATTTCTTTTGCAGACAAGTTCAGGAAGAGAAGTCAAAGGAAGAATCCCGTACGACACAGCTTAAGGTCGTCAACAAACGCATTGATCAGGTAAGCAATGAAGAAGATGAAGTTAGACAATTTACAGTGATACTCTGACAAATTATGCATCTTAAGGTAACCAAACGTCTCTTTTTAAAGACAAGTAATTAGAAAGATTCATGTTTGATCAAACCTGCAAAGAAATAATGTAATTAGGAACATTTTTTAGTGAAATTCTTTTTACCAAAGAGCATGGGTTGGATGAAAAATTGATTATGTTGTGAAAAGAAACATGGCTGGTTTGAGAGATAAACAGACGGATGCAGTGGGCACGATCAAAAGTAAACGGCAAACATTGTCCTAAAACATTTAGATAGAGTATCTGGTCTGTCATACAAAAGTGCAGCACTTTTTGTACTCCAGAGTTGAAGAGCGCACTTCCTTAAGAAGCGGCCATGTTGGTTTGCACTTTGGGTGCTGTTCTTGTGATCTCTTTAAACACAAGAGTTTTAGAAATCTTCTAAATAACTCAGAATATATTCTTTAATCTTTATTTAGATGTTATAATTTTCTTCAAATTGACAATTAGGTTTGCACAAACGAAAAACAACTATTTGTGAAGATTTGTTCTAATGCTTAAGAGCGCAAATGTTACAGACAATGGACAATGACTCACAAATATTGATATGCGTCGCTTCTTGAATATTCATAATAAAATTTGATCCAAGAATTGTTGAAAAAGATTATCTCCTTTGTAAAAATATCTATTACCACTTATTCTCTCTTTTTCCTGAAGTTTTTCCTAAAAAATTATTTCATAAATTTTTTGAATAAACTTCATATAAGTAAAAAATATACATCTCAGAATTTCTCCTTTTTTGTTGCAGAAAATCTGCTGAGCAAACAAAATCACTAATAAAGACAGTCATGTAAATAAAAATTGGAAAAACTTTTGTTTATATGGCAAATTCCTCTTAAATAAAATATCTAAATACAAATAAAAACGCAAATGAATAAACAAAGATAATGTAAGGATTCCACACCATGCAGTCTGAGGAACTTTACGGCCTTACATAAGTTTATTGTGACACGCAAGGAGGACTGCAATACCTTTTCAATTACCAATTGTCCTGAAATAAACGAGCTCGTAAATTTCACATGGATTCAATCAAGTGCATCCCTGCAGCCGGGGACTGTAGCAGTATTTAGTTTACAAAGTGCCTCCCTTTGTTCTATGTAATTGACACCACTCAAATGGTGTCGTTGATTGAAGGGTGTCATGGCTCCCGACAGAAGGGCTGTAAAACAAAGGGTGTTGTCACAGCAATGCTAACTGTGTCAACCTTTCTACACCTTCACTTAACTACCTACTGGTAATAAACCCAATCAACAACCTGTTCACACAATACCCTGACAGCCTCTCTTAACTACTGTTCAAACATGGTGGCAGGTTTCTAGTATTCAATTGCAGTGGCAAATAAAGTGGTGAAAAAACAGATTTATTTGACATGCTGATGTTTTGGGAATTAAAATTGCATCACAACACAATGAAGAAAAGAAATACTCATTAAGTGTCTTATGCCATGTTTTAAAATATTGATGTAATTAATAGAAATTGTAAATTTTGTTCATTACATTTCTTTGTCTGTTGCTGAAAATAAGTTTAGATTTCTTTAAAAACATGTTTGAAATAACTTTGTTTCAATTATGAAATATTATTTTCAGGAATGCACAGTTCTAGTACATAACACGTGTGAGGCAAAAGATGTCCATAAAATGTGCATGACACGGATGTTGATTCCGGTAAGCTTACTAAAATTCTTTATTCAAGTTTAAATTAAAAAAATTCAAATCTGGCTTAAGTATTTGGTGCTATGATTTTTTATGTTGTTATGTTTATATAACATATGATTATAGTTAGACAGTCTGTATGTTTTAATCAAATTGAATTGTACTTGATTATTTAATTTCTTACAATAATAAGGGAATTATCAAAGTGCAATTAAAACTACTTAAAAACAGATTTTATTGTTATTTAATTAAAACAACAGAGAGATCCTGTTACATCAAGGAGATTATTGTATATTTAATTGATAGAATTAGTTCTTTGTTGTTGTGGATGTTCCGGTTGATTTGTCAGAGACAGGAGTCGTAAAACAAACAATGAAATTGAGCCCAAGGCAGGACTTGTTTTCATAACAATAGAAAGTTGGCTGGTAGATAGGATCTGGTGAAACAAGATGCTGTTAACTCCATAAACAGCAATAATCCTTTACTGTTAATTGGCCACTAATTGTCAAGTCTTCGTTAAGTCAGTGGGGTCTAGGCCAGGAGGTATCTTAATCACCCGTAAATCTCTGGATTAGTTATATGGCTGCAGAGATTGGAGTCTGTCCACAAGTCACTCTAAGCCGTCTGCTTGGTCAGATCAAGGATACATAGCTTAAACCACTGGACAGACCATCTCTGGTCAGTTAGCTTCAGCCACTGGGCAGATTCAGGATACATGAGTCTCGGTCATTCTCTGACCGTCTATGATCTGGACAGTTGTCCATCCAATGAAGAGCTCAACAAGGGGAGATAACCATATTTGTTCTGTGGACTTGCAGGGATTAGTATATTTGCTGAACTGGCCTCGAGCTGGGCTATTTGTTGTGTGACCAGCAAACTTTGCAGACCAGACCGCTTGTGCTTCAAGGAAATTTTGATGTGCTTTGAGGAAGTTTAGGATTTTATCTGTGATGGATTATCTCTGATATTTGGGGTTTTGGATATCTATTTATGATGGTTTGATGCTGATTGGACTTTAATGATGCCGTGTGTTGGACCCAAATTGTTTGTGTCAAAAAGTTTGAGCTTTTTGCACAAGTTGAAGGTATTTGAGTCTTTTGTATTCTTTAACTGAGTTTACTTGTTCTTAGGTTCTTGTCAATGATTATGCCATAATAACCTTTCTCTGAGGTATACAAGGTCAGATTTAAGACTTTGGCATCTTGCAATTACAAATGCAGTGGAAAGTTTCTCTTCAGATCTGCTGTTGTTTTTCTACATTCGTTTACAGAGTGGAAGAGAAGGGCTTTATTTTATTTTATTTTTTTATTTTGCTGATGAGTTTTTTGGTTTTTAGTTTCATTAGCATTTTGTTTCAAAGTTTTTGTAAATTTTTAACTTTTTAATTTTCAGGAAAGTGAACAAAAGGAATACTGCCTGTGGGTGTTGTCAGGGAAGGATACTGTGTACCCTCTTATTGGTGAGTCTCTTTATTTCTTCTCTTTGTATGCAAACATGTCCACAAAACAAGCATTACACCTTGCCTGCACATAAGAATTTAGATATTTGGTCAAATCAAAAACTTTCACATTTCTCAATGTAGATCAATACAGATTTGCATACAGAAATGTCATTGCACAAAAAAACACATAAAAGACAACGTTTCAGCAATACATTTCATCAAATGTGTTCCTACAAAAAACACAGAAAAAAAGACAAATTTGCAGCAATACATTTCATCAAATATGTTCTTACATACCTTACTTACCTTTTGATTAAACCCTGTCCTCCCAAGCAGTTGCATTGCTTGGCCTCTAATTGCTTGTGTATTATCGGCTTCTAACCACCCAAGCTTGAAATATACAAGGCTTTCAGTTTTCAATACCTCTTTCATGGGTTTAAGCATTGGATGGTTAGAGTTAGCAATTTTTTTTATTTTAAAAGTTTTTATCAAAAAGATTTATTTCATTGATTAGGGCTGTTGATAATGGTTGAGATATTATTGTCTCTATATTTGTACGAAATATGAAGGTGGTATAGTGATAGTTGTAGATAATTCATTTGTATATTGATGAAGTTACCAAATTACAGGCGTATATCATATTGAATCTAAAAATATTAGAACTCATTTCCATTGTAATTAAATATTTCATAATTAGTAACAAATCAATTTCTGCCAATGCACATTTTATGTTTTTTTGTTAAATTTATTTATCAAAATATACATGAAAAGTAATAGATAGCATCTTAAGACACTTTAAATTGGCCTTAGACACAGAGTCTGTTACTCCAGTCATCAGCTATGTTATACATTTCACAATGATCTGATTTTACCTGTAGTAGCCTGACACAGGTAGATTCTCACCTGCCTCGTCAGCGTACCTGTAGATCGTACCTGTCTGAGACACCTTACACACCTTTACACAGTGCAGTCAACTCATCTTATCATTCACACCTGTTAACCTGTCTTACTACTCAGCGACAGTACAGAATTACCATTAAACTGGGATTTACAAATTCCATGGTAATATTTACTTTATAATACCATAAAAATAAATTGTTCACGTTTGCTTCCTTTTATTATTAATAATTGATAAAACTCAGTTCCATGTAATAACATAAATATTTGCAAGGTGTGAAATTACACTCTTTCACACCCTTGGTGTCTATTGAAGCATGAAATTATAAAAAAAATTAAAGGGACCCTTTTAATAGATGATAATTGATTTTATGTAAGGATATTGATACTTATGCTTAAATTTTTCTTTTTAGTTTTACTTTTAAAAAATCTGATAAATCATATTTTTATAGATATAGGTCAACCTGTTATTAAATTCTAATGTACCACTTGAGATACTCTTTCATGGTAAGCTACTCCTCTGTCATTTTGTTGACTTATTAAAATTGAATGTGTTTAGGGTGTGGCGTATCGAATCATTCATTGAAGTGTATGAATGAACGTCAGTTCGCTCCAGCATATCTGGGCACACCCTGCTATTCCCAATTGTCCTCTTCAGAGATAACAGCCCTGCCACTTTCAGTCTTTCAATGGTGACTTATAAACAACATTTTGACATAGCAGACACAAAAGAAGAAATTCTCTCTCTCTCAGCGCAATATCACGTTATTTTGTAAATAAGCATCATGTGATATATTTTGATAAGTTTTTGACTTCATACATCGTCATAGTTTGAAGGGCCACTCTGCCTCGGGCACACACAGGGTTAAGGTATTTTGTGAGAATTGCGGAAAAGCAGTATTTCTTGGTTCGTGATCAGCTAACTTAGGTGGCATTTCTTGGCTCGCGAAGTGTTGACCTATCGAGTGTTGAGATGACGTGTACATGCTAAGGCTGCGGTCACTCCTGGCCTTGACCATGGTCAAGATCTGACCACTTCCTTCTGACCTGGACGTCATGTATGTGTCATGTTGGAATAGTGGACATTAGCACAATGAGGGATTTGTACTTTCAAAGTAAGTTACATTAGAACAACGCTACGTTGATAGATATTTATTAGTTTTTGACTGAAACAAAGATTCATCAAGAAATTTAAAAATATTTTATTCTGGGTAGTGGTATTAAAATTTTAGGAATTTTATACAATTAATTTGCTCATTAAGTGCAGTAATGATTATGAAATTTATTTTTTTGGCAATTGAAATATTGCCAATACCTTCATGGAAGACATTAGATATAATGACGCTTATCAGGTTAGCAGACAAAATGTCCTCATTCAAACACCTGCAATCAAGCTCAGGTGTAAAGTACAGGTGATACCCACTCGTTTACTTTCGTATGTAAATAGAGATTACGTGGTTGTCAGGTTTATGTTTATATCCACCCACAGTATAGATTATATTACTTCTGAAGATGAATATCATATGGTATATGTTTCTGAATGAATCAATATCTAATGACACTTATTTGCTGAGTAGTTGAATGACAGAACAGAAATATTGCACATTTATTTCACAATGTTTATAAAGATGATTTTAGAGTCATCGCTGGATAAAGTGAATATAATGCTTATCAAGGAATAAAAAAATGGCAAGTAGATGTAGAATTATTTTCCAAACATTTTCAACTAAACTAATTCTCATTAAGCAGTTTGATAATATTTTACCTGTATTATTTATTATTCCTATGACAACAAAGATATGTCGTACCAACTTGATATGGTGGTTAAAATAAGCATGACAATAAAAGACAAGAGTTAGTTAGGTTATTTATAGCATGAGTACTTTGAATATATAGCATGCAATTAGTTGTCTCATGGGTATCAGATGCATAATTCTCATTAGTAAGTTTTGAACATTTATATTTTGATATGTGTATTCACGACAAAATTACTCATAATGTTTGTTTATAGAGACGTATGTTAGATTTAACATTAGTCATCATTTACAGCTTCAAAGTCAATAACAATGGACCATAAACTTTTATATAAAAAAGTCAAATGTCTTCCTCATTGCCACCATAAAGTCCACATACCAACTGTGGGCCTTTGATAAATGAGCATGCAGAGGTTTTAGTGTTCAAAACTCATTTAAAAAGGTATTAAATTTCATTAGGACAATATATTCAAAAAGGAAAAAACTCATGCCATGATTGTATTTTATCATTTTATTGCACATAAGATGTCAAAATAAAAGTTCAGCCATGCATAAATGAAAGGTAACGAGCACATTTGAACTTGGCAAGTCGTTAGCAGGGGGTCCTCTTACCTATTACCTCATGTTACCTGAGAGTTTTACCTGTATTACATTTAACGATATCAAATAACAACAATGGAGATAGCTAACACGTGGAAAATGTCAGGTGATCTGGGTCAACTCTTATGTCTACCTGTTTATCTATCATTGACTTATCTCTGCTGATCACTATAGATACCTGTGCATTTACCTATGTGACCTACATCACCTGTAATCAAGCAAACACTCTGCATTCACCTGTCTTACCTCAGCAGTGAAAGTCACTTCATCTCATTATTGGAGTCACTTACCTGACCTGTTGTGTAATGTTTTCAATTCTGGTGTAGGATGTTCATAATGATAGAAGTGACGTGACCTTTCCATTAGCAGTTCAGTTCTTGTGGTTGCAGAATACTGTTCCATTAAAAAGCCTGCATGATTAATGATGGATTCTATGTGAAAGGGTGTATCTTCTTCAGGATAGCTATTTCTTCATGATAGTGTTTTTATCTTGGGTAGTTTGATCATAAGTGATATCACATGGAATCCTAATTCCTAATGCTGAAGAAGACCATCAAATGCTGTGACTGCAGAGGACTCTTCTGTACTAAAGACTGATTTAGGATTCTATGTGGACAATAGTACCTCTTCTGCAGGAGAGTAGATTTCATCAGGATAGTGATTACATTTCAATATAGTTGATTTCATCTTAATAGCAGAATACATCTAAATAGGGTATTACATCTTAATAGGGTGTTACATCTTGATACAGGTTGTAATGTGTAACCTAATTCCTGATGCTAACAATGACCATCCAATGCTTATAAGAGTAATCAAGAACACTTTGGAAACACAACATACTTCATGTTGATCTTAATTCCATATGCTTTAGATGAGCATCCAATGCCTATGATGCTGTAAGAGTTCAGGAAGTTTCTGGAACCCAACAAATGGGGGTGCGAAGACAGTATATTTGTGAGATTCCGTACAGCGCAAGACTGGGTCATGAGATTTGATGGCCCGCCTTCAGCTGTTGTTCTATCAGACTAGCCAGACCAGGTCATATGATGCACTCAGCGCTGTCTGGTGCGTCATTTAGAGGCATGGGGACTAAGTATTTTCATTTGGAACCAACCTGAAACCAGAGATTTATCTTGTGAGAAACATGTTTTGCCTGTGCTGTCGTTTTCACTATAGTCTGGATATTCCACCAGTTTCTGAGGTTCCCAGATTGGAGAGTAAGTCATTTTGACATATCAAAAGATTAAGATAAAAAGAACCTGCCGTACATGCTCTTAGTTTCATAATTTATCGAAATATTTCTGTATGATTTTGTGGATGAAATGTTTTACATTTTCAAGACAGATTATTATTTCTGTCATTATTGTTTCTATTTATGGAATCTGACTTATGACATATTGATCTTAATATAGAACAGTATGTAATGATATGGCTAGTCTATTGCTGATTGTGCAGGGTGAAAATTAGGACAGTAAGTCAAACTTGATTTCTATTGTAGTTAGACAACATATTGAAAAGCTAACTGCACCTGAACAAAACAAATTAACACAGTAATCATAGCACATGACATAACCACACCTTTACACGTTTTAATCCCTTTTTTGAGAATCAAATCTCTATATACACTTTGGATATCTGTCTGTCATATCAATGCAAATACTTTAAAAAAACAGAAGCCATTCAAAAATAATTTTGATTATTGAAGCATTTCTTTTCATTTTTTTCAGTTCATGATTGTTTCAACATAAGCTGAAGATGTAAACACATATCAGTTTATGATAATTTAGAAATGATTTACTTAAAATGAAGATAGTAAGTTTTATTTGTTGTTTTCAGGTCACGAGTACCCATACGCAATCAAGTTGAGTCATGTGCGCGACCAGCTGAAACCCAAGGGTGATGTTGATAGCGAGGTTCTTTCTAACATCGACTCCATCATGGAGGAATCCACCAACCCTAAAGTGGAATTCATTCTCAATCACAAGAAGTCTCCTAAGAAGCACAGTATTGGTGAGTAGCTTGGCAACCATTGGCTAACTTGCAGCCATCTTGAATTGTTGAAGCAACAGGAAGTTGGATTTGTTGTTGTCATTGTTGTCCGAATGACATATGATTTGAATTGGTTGTAGTTACTGACTGACATAGATTTCTTGAATTTGCTTTTACTCGTAAAACTCTCTTGTCATGTTCCTGACCAGCAGTTTTGTGGCGTATGTATCATTCCATGTAATTTATGATATAGTTATTTCATTTTCCTCTGATAAGGGCATAAAAGGACACAACAGTCTTCTAAATAATTACAATGTTTAAAAAAATAGTTGAAAAAGATTACTTATAAATAATTTTTTTTTTTAATTATACCCCTGACAACACAACTTTGCTCTTGGTTACATGTATTTTAACTCCTTAGCATCTTGCTAATCAAGGGTTCGTGGTTGTCAAACTGCAGCTTGAGAACATCAGCAGTAATGAACTTCTTGATAAGATAGCCGTAGACAGGAAGTTGGTTAGTTGAAACCAACATGATTGCAAGCTTCTTGAGATCTAGGGTTCCGCCATGTGACTAGTGTCTAGTGGTTTGAGACAAAGTATCGACTGAATTATCACATGCTAACCTTGCGTCTTTAATTAGAAGCAGACGGAAACGTTTCACATGTATACACGACCATCTATAGCTGGTGGTCGTCTGTATGCACTCTCCGGGCTACTCTTGTCATGCTTACCATCAATTAGACAAATGTTGGTTTTATTGATGCCCCAAAAACTGGTCTTACACTTCCGTTGTAAGCAAGGTCAAATAAAGACACTAGTGATGAGTGTTTACCAACTTACCTTCTCTTTGTTATCAGGAAAGCTGAAATGACAATTTTAACTCAAATGAAATAAGTTCTAAAACGCTGTTTCAATAAAGTTTATTTGATAAAGGTATTTTGAAAACTTATTGTTTGAATCACTTCTTGTAGTATGGATAGTACGACATATGTATCTATAATTCCTGTTGAGCATTCTTTAGAAAATCAATTTCAGATTCTTCTTCAAACTTAGGCTGATCCTATTTTGTTGACATTCGGATTTTGCCTACCATCAAGGCTGTTCTGACTTTCTGATGTTTGACGATTTAGTTTGTCTAGTTTAGTAGACAATCTGAAATAGTTGACTTTGTTGACATCAACGGTCTTGTTTGGCAGTTGTTTGACGAACGACTAAAATGGCCTAAAATAATCAAGATGTAATTAGCGTTGTTGTTTTAATTGGCAAGGGCAGACGACCCTCCCGATATTCTGCTTGCAATAACGTCCTCGGACACACGTCTCGGCCTTCGCCGCTCGTCAGTTTGTTTGTCCATCTGTCCAGTTGTTTGTCCATATGTTTGTCATCGCTGACCATTCTGACCATACGACAGACGACCTCCTCTCATTGACCTTTGACATAAACCTTCGGGTCTCTTTCACCAACGTGCTAATGAATGTTTTTAATCTTCAACTGATGGCTTTTCCTTGTTTACCGGAATTAGCCCAAGCTCTCTCTCAGCTTGTGGACAAACAGTCCTCTTGAGTCCTTTGTTGACATATATCAATGAATTATTTTAGAAACTGTTTCAAACTGCTGTTTCCATTTTTGCATGACTTTTTTCAAGAATAAACGGACATTTGTTTTACTGCTTTACTGCGGGTTGACATGCTTAACTTTCTAAAGGCATTATGTCGGAGATGTCTCCAGAGCTAACTACAGCCGCTCCTATTTGGGTGTTGTTATTTTAATTTTTTTAAACTGAGAAAAGTTTTTCTTTTAAAAGGTCATCAACTTTTGTTGTAATACTTTATCTAACATCAAAAGCCTTGTGGTAATATATCTTGCTTAAAAAATTATTTTTGATGTTTTGTGACCTATTTGAAAATTAATTTATAATTCTATTTGGTTTTATCTTTTCAGAGGACACATCAAATAAAACATTAAAGAAGGCAAAGAAGTCAAATATACTTAAGCTGTTCAAGCGAAATAATGATAACAAACCCGGTTACCCTGGCACCAATTCTGGAAACAAACCCGGCAAGTTGTTTGAACGACCCTTGGAGGATGTCTGCGATGAAAACTGCGACCCCTCAAAACCTGTCATGGTAGGTTAAATGTCAATGATGTCAGATTGTGATTCTGTAAATGTAATATCATCGCTGATGGTTAATTTCAACCTCTTGATAATTTAAAATTACCTATGCCCTAAGTTAACTATTCTAAAATGGCTAAATATGATCGCTGATGGTTAACCTGCTGATATTTTAAAATTACCCATGCCCCTAGTTAATTATTCTAAAATGGCTCCTAACAAAGACTAATTTATAACGCATGTAAAGGGTTAATCAATGACCTTCATTTTATAATGCATTGGTACAGATGTGCATACCCTCAACCAAACAAAAGAGTATTTAGCCTTTTTTAAAGCTACATGACTTTCGGCTATATTTTACATGAACATCTACCATTTGTCTGCATGATTTCATACGTCAGAAAATGTTATTTGCATAGCTTTATGTATGTTTGCCTTCTTTTTCAGGAACTACTGACAATTCTTTTTCGTGAAGGGCCATTCACAAGCGGTATTCTCAGAAAGTCTGCCAATGCTCGTCAAATACGGGAATTGCGTCAGAAACTTGATAATGAGGAGGAAGTTAATTTTGACGAGTATTCACGCTGCCTCTTGGGCTCTTTACTCAAGGTATATTATTTTTTCATCATAAAAAATAATCCAAATAGTTTGTACAATATAATGAATTAATTTTATTTAGGCTTATATTTATATTTAACCATTTAAAAAAATATTCCAAATTGTTTGTACAATATTATGAAGTAATTTTATTTTATAGACAAAGATTTTTATATTTGCAATCTCTACCTTGGTGAATTTAGAGACAATATTTTCTTGAAAACATATTTAAAAGATTCTTATACAAATGTTCTTTATTCTCAGGATTATTTCCGCACCCTGCCACGCTGTCTGCTGGGTGAACAGCTCTTTGATCAGTGGGTGAAAACTGCGTCCATAGACAATTTTGAGGAACGACTTGTAACAGTGATAGGGTAAGTGTTTTTTATATCTGTCATTTTGAAAGGTATTCTTCTAAAAATGAACTGATTGGTGTGTGTTTTTCTCCAAATCATTATTTTAAAAAAATTTCTAATGTTGAGTTTACAGTTAAAAGAGTGAAAGTTTTCTATATTGAGTTCTTAAAAAACACACGCAGTCTAAATTTAGTTGACCATTATTTCACTTCGCCAACTAAATTACTTCTGACCTTGAGGAAACATCCAACATCTATTTCCTACCTCAGCTCCTTTTTCTGGAAAAGTTTTTCAAAAGAAAAGTGGAAAAATTAGCATAGTTTTTAAAAGGACTTGGATTATCAGCTGACATGCATTTGCATTGATTTTTCTGCTCGTATCTTTAGAGGGCTTAGAGGCTGTAAACTTGGCCTTGCTGTTCACAGTCCGTTAAAAGATGGCCGACATTAGAATCTTTAAAGTCTACACATAGTTTCAACCTTGTTGAATTGCTTTCTACTCATTGTAAACCTCCCTTCAGAAGTCTGACAGTGGCTTTGCTTACAGATCACAATGCATTGAGTCACTTTGCGGAATTTGTCCATATAAACATCCGCAATTGCATCTACGTCATGAAAGTGACCTTGACATACAATGTCACACTTTGAAGGGTCGCGACACAGTTGTATGGTCCCGGCTCGAGTAGCAGACCAAAGGAATTCAAATAAACCTCTACTAATGGCGACTGTTGTCTTTAGAAACATGTTGAAAATGTTTGGACTTAAAATTCTGTCGTTTGGTTGCAACCAGCCTTGTAAATAAAGAACCTGCTCCAGTTATGTCCACCTCGTAATTAGAGATTTGATTTCGATTTTGAGCGTAAAATTGACTTTTTTATTTTGTTTAAAGGTCACCTGCAAATAGTTGAAGTATTTTTCTTCAATTTGTAACAATTTCCAGACAGACAAACTTTGTTCAAGCGGATTCATCTACCATCATTTTATTTGTTTTGTTTAAACAATGTATTTTGTCAATACATAATTATGTCATGGGAATAGCAAATGAGCAAGCAAGATTAAGAATATTTGAATTGAATGTTTATCTTTCAATTGAGCAATTAACCTTTATGTATGGATAAAAGGAGATTAGGTCAATTACTGTAGCAACAATTAGAAATTGTTTACGACTATAATTTGATTATTTTACAATAATGTTTCCAAAGAATAAAGCTTTTAAAAGACATTTTTTGCAAGAAATATTATCTAAAGTATTTATAAATGTCTCAATTAGATATCTCTCTTTCTAAATAAAGATTGGGATCCTATTCCAGCAAAAATTATTATTAACTAGTTTGTGAAGTCTTTTTAGGAGCTGTTTAGCACAACAAATTAACTAAGTTTTTAATCAGTTAAATGCTAAATAATCTTACTTCTTGCACAATAAATCGCATTTAACATCTGAGTTTTAAAATGAAATTTCATCTTCCAGATTAATCGACCAGTTACCAGAGCCCAACAAGCGGTTACTACGGTTACTGATGAGCGTCTTGTACCAGATAGACCGACATCAGGACCAGAACATGATGGGTGCTAACAACATCTCCGTGTGTATCGCTCCAAGTTTGCTGTGGCAGAAGACAGAAGAGAGCAACCTTGTCAACAACAGCGTTACCGCTGTCGTCTCAGTCATAGAGTTCATGATCAACAATGCGTGCAGCATCCTCGGTGATGATATCCCACATCTACTGGGTGAAGTGAACAACAAGATGAGACAGGACTCGGGAACAGACTCCGACAGTCTCAACAGTAAGTGTAGTTGGTGTTCCCTAGGGAGTCGAGAATAAACAATGTTCCTCAAGGATTTGAGACTGAAGTCATATCCCATAGGAAGTAGAAATTTTTTCTAAATTCTTTTTCAAAATGTTCTGATAAAGTTAGTTCTCTTCCCCTTTATTCTCTTAAACAATACATTATGGTTTGATTTAAATAAAGACAACATGAAGTTTAAGTATCTTTAATGTATAGATTTAAGTTGTTAACAGAAGAGTAAAAATATATCAATTGCATCCTTGTTGCAGATGGCTTGAGACGAGACGACTCCTCTATCGACAGTCTGGTGGACCGTGAGCTGTACACAGGAGAAGCCGACTCCAGTCCCAAGATGGCCAAGAGTCACCTGTCCCCCTCCAACCTGAGCCACGACTCTGGTCTCTCCCACAGCGACACTCAGCTCAATGAGGAGGAGGACTACGAGACCAACGAGAGGAAGGTCTACCGCAACGGGACATCCTACATTGAGGAGGACTCTGACCTTTACACCCGAACCCTGGATGGTCGGTACAACCCAGACCAGGACCCAGTTCCTCCTCCCCGGTACCGGAAGAAGCGGGACTACACCCACTCCTCGAGCTTGGATGTGTACCCAGGCTACAGCTCCCGGTACACAGTGTCAGGTCGCCAGTGTCGCTCGCTAGATCCGGAGGAGCTGAGGCTGATGAACTTGAGCAAGAGAATCTCCACGGACTCCCTGCACAGTGTGGAGGAGAGTACAGAGGGGGAGAGTGAACATGACTTCCCATCTCAGCGCCAGGCAGAGAGTCTGCTAATCAAGTCTGCTAGTGGTGCCCATCTCTACTTTGAGAATCAGTGTCTTCCTCGTATCTCCTCCCTGGACAGTCAGATGGGTCGGCAGGGTCGCGACAGACTTGTGCGTCAATCCTCAGTCACTGACTCCACTCCTCCTCTCTCCCCCCACTCTAAGTTCTCTTATGGAAGTTCTTATGACAGTGTGTTGTCAGACTCTTCCTACATGCAGGACTACTCTCGGGGCAACTCCATCAACTCTGCTCCTCAGACTCCAGATGAATTCCCCGAGGGAGGAATGCATTGGGGGACAGAGGAGAGGGAGAGATCGAACTCAAACCCTACCAGACTGCATTCCAATGTGCACACATCCACAGAGAAAGCTAACCCTTCAAAGCTAAGTGCGGACTATAGTGGGTTATCACTGAAATCTATGCAAAATATGAGGTATCTTGTGTCGCCTCCAGTTTCGCCCATCCCTGACCGACGGAACAAGAGTGAAGTGAAGGACCCCAGTGTGAGACACTCAATGCCCTCAATGCCCTCAATGCCCCCAATGTATAAGACAACTGTGGAGAAGGAGGTTCCCGCCACCTCCTCCCCTCAGATCTCCATCACTTACTGTTCGAGCGGCTCTGACGAGCGGCTGGACGACAACACCACTGAAGTGAAGCAGGTTGGCGAGAGCTCGCCTCACTCTGGTGCTCCGGTCAAACAGATCTCACTCTACACACAGGGCCTCAGCTCACAGGCCAGAGTGGGCATTCAGAACACTCGAATGTCACCCAGAAAAGACACTACCCCAGTTAAAGCCAGTCATGACAGTGCTATCCTTTCGCAGTTCAGGAAAAATAGTTTAGAAAACTCATCCAAAAGTGATGATGATTGTGAATCAAGGACTTCAAGTTTGTCTGATAACTCATCAAGGGCAAAGTTTTTCAAAAGCTTTGAACCCGACTCAAGTTCAGACAATTCCAGTGTGGATGAGCGACCTCATTACCCTCCATCATACAACGAAGCTGTGTACAGGACCAATCTACTCAAACAGGGAATTCCTCTGGAGATTTCTGAACAAGATACTCAGCGACAGAAGGAGGCCAGTGCACGGGCACGGAAACTGTATGAGAGTTCACTGAAGCAGTTTGAAGGCACAAAAGGTTCCCCTGAGAAGAGCATTGGAGTTGCGATGCAGCAGACGTCCCACCTGAAGCAGCACATCGAGCAGACGAGCAACCCTGCGACGAAGAGCTACCAGACGCGGATGGAGGAGAGTTCCAGTGTGGTACAGGTCTTCAACCCTGAGGAGGAGAAGGAGGATGTGTATGTCAGACTCCACAAACACCGCAAGGATCCACGCAAAATCTTCGATGAGTCCATCAGGATGTATGAACAGCAGGCCAAAGAGGCTAAAAAGACTGAGGTTAAATCTCAACGTCACTCATATGTGACATCTCCCAGAAAAGACAATATCGGTAGTGCTTATTCTAAACCAGACTCTTACACAAGAGTAAGCTTTGACAAAGACTCTAGAGCTTACTCTACTACAAATGTGAGCAGGGACTCTCAAAATTCTGGAAGTGTTTGTGCAAATCAGGATTCATCTAATTATGTGAAAGTTGAGACCAATGAGAAGAATTTGAAAACCGCCCTCAATCTACCCAGTTCCAGTATACACCGTAGTCTTAGTGACTCAGCAGATCGCTTGAATAAGTTTAGTAAGTACAGCCCAAGACTTGCAAAACGTGAAATTGAGATCACAAAGGACACTGATAAGAGTGAAAGACGAAGATCTGACGTAAGTTCAAATCCAGTTCATACTGTCCACAAGACATCCACAACCACAACCTCCTCTTCCTCCTCATCGCGAGACCTGCCGTGGAGTGTGAGCAAGCTGAAGAACATGTTTGATGCTGACCAGACCTCCACCTCCTCCTCTTCAACCACCACCACATCATTCTTCTACAACCCGGATTCGAAGGTTTCCACAGTCACCCTCTCATCTACCTCACGCCCCGCCCCACCCCCCTACAAGTCCCCTCCCCCCTTCCGACGCAACGTGGACAACTGGCGCCTCAGCACTTCGAGTAGCAGTAGCAACACCAGCTCAACCAATCAGACGTCGTCCAAACACTCCAGCTTCTCCGCCCATAAGTTCGGACCCCAATCATTGGACTATAACTCCTTCTCTTCCTCCTCGGAAGATTTGGAGTCGTGTACCCGGTACTCGTATCGGCGGAGAGACAGTAGCAGTGGGGTGTCTGATCAAGAGATGGACAGCTACACAGATATCTCCTACGTGTAGCACAAACCAAATAGTGTGATACTTCCGAGAGTGAGTGCGTGAGTCAGTGTGTGTGGTATTGGTAGGCAAATCTCCAAACTTTAAAAGTGCTCTTCAGCCATCGTGTTTTGAATCCATCCCATATCTGTTATTCATATTTTGTAACTTTTGTAACCATGTTGTTTCATATCCACAGTATTTTGCAATATGAAAACCATTTTGAAAACTCATATTGAAAAAGTCAGTTCATAAATGTTCATGTCAGTATAAAGCCAAATTTCATGTTAAATTGTTACAATTTATTTCTATTTCTGAAAGTCATGTTTATTGTAAGTCTCATATTTTCGGTTTGGTTTTCAGTCATTTTTTGCAAATGTTCATAAAGATTATGTTAAATTTCATAAAGTTCTTGTGCCATTTGATTTTCACTTTCATAGATTTGTACACTTACACTTCCAATTTCAAAATAAGGCCTTGAAATGAAATGTCTTCCACTCCTGCAGAAGTCAGAGCTGAGAAAAATCTATTTATTTGTATTTATTACTTTCTATTGACAAGAAATGTTATGATAGATATAAATTTACATTTTTAAGACGACTTGACTGCTATGATGCATAGTTAGAAATAAAATGACAAGTCAAAAATGTAATGCTTAGAAAGGACGATTTAAGGAAATATTAGGTTAGGTCTGACTCGACTGAAATATGAAAAATAGTTTAGTATATTGTTATAAGTTATTAAGAGAAATATTTATTACTTGAAATATAAGTTGAAGGAATGCATGAAGTATCTAAAGGACAAGAATTATCTTACGCAAAGTCACAATTTTGTATGACGTTACTTACGGACTTTTCGCTTTCGTCTTGGTCCATGAGAGTAAAGTTGTATATTCTTATTGTGGTACTAATTTTTGCAGATAAAATTGATTTATAATCTGCATGTGAACGCAAGCATTGTGGGAATGTAAGCCCTTATTTAGCGATACCTCATTCATGTGTCATGTTATTCCCAATCATGTGATAGGTCATGTTACCAATCATGTGACAATCATGTGATCAGTCATGTGACCTCAGCAATACTAACAGTTTGTCCTTTAAAATACTCATGTAGAATATTAATAGCCTTTTTTTGTATAAAATTGTAAATAATATTTTGAGAATGTTTCGTAAATTTGTAAATAAAATGTATATTTGATACCACTAATGCAATGCATGTTTTGAAGCACTCCTGGTTATAAAGATAAAAACAATTATCACTGGTGCTTGTCAAAGAACAAACTTATTTTGTATTAAACATTAAGATCAAAATTATGCAAGTTTTCTTTTTGTGATTATTTTATATGCACTTTGCTTTGCATGAGTAATATTTTTTGGTTATTTCATATTATTGTTCAAAGTAAATATACTTTTCAATTTAAGTTAAACATTGAATTTTGAAATGTTAACCGAAATCACGTCATTGAAAGTCATTTGATTTATTATCATTTCAGTTATATAGAAAGTTTTGCAAGTTCGGAAAGTTGAGCCTTGTTCTAATAGAATTCCGCTAGGTGTCGCTTCTACAGCATGTGCAGCACTGCATTATGGGTGTATTTCTAGGTAGCCTGCGAAGCATCCTGACCATGTTGGTCAGTGTTTGCTGAATAAAAGTGCATTCTCTATAAAACATCCAACTGGTCGTGTTGTTCTTGAGCAGAGACTCATATCTTTGACGATTCATAACTTATTCATATACAAATCCTTGGTTCAATGTACAGTTATAAGACAAGTTATGATGGGTAATCACATTGATATATATGTTAACGGCAACAGTGTAAATCCAGCAATAGGTGATTATGTGGTACCTAGGCAACAGTGAGAATGGTATTTTAGAGCAGGCATTGGCGGTATTGCCAGCGGTATTAGTGCTAATGCCTAGGATATATTGGTGGTATTGACACTATTGCCGGATGAATAATTTCCTGTAGAAAAGACATACAAAGACAGATTATGATATGACAATACAACTTCTTATAGAATGACTAATTCTGCCGGGTAGAAGAGGTATTATTGTATAAAAAAAAACAGTTATGTTGTGAAAACAACCATATACAAAGAGGGACGAAGATATGAACATACAACAATATACAAAGAGTGACCAAGATATGAACATACAACAATATACAAAGAGTGATGAAGATATGAACATACAACAATATACAAAGAGTGACCAAGATATGAACATACAACAATATACAAAGAGTGGCCAAGATATGAACATACAACAATATACAAAGAGTGATGAAGATATGAACATACAACAATATACAAAGAGTGACCAAGATATGAACATACAACAATATACAAAGAGTGACCAAGATATGAACATACAACAATATACAGAGTGACCAAGATATGAACATACAACCATATACAAAGAGTGATGAAGATATGAACATACAACAATATACAAAGAGTGGCCAAGATATGAACATACAACAATATACAAAGAGTGACAAAGATATTAACATACAACAATATACAAAGAGTGACAAAGATATTAACATACAACAATATACAAAGAGTGGCCAAGATATGAACATACAACAATATTTAAATATTGATTACGAAAAAAAAATCTTCATATACAAACAGGGATATTGATGTCCAAAACATATTTGAAACATTGATTAAGATATGAATTCACAACTACATATGCAAAGACAAAGATAACTATGAACACACTGAACACAAATAAGTTCGACAGATAAGGTTTAATTTCGTTATAATTCAGTTTATTACAAAGATAACGTTAATTTTTTTTTACATAAAAACACTTATGAAAATATCAAATAACCATTCAAAAAGAGAACGATGAGATAAAAAAACATAATACATTTTAAAAATATATATAACAAGTTGTTTGTTTGTAAAATTGAAAATGCAGATTTTGGCTGTCCAGTAACATAACGTATATTATAGTTTGTAAAAATGAAACGCATTTTAAATGTGCGATAAACAAGATCACAATTATAAGGCAAAAGTATAACATCAAACCATACATGTATGTAAATGTTAAAAATTTGAAAATTCATTTCCATCAATGGAAATTATATTTTTCTGGGCTTGCAAATTTAATTAACTTTAAACATATGGAAACGTGAATATTATATATTTAAACATCTCTGAAAAATAAAGGTAGTCATTGGATAGAAGATCAGTTAATGTCTCGTACTACATCTTATGACGAAACACAAGTACCGGTATATAATGTAATACCGTGTCCATTTGGTAGCCAGGATGTATGATTTGTCCGAGCTTTTCCAGTACTTCGATTGCTAAGTCTTGCTTTATGATATCGGTACATAACAGGATCTACAGTACAACCCAACTGTTTTACAATATATTCAGTGTCGGTATTTGGATTTCACTCATTAAAGTAAAATAATGCCTTCTTAAGTTTATCTTAAGTTTATTATTCCAACAATTTAAGTATAGAACATTTTAACAAAAACACTTAACTGAATGATAAGTGCCTATATAATGCTTACTACGATATACTTAACTATTGTTTAACTATAACTATAAGTTAAATGCGTGTTTATTTCAGGTAATAAACGAGAAATTCAATATGTTCAAATATGACAAATCACTGAGAATTGTTAATCCTGAATTCTTGGAAGTACAGTTTTCATTTGAACAAGGTAGGAAATTGTCAAAACTTTCTTACAATTGTTGAACTCTTTCTTCAATAATGATTTTTTGTGAATACAAGGGGACAATCCCGTTTATTCCCATTACGTTCCTAAAACTTTAAAATCATACGCAACATCTTCAAAAAAACATGCATTATCAGTAAGTGAAATGCACGCGAGAAATGACTATACATTTGAAATTGCGCCAGACATAAACATTAAAACGTTTTGTTCCTTTATAATTCTATTACATGTTGTTCACAAAACTGTAATAAAGATTAGATCATGGTGAAACCTTGGTCCGTCGTGTGATTTCAAAACGCCATTCTTTTAAATGAAGATGGAATAAACAATGACAAAATAGACAGCCTTGTCAAACATAATGTTGGACTTTTAATGCTTTCAGTCCCTTGAATCAGGACGTTCTGCTTCATGACTGTGCATTAATAGTCTTAAATACAGTCTAGGTCCTAATTCTGTTCTAATTCACAAAATGTCCATTGATTGAATCCATGATGTTAAGGCACAGAGATGCTCGTTGAAAGGCGGCTTCTGTTTAAAACGCCCCAAATCGCTCGAAATTATATTTCCTAAAAAAATATCAAAATGACAATTGCAATTTTAACAACTAACGAAAACCAGAACGTTTCTATGAAGTGAACTGTTGGGGAAGACATTTATCTTATTTATACAACTCGAATGGACGAAACCCTCATTTCTACCTGACATTGTCTATGCATATAAAGATATGAATCAAAATTTCCTTACAGATATATACTGTTAAAATGGGTTCATTATTAAAAACTGTGTACAAAGCATTCCCTCAATTTAAATACAAAAAGCCTCCTAGAAATCACCATTTCAGGCTCAAAACAAGGGTCTATATAAAACTATTTTCATCGCCCAAAAGCAATGTTGCCACACCTTTATGGATTGGTTATATTGTCCAATCACATGCAATATGTGATTTCAATGGACAATTTGAACACAATATATCAACATGACTCTTCTGCTCTCAATTTAAATTTCTTCATGGTCTTACGTCAGGTAAGCGATCTTGATAGAGACTAAGAGAGAGAACCATAGTTTGACTTCAGGGTGCTCTAACACAGAGAAATGTGCCACAAAGAATCGTTGCATCACAAATATGAAAAACCTCTGTGTAGCTACTCTGTCCATCATCTAGACACCTTTGTAGTGCGACATGTCAGGCCGAGTTTGAGTAGTACATTAAGAAACTTTACATCTTTGATAGTCTAAGTAAACCTAGCCTCAATATTATCCGTTTGACTCCTATACTGAGTCTAGTAAGGCCTAGTAGAGGGTCGCGTCAGCCGACCTTTCTGCGGCCTTTGACCCTCCAACGTTATACGTGCGAAGGCAGACTATTGCGACTTGGTAAGGTGAGTTCTGATTGGTCAATTTGATACGTGGGCTGGCGCGACCCTCTACTAGACCTCTCTAGAGTAAAACGGATAATATTGAGGCTAGGTTTACTTAGACTGCATCTTTGAGAGAACCGATGAAGATATTTTCCCTTCTTCACAAACCTTCTGTTGGGCTCTGATGAACCTATTGTCTCACCGCGCTAAGTCGTTGCGTATGGTAGCGGTGTGCAGATCTCAGGCTGGAACTGATTTAATAAGACTGTTCTCGAATCGGATGGTGAGCTGGTCCAACTTGACTAAATTCTAGTCTGTCAAATGAAAATACATGCAATTGTAACTATTTAATACAAAATGAAAAAGGAGCCTACTGAAGCTGTTTATTGAAACACCAATGAACTTGATTTGCTACAATACTGTAGGCTTGAGTGGGACATTAAATATATTTTACATCGTAGAAAGATTGGTCTAGTCGGCGTCTTTTACGTTCCAGAATGCCGTTCCAGGATGCCGCTTATTAATGAAAAAAGCTTTTATTGGTACCAACATGGTCATGAGTTCAAAGCTACAATTTCCAAAAAGTCTTAAATGCAGATGAATATCAGACCTGTCCTTTTGATTTCATACTGTACAATGCATGTAACCTTTACTTCAGTAGATCCCATTTCTCCTAACAGGGCCTCGCTAGCCAAAAAAATGTAAAATGATTAAATGTCTGTTACAAACTCTAACGATGTAATGTTGTTTAAAGTATTCCAAAACAACACTTTTAACATTTAAAGTAACGGCAGAATGTTACCGCTGTCCTATGTGTGTATCCTGTCTAGAATCTAAGGAGGTCTCACCTTTCCTACAGAGGAAACCGGTTGCCAACACTGAGGGGTATCTTGCAACCTCCCTTGAAACCTCCCACATCTGATAAGTTGACTGCATTCGATAAGACTGTGAGTTATAAAGCTTGATATAATAAATATATTTGAAATAGAGGGAACACTTTATTGTTTAATGTTATGTTCAAGAAATCTGATAAATGAAATGAAGGTTTATTTATCTTTAACGTTATTCTGTCTGTCTTCATCATTTTTTTTTGTAAGGCTTCCTAGAATGTGTACATATTTTTCTGAACATATGTATTTTTATATGTTTGGGGTATTTTACAAAGAATTAAATGTAAGGTCCATAACCTTTCTCAATGTAGAGAACTAACACTTTATCATTTTAAAAATGATGCAAATATATAAAAATAATGAATTTCTTCTTGTTGTGGTCCTCTTAAAAGATGAACATTTTATACCAATGTAAAATATTTTTATGAATAAAGCAGGATAAGGAGGAGAAGTGAAATTATATTTGTGATAAACATGAAGAAAACGTTTAGGAAGAGTGAAATAATGAAAGATGGCTCACAGCTTTGTCGATATTCCAACATGGCACCATGGAATACATCAATTGGTTATTGGTCGTATATCCTGCAATAGATTCGAAAATCAACGAGAGTTAAGTTATAGTGTGAACAGATGGTGTGATACAAAACAAAATCATAACAATTTAATATACATACAAAATGATTAAAAGTGTCAATGAACTTACATGTAACCATCAAGAAACCATCTCTTATAAATTATTTTTATTCGCAGCCTTACTGTTATATTATTTATAATATGAAATGAACAAAACATTGAAGCTAATTCACTGATGTAAAGTCCAAACTAAATCGTTTTTAAAGTACCAAACAAAATTATTGTTAAAAGTACCAAATAAGGCTGTTCCCTTTTTAACTTGCCCTTAGCCTCATCTGTGACAATGTCTCCTTGGCCTATTGGAAAGATAAACATAACAGCCGTGGTAAATATTTAAAATTGGAAGGTAAAATCAGGAGCATGCAGACATAAAGCTTAATATATTTGTTAACATGGAGTCACTTCTATGTTTGGGTCGTTATCAAGCTCTTGAGGAGTTTTTGATAATATAGGTGTTAAGCTTAACGTTTACTCATCATTTAAAGTCCCACCGCCCTGGTTGCTTCACACAAACCCGTCTTAAAGAGGGTTCAACACCAAATCTTTATATATATCTTAACACTCTGCTTGTGTCCATTGTAAGACATAGGTGTGAAGAGGATGCATCTACATATATATCTTGTCTTTAAATGATTACTTGGACAATACTGCCTTGATAAAAACTGAAGATTTTAGAGAATTTCTTAAGGGGTTTACAACCACCCTTGTTCTGAAGCGCTCTTGTGAAGTATTTCATAACACGAGAGGTCGAAAAGGGGCTAGGACCAAAGAGAAAATGGTGTTTGTCTGCAATTTTTCGAGCACATGATCGCTTTTAGGTTTGAGAGTGACAATGAATTGTGTGGACAAGGTGTAAGAAGGTGTTAAAATAGAATATACAGCTTGTGTGGATATACTTTATAGCAATTCTGGTCGGACTTTCCTTACGAAAGTCTACATCCTTAATCCGGGTATCTTACTTTGTTGCGTTTGCTCTCTGTGCAAGCAACACGTGAACAACGTTTCACAAATTTAGAGAAAAGAACAGTTTAAAGTTGACTAGAAAACATTTACATGTCTTGGATTTTGTTTAATTTACGACGACATGGAGACATATAAGTCTATATGTTAAAGATAAAAAAAATAAAATCACGTGTAAGTGTTTAAGGAACCTTTTTATACAGGCAGAAGAGTTTATTTTTTGTATTTGTTTTAAACAACCGTTCCCTTAGCGAATTATGCATATAAGTATACCCTTCTTATAACCAATAGCAGGTAAGAAGAATTATGTATATGTTATTTCAATGTAACAAAAAAGTCCAGATAAACGAGGTTCGACAGTATAGCTAATTATCTTTTAATGTAACAATGTTCGTGCAAAGTTAATTTTGAAATTTCTTAATTACACTGGTTAAAGTAATTTATCATTCACACTAGTTTCACGAAATTTTATCAAACGAAGATTTACACATAACGATACGACCTCGAAATATACTTTGAAATATAACAATGTACTAAAACCTAATTTTTGCGATAAAAGTGACTTCCGGCTTTCTTTGTTTTTTAGATTTTATTTTTTTAAATGTAATGTGAAGATATATAAAAAATGTACAATAATCCAATTATAACTTAATTACATCAATTAAATTTAAAATCAGAATTCAGTTTCATTGTATCTCTTTATTCATACACTTACAATGACGTGATCACGTCCTTGGCATTTTCGACACGTTCGTCAAATGGTTCTCAAATTAAAATCTAATCCATCATCGTTCAACAGGAAATAATTAATAGTGAAATGACATGGTATATTCCTCAAACTTAAAATGAATCCATGAAGCCTTCTTAGACATATTTCGTACTTGCTGCGTATACATGTGACATCTATAAAGCTGGCGACTTTCGAGTAACGCTTTGAAGTTTGGTGCACCAAAACACCTAGAGATAAATATAGATAGACCACATGTCTTTTCATAAGAGCAAACACATAACGGTGTTTGTGTTCATATCGGTAAGTGTGTGACCCGAGCTGAATGTATATCTGTGTCCGAGTGATGAGGCAGTGTTTGAGCTGGCACCAGGGATGCCGGACACTTGTTTGATCTTGTGGACATGCACTGGACTTTTCTCGGCTCATAGTGTTGGTCAATATTAGTCATTCCACTTACACCATCATGGAGGCTGAGGTACCTCGTAAACCAAACCGGCGACCTACTAGCAGTCAAACAGGAAATTATGAACATATTTTGTCCCTCCGACACATAAAGCGATCTTTCATAGTGAAGACCTCACGGATGACCCGGGCAGACGACATATTGGCCGTCATTGACCCGACACATCCGCTTGCGACCTGCCCAAAAATCGCCGTTCCTCAACAGAATGCAGAAAATGCATGTCTTTTCGCACCGACTTCTCATGCCCCAAAACAGGAAGACATATTTTACGAGGCGTGCCTAAGGGTCCTCGCACTTTCCGTTTCAAAATGGAGATAGAATTCCTATATGAGTTTCGAAAAAAAAAACCTTTGAATTTTAGTTTGCCGTGAGAGGAAGGTGTGTCGATTTCTGCTCATCTATTGTCAATCAACATGCTTTGCACGGACTCCACGCAGACAGCGCGCCCGCTCATAGACATAATAAAAGCACTTTTTTCCAGGGCCAAGGTTGGACAGATGTTCTCAACCCAAAACAAGACACTTAATCAATTAACTCGGCTTATCGCATCGAAAACAACGCTGCCTCCCTCCAAAGGAAGAATTTTTAATCCCAAAGGGTGACAATAAACATTAACTTTTTAAGAGGCCGTCCTCTATCTTGTGAAATAGGCTGAAACTATGGATCATGATTGTAAAAAGTGTTTGATCTCTTGTTGAAGCAAATATGGGATTGGAAATAAACTGTTTGCTGTTACCAAGTTGGTCGAATAATTGGGTGAAAATTACTTTAAAAGACACCGCCTTTGGTCTGAAATGCTGTAGTAGAAGGATTAGCCTGGATGAATATGGGCGAATTATTTCATCCACTTGCGTCCACCTTAGTTTTAACATTCTTCAAAATACTTGTCCGAAATTCAGGGCCAGTTTCTCGATAATCGCAACAACGAAATAGGGTTTAAATCTTATACTATCACATGCACATGTCACTGTTTTAATTTTTTTGTACATACTGACATTTTAAATCTGTAGACGTCGAGTTATATACAGTAAATGATGGTAACATGTATTGTAAATAAATCGTAATTAATGTTGTTCATTCAAATCATGTAAAATTCCTTTTATCAACAACACAGACAAGGGATTGATCTAAATTTTTGCAAATGATAAAATTACTTTATATTCCTATTCAATATTATATCTTTGTAAATATAATATATATACGAAATATACGAAAGTTTGTTACATTTTGATTCTGACTTATATTAAATGAATTTGATCGACAATGTTAGATTACCCTTTTATGATCACTCTATAATTATAGTATTATAAAAGTTGATATAAAACGTCTTTATGAACATTTAAAAAATGTTTTCATTATAAAATAAACATTATCCCTTTCCGCAATGCACAAAATGATAAACGAACGAGCAAAAGAAATCTTAAAGGGGCAGTAGCATGTTTTTTTTATAATTTTATATTTTAAAATTTTCACTGATAATTGTAAGTTATTGCTAAATGTATTATTTTGACAGTGTCAAAAATCTCATTACACAAGCCAATCATCCATAGTCAGAGGACAAAGTATGAAGATTCACATAAAATCCATTGACGGCCATTTTTTGTGAACACCTTTAATTCATTTGGTGTATGAAAAAGGAATCGCATGGCTAAAGTTAACATGCTATATTTGAATTATTACTGCTCAAATTAGTTTAAATACATTGTCTTTCAATTGGAACCATTAATTTTCATTTTCCTGACATCACCTTATATTCCCCCTAAAAACGTGCTACTGCCCCTTTAAATATTTTCATTACAGAAAAGTGACATTTTGATAAAAAAAAATAATTACATTATCCCGTTCCGCAATGCACAAAATAATAAACAAACGAGCAAAAGATATCTTAACACTCATTTTGAACCGACATATATTAAAAACTGCACCAAATAGATCAGTGACAGGCACGATTCATGCATGCTAATCATGATAAATGAAATTCATCGTTAAAAAAAAAGAGACACAAGAAAAAACAAGAGATACAAGATTATCACCGTTTGAATTCACGTGCTAACAAAGGTATAAAGTTTAACAATAACTCGTATGGAGACCTTTGACATCAAAGCTGGCATTAATGCGCTTTTTCACAGAGCAAAATAAAATGTTCGTTGTTAGTTGTTTATTTGACATTATAAATTGTTTTACTTTTTTACTTAGTTTAGAAGGATCTAGTTCGAAACGCCGTTTCTCTGAAGTTTGATATTCTTTTTTTTTAATGTTTTATATCTTTACAACAAACTTTCAACGTAATCACATTGATATCAAATCATTGATTGCACCCTCAAACATAAGCAAGAATCTTTACCTTTGTATAGATCAACGTTACCGGTCCTTATCGTACACATATATAGTGCCTCTGATAAAAATGTAAAGATTATGGTGTTTAGAATATTCAACCTTAATTACAATATCGATTTTCATGCTAAGATCCTTGAATCGGTTATAAAAGGAAAGCGTAGATTTTGAAACGGTGGAGCGATTAGTTTCTAAGCTGGTTTTGAGTGAGTGAGGTATTGTGCAGCCAATTCAGCCAGCAGCCCTTTGAGACTGCGTGTAAACATTATACAGTAGGAAGTACTTCTTCAATGGATTCAGTGAAATATCAATGGAATACTGACTATCAACACTATATATCTTAAACTTGGAGATGCGGTCAGTCTAACAATATGACTCTGAAGGAAAAACATATCTGAAATGGAAAAAGACTTGAGTTTTCTTCAGTTTCAGAAAAAATTCTAAAAGATTTGCCTGGGGTTTTATCCTACTTATAAATACTAATATGATGTGGGTTATGTAAAGAGACAGGCAGACAGACATATATTTTATTTAAGTCTCACCTCAATTTACAAATACAATGCTATAAAATAAGCATATCATTTGTACAGGAAATATGATTTTATCATATATGTTTGTAATGAGGGTATTCAATGCTGAGTGTGGTCGTGTCTTTAAAGGGGCAAGAGCATGGTTTTTATTTTGTGTGTGGATGTCTTTAGTTTTTTTCATACGGTAATGCAAAATATAACATTTTGATAGTGTCAAAAATCTCATTACACAAACTAGTCATACATAGTCAGCAAACAGATTATAAAGATTCACATAAAGTCAATTGGCGGCCATTTTTGTGTTAACACCTTTAATAAATTTTGTGTAAGAAAAAGGAATCGCATGGTGAAACTTCACATTTTCTATTTGATGTATCACTTAAATACATTGTCTTTCAATTGGAACCATGACATTACCTTACATTCCCAATAAAAATGTGCTACTGCCCCTATAACATGATGGTTTGGTTTAAATGTTGGTGTGAAAGACATGTGGTCATTGACATATCTTTAAACATACTTCTGCTCACTGCAAAACTAAATGATATATAGTAATTTTTTATGGAACATTTATACCAAGATGATTGTATAAGAGTTAGCTAACCTTAAATGGACACAAACAGTTAAGGAACTATGTGAATTTTAAAAAAATGCATTTTTCTTTCATTTGGACAATGAATACACCTCACTTGTATTCCTTCGACAGTATGCTATTGATATTCTTGTAAGTTGTCAATAAATAAAATGTTATTTTATATCGTCGAAGACCATTTATTGAAAAACAACCCTCACAATGAGTCAATATGAATGGTTACTTGAATTTGTAAAACAAATCAGTATTTATTGTCAACCATGGAATGGATACTGAAGTGCGGTGAAGTGCAAAATGATAGCAAACAGAGTCATTGTGTATCTCGGGAATGACCCGGAAATGCAAAATGTGGATTTTGGTATGAAGATAGAAATATGGATAATTTATTAGTTAGTTGATAAATACGTAATTTGTACATAATAATTTGCAATAAGGTTTCGTGTACACTATTTAAGTTTCTTTTATTTCTAGTTTCAGATGCTAAGCTTTCAGACACTTCAGTTAATTATAGAGAAGCATAAATTCTATGCTAGTTTAGTTGAAAGAGTTCTCCAAGAACTTTGAACAAAGAAAGTCTTGTCATTCGCATTGAGAGCTTCCTCTGCCCAATATGCTAGTCGCAGTGATGTTTGTAACGTACTCTTGAGAGCAGCATTAAACCATTAATCCCCCACAAGTCTTAAAAGAGAACAGCGCCTTGTCGCATACGACGAGAGTTCGCGTACGCCTGAGTTACGTCAAGCAGGATGCATGCGGACGTAGCATTGAGGTGTCAGATGAATCAAAGACATACTTTGTCGCACGTCGCCATTGTCGTGTCATCTTATGGATCAACTAGTGCGCAGGTTGATTGAAGTTGTAACGGAAGGTTCTCAATGGAATAGTTCTTGTTTCCGTCTGGATGTTTACAGGTTGCTCCAATCATATCGCAGTGTCTTCTCCGTCCCTTTCCAAATAAGGTAGTGTTGTACACGACGTGCACGAAGTTCACCTGCAGGTGGGGTCAGGGGTCATGCTAGACATCTGACAACCTTTGACCCGGATACTAGTGCACTGACCTCTTGTCCAGACACTGTCGTACGTTTAAGTCACTGTGACAACTGTCACTTCCTCCTTGTGACGTCATCACCCGTCTGCGAGATGGTGGGGCAGGAAGAGGGAATGATTTGGGGAAGAGAGACATGCCTGCAAATTGTTTTTGGACGTGCCGAACTTAGTGCCTGGAAGCGAGTGTCGTGCAAGCGGTCGTAATACAAACTGACGCTGGTGTCGGGAAGCTTTGATATTGCTGCAAGATACGTACGGGCTTAGCACGTTCTGGTGAAGAGTCGGTCAGAGTTCATGTCTCCCTGCATAGCGGGGTCAATAGGTGCATTTGTATAGTACCTAGGTCCAAAGAGAAACTCAAAGGTTGAACTTCTTTAGAAACAAATGCTGCATTAAAAAATATACAGTGAATTGATTTATGAATCCACACGATGACAATGGAGACCATGGTTATCGTTTATGATATTACATTTATGAGTCAATCTAAATAAATTTAGATCAACAGATTTTTCATTTTGTCATACTGTTGACCAAATATAAAAACTGTTCATTTAAATTTATTTAGATTGGAGTATTTTGGTACCATTATAGCCAAATATGAAGACTGCTGTTTCAATTCGTTTGCTTTTGAAAACTATGGCCGTATCTTCATTGTCGATTGAAGAATCAAGATATAAATGACTAAATATTTTTGATAAATGAAATACATAGGGTTAAAGAGGAGGATGAGAATCGTCATTGAAATATTCTTCATTTTGGATATCTTGGTATTTTCTGATAATATTTATAAAAAAAATAACATTAATCGAATCTAACGACTGTCGTAAAATTATGAAATGAAAGTAAAGTTTAAACATCACAATTTAGTTGCGAAATTAATTAAAGTTAGAAACCAGGATATATGATATCAATCGAGTTAATTATTCGTATACATTACTCTGAAAAATAGTTTTATGTAAGAGTATGATTTTTGTTTATCACTCAAGCTTGAGAATAAACGAATTCAATAAGAGAAACATTAACCATGCATCATATTTACTAAATCGTCCAGCACAAGATAATCTACAACATTTATATGTATTTTCAAATAACAATTATGTCTTATCGAGTGCTGGATGGTTTACAAATTAAGAACCAATGTATTGATAGTCAGTAAATGCCTACAATGGACTCACGTGTTGAAATGACGTTGTGGACGTTGTGTGGGAAATCCAAAGGGTTACTCCTGTATGTGCATTAAGACTGACTTTGCTAATCAACACTGCATCATAAGCCAAACTTCTTAAATGAATGTTGCTTACCCAGTACCATGAGTGAGTGAGTTTCAGTTTTACGCAGATTGGGCATTAGCATGAATGCACATTAATGGACACTTCCTCAAAATACCTCTCTACAAAGAGGACGTCTCATAAAAATATTTTGACATCTCATTGTAGAGATTGAATTCCTTTTTCATAACAAAAATAGGCACAGTGTTCAAGTTTAAAAAAAAACCAGTGTATTATAAATTGTATTCAAGCGTGTATCGATATTTATGTATTGTTGGATATTTGCGTGTACCCTTTCTTGGTATTTCGTATTTAAGCTGCATATGTACATATTATGTGATAAGAAAATAATACAATTTGCTTTTGTTTTGAATAAGTAAACCCATACACAATCCTACTAAGTTATGCCATATACTTGCAGCCGGTCCAGTGGGCTATACCAACCATTCTGTCGATTGCATTAACTTTGATATTGTATAATTTGTCATACAGTGGCATTTTCTTTAAAAAAACTAATTCTTTTGAATGCGTCTGTTTACGAAATATTTAATGTTTATGTGACCATTCTTTATTCATAGAAACTCTATATTTATTGCAAAAATTAAATATAGAATGTTCTATTTGTATCTCAAATTAGAATGACGTTTAATATCTAACCCCTGTGTTTTCGCCATGTGCCAATTTGGGAAAAATAGCGATGCGTATAGAATCCGCCTGCAATTAGCAATCTAACGTAATGCAATCGATAAGGGGTTGTTTGTCTTCTTCATGTTCCTGTGCAGTGAAATCACACTGTGTCAGATACGTTAGCATAAAAATGTAGAAAGTCTCATCATTTGAAGATGCAAACATTTTTGCGATAGATTCATATAAAACATGGCAGCTTCACCTTATAATGCAGAGGAATATATGGCTGACAACTTCTTTGTTCATTGTATGCGAAATTGTATAGAAATTTGAAGTAATTAGCTCGGTCTCCGAGTTTTCAGCGGTACCACAAGGCTATATGTGAGATTTTATAACCGCTTCACTGAAGATATTTTTGAAGTTTATCTGATGTTCCAGACAAACTGTATAAATCAAAACCGACGAAGGTTGAACTGTTTCTCCGATACTGTAAAGATAAATTAATGGAATTTTCAATATAAAATAAGAATAAGAGCAGACGCGAATTAAATCTCATTTGCGCTTTTATTAACAAAATGAAAAACACATTATAAATAAAACGAGCAGCACCATCGCAATATAGAATAGGCCTATCGACATTATAAACATTCAATTCTTTAGTCAAAGGAGAGCACTTGATTAAACTTTTTTGTCAAAAAAGTAGAAAAATTGCTTAGTTTTGTATTTTGAACCACTATGCATACAAAAAAATAACGTTGCATTAACCTAATTACTTCTTACAATATTTCTAGGTTGAGTTGGATATGCATTCATACATTTTCCTATTTGTAATATTCAAATAGATGTAGTAATGCGATCAAATCTAGTTGAACGGCATTTGGCACATAGATATCACATATAGGCATGAAACTCGTAATTCCCAAATTGAATAAAAATTTAAATCGACGAAGTTTGATTACTTGACATTATCTTGAAATATTTTGTACAACAGACTAAGGTTTTAGATAAAAGAAATATCAATGGTTTTTGTATCTGAAGACGAAGATCCTTTGAAAGATACAAATGTATTCCATTTCTGGCAGAAAAATACAGAACCTCTTCAAGAACTCTGCAAGGATTGTTCAGTATCTCCTTGACTTGTCGCTCTACAAAAGTTCCTTTTGTTTTGGTTTGGGATTAAATATCCTCTTCATAGAATATCATAAAACCTGGTGAAAAATGATTGGAAATATTGCCTAGGAAGGACATGGTATCAGAATATAGGATTGCTTCATAGTCTGACATGGTATCTTGATCTGACGGGTTGATGGTGTTTGGGTAATTGTATGAGCTGGTTTTGAGGTGGAGAAAAAGGTTGAGATAGGGCGTGTTTAGGCTGTCGTTGAGAAGGGCCTTTCCCCATGACAGGAGGAAGATCCTTGCCAGGTCTTCTCCCGAATAGAGAAGGAGCGAGCAGATCATCTCTGGGCTGAGGTGGAGGAAGATCTCTCGTTCTGGGGGCTGCAGCTGCTGCTGGTTGTTTAGCTCTGGAATAGATATAGACAAACTGGTAAGATAATCTACAGGCAAACCTTTCTATGAGGTCAAACAAAATATAGCAGAGCGATCACTTTTTTCTGAAAATATGTCTCATGGCTCCCTGACTATTCCAAGGGATAATTTTAGAGAACCATATATACAAATTGTAATGTACACTTCCATTACGGTCTGTCTGTCTTTCTCGCCCAAACATCTTAAGATTATTTTAACCGATAATATGTCAAGCAATCATCCTTATTATGGAATGATAATACCTACCTCATTGAATTCTTGATTGGAATCTGCATTTGTATTGCTAACAGTATGTTTTCCTCAAGCTTATATCATGTGACATCATAATTATACAATTTAAGGCAATCATTCTGTCAATATTATCATGGATAACCTACCTCACTTCCTTTCTGAATCCAGATCTTAAAGCTGCTTTTGAAGAGAAATCCTTATCATAAAATGACCAAGCAGGTTTTGTTTCAACCTCTTTCATTTTTATTATTGGCGAGGTTGGAAAGGCTGACTGGGATAGCCTGGAGAACTTTGTGTTCATAAGCTGATTCTTTGATTCAGGTTTCAGCAAGTCATCAAGACCTTGTTCTTGTAGGCTTTCCTCCGAAGATGATTCCACAGCTGTCTTTTTATCTGTACTGAACATCAGGTGCTTGCTAAAGTCAAGTCTACGTGCAGCTGGTTTCTTCTGGCTTGGAGTCGGAACCTTCTCCGGGGTGTTCTGGCTGCCTATCGCTCCCAGAACAAGAGAAGAGGATCCCAATCGGTTGGAAAGTTTTGTCTCCAAAACTGGGTTCTTCCCAAATGGATTGGGAAGTGAGGAAAACCTTTCCTCTGGTGTTTTGGTATTGGTACTTGTTTCTGGGAGGATAGGCAGCTCTTCTTGGTTGGCAGAGTCACAGGAACTGCTCTCGTAGGTCAATCTGAGACCTGGACTGATGGTCATTTCTTCTCTGAGGTCACTGGGCTTTGGGACTAGAGGTGGTAGTTTCCTTTCTGCTTGAAGTAACAACAAATTGATAATAAAACCTTGCATTACATGTCAATATTATTTTTTCATATTGAAAATAGAATTCTGATTCATAGAAGCAGTTTTTTAAGATCTAGAAGACTTTGATTATTTTCTCTCAATCATGAATTTAGATTAATTTTTAATATAACAACAGTATTTTGTCGCTGTTCTTTCAAAATGGAAGTCCATGACTGGAAAGTAATACAACATGTTAAAGTTAATTTTGACCAGACAAATTTTGAATTTTGAAGCTATCTACACTGAAACTATTTTATGTGAGTGAAGATCGAAGAAGATTTTAGGTCAAAAGGTAAATATATATGTATTGTTTCGTACTTAAACTACCATTTGTTGAACCTTGATTAAAGATTTTGCTATTCTCATTTTGCGAAGAATCAGATGAATCGTTCCTGCTATCGAATGCATTGAATGACTCCATGTCCTGTTCTTGTTCCTGTTCCAAATCACCAAACCCTAGGTGATCTGATTGGGAAATGCTTCTGCTTCCATCTGTTCCAAAGAGACAACAGTTCATATTACTATGATATCAGTGTTCCAAATTTAAACAGAGGCATTGCCCTGACCAAAGGACTAAAGACAATTCAATTTGGCAAAAATTTTAAATGACATGATGATTTAGTAGGCATACATTTGAAATTCATGTTTGATTAAGATTTATTGTTTTCAATTCATCTTTTTATTCATAATATCGTCAAACGTTACTTCTATCAAACACACAGCAAACAAAAGTAAAACAACAACTCTTTTGCCTTTACGATATCATTCAAAGCATTGATACCTTCGGTTGCCTCTACTGTTTCTTCCTTGTGTTCCGTTCGTATCCTAGGCTTGAAGGCTGCACCAATGGTTCCTCTGTGAGATTGGGGTGGCTGAGTTGGTGGTACTGGTGCAGGCTGATTTTCTTTTGGTGATTTAGGTCCCAAAAAACTTTGTTTATAACCAATGAGGATATTGTTTGCCTTTGAACATTCGTCTGTAACGTTTAAGTATAACAAATAACCAATACCATCACTATTATATTTCTAGACATATTCACTTGAAATTGTCAAAAGCAATTGAAAGGGATTTATTTGATTTTTCACAATTGATATCCAGATGGAAAAAAATCCTTTTCCTAAACACGTGTATTACATATTTGAATTTTTTTCCATTACTGTAATATCTTCTAGATACAAATATTAAAAGCAACCAGAAAATACCTTACTGTTAAACAATCTTATTTCTGATGTATTTAATAACATTGAATTTGGCCATGTTCGAAAATGGTATAGCTTTTGAGTATTTAATGTGTAGTGATCTTAAAAACTGTTTCTACCTGGACTTGACTCAGTCTGGCTATCATCAGGAAGAGAATCACATGAAGGTGAAGAAGAAACTCCGGAATATTCAGCAGAAAAACTGGAACTGGTATCAACTTCGTCTGAATTGTCTTCATCGTTCTTACCGACAGGGATGTTTCCATCGTCCTTTTGACTGATTGCAAATTCGGTGGATGATCTGATACAAGTGTCTTCAGACGTCATGACATCGTTGTCCTCTTGACCCATTTTGACCATACAATATTCAGTTGGTCTTAATTTACTATAGTCATAATCGGAAGAATCAGGTTCGCCTGCTATGATTTCTTCAATGGCATCAAAACCACCATCCCTGAGGTTCTTGGTTGATGGTTCATGTACTCCTGTTTTAATGACATAGTGTTCTGAAGGAACCAATTTTTCATCTTCGTCGCTAACAGAAATATCATTCACTTGTACGCAATTTTCTGCGGCAAAATCTTCATCTGACGTATCGATTCCTAACAATCCATCAACTACATCTTGAGTAGTGTCTTTGTAGTCTTCCTCATCATTAAATGTCAAAATCAATGTATCAAGCAAGCTCTTGATTCTGGTCTTGTGAAGATTCGAGGGTTCCATTTCGATAACGGAAATAGTCTCCTCTGAAACAACCTCCCATCTAACAAAGTGTTCATCTTTGATGGCGCGTTCATACCGAGGGACATCAGATATGTCATCCTCAGCAAACCCGATGGAATTGTAAGAATTTAAATCATTTCTAATTTCAGAAATAGGTTCGATTCTCCTTTTCTTCCGTGGCTTGGATATTTTTGTTTGGTTTGAACTTATATCCAAGGTTTCAACTGTGGGTGAATTATGTTCTGCAAGTTTTTTGTTCTTTGATCGCCTCGCATGTTTCTGCTCGTGACAGTTTTCAAGTTTAGGTGAATTTTCGGTTCCATCATGTTGGTTTGGCGTAGTTGTCTCTGCGAAAGTGTGATAAACTATGATCGATTACATGGCTCATGATAATATAAATGGCGAAATTATTTAACATTCCTTATATCTACAATCAAAACTAATTCTGTTTGTCATTATCTCTGACAAACTCTGATAAATAAACGCAATTGGGTAATGTCACATTTTGTTATGAGACAATTTTGTGACATTTTGCAGTTGTTTATTTTATAAGGATATACAACATGATTATCGATTATACAGTTGTGTTATTACTCAGTCTTATGTTACTGACATTTACGTATAAAACAAGTTAAGTTTCACGCTAGACGATCATGCTCGCCTTGGTCTAGGTCTCCCAGTTTTGTTTCGCTCTGGGGTTACCGATCCTTGCAATCATATTACATAATGTAAATTCAATTTAATAAACATATTATGTCATAATATTACCGAAAGTTAACGTACTTTTTATGGTGTCATCTATGCCTTCGAAATCCTCACCACTATCAGTGTTTGCTGCAAAATAGATATAGGAAAATGATTAATGTTTGAAGTGGAAGTTGAAGTTTAACATCAGAAAAGGGGTATGCATGTATATAAAAATATTTGGTTTAATGTCGATTCAACTAGAGCATTCTGAAAGATATGCTGTCGTTCTCATTAGAACAAGCAGTCACAGTCGCATTCGCATGATGGAACAATGACAGCTTGTGAAAAGCCTTGTAAATTAATTGATATGTATTATGACCTTGGTCTTTCCTATATGGTTCCACTCAATCCTCTATGTGCGTGTCGTGATGTGTGTGGCTCAATGTCATCTTGCCATGTGCTTCATAGGCTGTTCTGTGTGGAGTTCTATTACATGAAAAGATTTGGATGTGTTGGAATCAACACAGAGATATTCCTGCAGAAAGGTACAAGCGCCCAAACGAACTGCCTATTTGTTATTTTCGATACTTTTGGTTTATTGCCAGGAGTATATAGATAAAATTTTAATTATGTCGTTTAGAATTCCTATGTTATTAAGGAATCACCATAACATCGATTTGTTTGTAATATATGACCAATATCTGGACATCCTCTTCACCAAAAATAAAACTTGCTTGATACTGTAGATATAGTACTAGATGCATTCATTGCAAAGGTGTAGAGCAAAATTGTAGGATGCTATTTCATCCGCAATATGTGATTACCATGATGATATTTTGTGTCGCCAGCTAGCAGTTAGAGAGGACCTCTGTCGATATTCCTTACTCGAGAGCCAGGCAAACCAAGCAGATTGTGAGAACTTGCCTTGGTAAACAAACCTAAATTTTATAATAATTCTCATGTTACTATTTATGTTTCCAGTAGAAATATTGAATCAAGAAAACGTTTGTGTGTAATTGTAGTGTAAAACATGTTGTTATGTCCTGTACAATGTTAAATGGTCTTAGAATGTAAAATTAATGTTTGAATGAATTTGTTATATAATATCAGTAGCCTATGTGATATCTTTTATTTTTATGAAAATGACGAAGATGAAGTTATTGCTGATTTACTTGGTGGTTCTTGTACTCCTTTGGGAAATTTAGACTTAACAGAATTGGAGAAAGTAACATATTTGGTTTCCGACTTCAAGTCATGACTGTCTGTCGCCCAAATATGTTTTTCACAATTAACTGAATATTTATTCATCGTATGTGTAACTTTCATGTTATTTGTAACAATCTTTTGGGGGAAACGAAGTTCATCTATTTTATCGGGAAAAATGACAAGACAAAGACAAGAACCAAAAAATGCAGTGACAAGTTAGAATATGCAGCTGTAGTTGATGCAAATTATATTACCATAACTGTATGGAATATGGATATATTTACCTATTTATTCCAAAAATTGTAAATCACCATCTTACCTGCACAACAGATGAATGTAGCACATTGCCGTGACTTCTTTCGCTTCTTCACTACCATTTTGATGGTTATGTTCATCAAATTGTAGGAACAATGTCCACCATGACAGCAAGTGTTGCTATGATGGTCAAGGTCACATGAATGATTGACCAATCGGCAATGTCACGTCTTGCAAGGTCACTAAAGGGAGACAACTCTCATTGAACAAGCTACACAATTACACAAAAAAGTTCCAACTAGATACTTTGATCAATATTGCTGCATTTAAAACTATCGAAGATCTTAAGAAATTAACAAAGATTAGAAACCTGCTAAATATTGCATATTCCTTTGACTTACTACTTCAATTAAATCGTATATGTCAGGTAAAAGTCCATAAAACTAACCCGTAATTAGAAGAGGTTTCAGGAGTCTTTGCAGTCAATATCATAAACTTATAATTATTTTTCGTTGATGTTCTTTATTACAAACCATGGTAAATAGTACTCGTTTCTGTAGTAGAAAGATCTGTAACTTCAAGATAAGTTCATAACAACTCTTAGTCAGGTTTTATTTCTGTAAACTGCCAAATAAATGTTTAAAATCGAGAAAACTTACATAATGAATTATCATTGTCGAGTCATTTATGTTTCGATAACGATTTGAATGTTTCCATACCTTGATTTGGTTAGCTAATCTCTATTGTGACGTTCATAAGAAAAAATCAACACGATAAACCTGTCAGAAATCAAAATAATCAGCTTACCTATTTGCCTTTTGATTCCAAAGATAGTTTCATATCTTGGTTTGAGGAAAAAAACAGACTGAACATTCACATCAAACTATCCAACATAATCAAATATCCATTTAGGAAACAACACAAAATGGAAATCGTACATGGACAACCCTCGTTGACCCTTGATACACCGGTGTAAAGCATTGTATAGTGAAGACATGAATAGGATTATCAGGAATGGGTGTCGGTTTTCGGTTCAAAGCAATTGTCACTTGCATGGATTGACTTGATCGATACTCTCTTCTGAATGGGCTGATTCTTCTTTGAATACTTAAGTATATGTGCTACACGAAGATTATACTCAATATTAACTCCGTCCTTTTACTTCAGAGTGTGTATTGTATGTGGCGACACCTTTCTACACGTTGCTCACAATTAATGAAAGTTTATTTCACCTATACATTAAAAAAACATTCACTTTTAATTATAACGATTTATAAAAGTGAATTTGATCGTTACTGCGTCAGTGTCCGGTTTTAATTCAAGTTTTTTATTTTTACTTAATATCTTAACTTCAGAATGTGTTGGTAACCTACAAGGAAACACGTCAGGGAATGAACGTTTATTTAAGCAATACATTTGGAGAAAAAAACACGTTGCTTTGTCAGTGTCAGGCTTGGCATCATGACAAAATTGCATATATTTCATCCCTTCTCTGGCGACTGTAGATAACAATGATGGTAGACTGTAAATGTACTACGCAAAGCGTAAACCGCGGGAGTTAATAGACAACCACCGGTTACTCCCTTGTTGAAAATTAGACAACGTTTACAAGCTCCATTGATTGGATCAACTTATGCATTAGTCCAATGTATAATTGGATTGTAGAAATTATTTTTAAAAACTTATTAAACCGATAAATTAGCACATTGAAGGGGCAATTTTATTGGTTCCGTAATTGTTCTGCCATTTTGCTGTTTGAATAACGTGTGTTGATCATGTATCACTAACATCCATGAGTAATTACTCCTTAAATACTTTCTCAACATTACAGTATAGTCATGCATATCAGTAACAGACATGAATGTATGGAATTTCATCTCGAAATTGTTTTCACAGAAATGAATCTTTTTAAGACATGCTCTGGCCACTCCCAGGATTAGTTAACTTGAAGATTTCAACCTCTAACTTTACACCAGCATTCGGTCATTTAAATCCCTTGGTCTAACACCTTATTTGCATCATCATTATAATCTCCAATATAGTAATAGTGATTAGAAAAACACTTGAATTTCAAAGTTTAAGATTTCATATTCATTTTCAAACTTACTAACTTCTGTGCAATGTTGAAGTTCAAATTTGATTATTTTTAAATGCCGACAAGCATCGAACGGCGCATTCTCTCCCCACAGAGGTAGATCAAGTCATGAAATGTTGATCGAGCCTCTGTTTTTATTCTCCACGTTTGTGGACTATAATGGAGATGCCTGATTGGAGGCAATCAAAGTTAGTTGTTCAATCAGCGACGCTGTTCCAAAATCAACATTAGGCGACTGACTCATGGCAAAGCTGACTTGATCTGCCTATGTGTGATGAAAATGTGCCTTTATACCAGTGAGTTAAATTGCGCCTTTCAGGCCGCTTAGATGGAGAGCGTTCCTGTTGGTACAATAAAGCTCAAGGAGTGGACATTGCACGATATTTTATGACAGCTTCTTACGATTGAGTTCTTATTGTTGTTAAAATGTGATTTTAAACTGACCTCAAAATATACTATTCAAATATTATAAAAAAAGAATTTTGGTGTCAAACCTATATTTCTTCAAGGAACCTTGATAGAGGAAGAACCATTGCGTGACTACAAGGTGGTTCCACACAGAGACATGTTGCACAGAGACTTGGTTGCAGCCAAAGAGTGAACTATAACCTTTAGCCACGCAATGATTTCTTCCTCAATTTAGATCGTTTTGCTTAAGTTGTTCATGGAAAATGCATATGGCATGTTTAAGACATAACCACCTCATGATGGTTCAACCAAATTCATAGGTTTAAAATGGACAGTCCTATATAGGGCACGGTATTTGTTGTGGAAACGAAATTTCAGAGGACGCAGTGATGCATTTAATTCTTTGTCAAATTTGTCAAGCTAAAATGTAACCCACACTTACATATATGAAAATAAGTAGAAATAACCATGAATTAATCATTAATCAGTTTAAACAGGGAAGTACTTATGAATTTTGTATATATGTAGGACTCAAATCCATGGCAGGCCTCAAATCCGTGGCGGATTTCCAAATCCATGGCGGATTTTCAAATGCATGGAAAATTGCCGTACCTATCAAAAGCTGTGGCGGATTTTGAATTGACTGTGATTAGACATTTTTAGAATTGAGTTACCAATATTAAATTTATGTGTTTTCCTACATGTACTTAACTGTTTTCTAGGCCAAAATCTGCAATTGGTAAATACGTAATGCAATCGGGACAACAATATGTTCGCCACTAAATTAATATCTTTAGGAAATTAGCCCTTGGATTCTCGTTAGACTGACTTTTTTAGCAGTTAGATATTCGTTGACTATCTTTTTTTAACCCTTGGACCCGTATCGACAATGTTTTAGGGTTAGTTTGTCTAGTGTAAGGGTCTGTAACGTATATTGGAGATAAAGTCGCGAACGTATTGTACAGTGAACCTATAACGCTAACCCTAACCCTAACCGTTAAGAAATCCCTTAATATGAATCCAAGGGCTAAAGTAGATATTTAATATGAATCCAAGGGCTAAAGAAGATAGTTTCAGCAAATTTATGACTATAGAAGACAGTTGCAATGCATTCGAGGGCTACAATGGAGAGCTGATATTTTTCCAAGGCTTAAATAGACAGTATGACGGAGATGAGTAACATAGAGCAATTGGTATTATATGCTATCTCGGACGGGAAAAGCGGCTGAATTCTTTTCTCTCTGTTGGAAAATATCTTGCCATCCCAATGAAAAGCAGCGGTTTCGTCTGGCGACGCGAACAGTTAGCGATTATGACGTCATCCGTCAATGACGTCACTTAACATGACGTCAATAAACAATCAAACAATCAAACTCGCCATAGATTAGGAAATCCGCCATGGATTAGAGACCCGCCACAGATCTGAGTCCTACATATATATACCCAAATAGGACTGTCACTTTAAGCATGAATTGGTGATTTCTCAGTAGATATATGCTCATAGTTTTTGTCGTCAGGATATACTGAACATATGTTAACAAGATTTCTGCTTAGAAATTGTAATTTATATGATGTCTATGCCAATAGATATTTCAGACAGAATGAGATTTGACCATTAACTTCTTTTGAGTAGTGTATGTAAATCGTTAACTCAGATCCACGGCAAGTCTTAAATGTCCTTGTAGATCTTGACATATGTATACGGTAATAAGCCATAACAAATGGCCCCTAACTTTCCAAGTTTGGAACGACAGTATCTTTCTTGCGATAACAACTCTTCCTACAATTTGTCAATCTTTCTGAAACCTGTATGCTTTGGGTATGTCCAGTGATACTACTATCGAAGTTTGGGATGGTATCGAGGATTCTTGGAGGATATTAATGAATATTGTTGGCACTCCCATACTTTGTTAATCTATAACCCTTTTGTTACATTATCGCCATGAAGGTTACAGGTCAAGGTCAATTATTGTGAACCAAGAAAGGTGTGTGGCTCTGAGATAGCCGTTAGGATATTGTGCTGTTAGAAGTCTCTTGTAACAAATGGATAAGACATGTATTCTAGTAGATCAAGTAGATTAGATGTCCTAAAGTTCGATGTACAAATCAACCACAAAAATAAAGTCAATGTTGCCCATATTATACCATATAATAAAACAAAAAAACTAATAAACTATTATATATAACTTTATTGCAAAGGTTTTAACATGAAATATAAAACAATAACAACATAGCACCACAGCACAATTGAAGTAATTTATATGCAGTCCACCAACGTATAGCCACTTTTACTAAAGGAAAAGTCACCTTTAATAGAGGTTACAATTCTCGTACTTACTTAATATGTAAATTAATTTGGAGCACTTATTCAACAGCGCAAACAAACCAAAATAAAATATTGACCATGCATTGCAAAGAAAGAACATGGCACAATGAGCAAGTTGATTAATTGAAACGCAAGACTATTCAATATATATCATATATATCATACTATCAATGTATCCATATCAGTGATTTGCAATAGAATTGTTTGACAAGATAATGAAATGCATGGACAATCATATACATGTATAATAAAAAGACTTTACATTTATCGTAACAAACATAACATGTGCACCAATTAAACAACTTCACAACAAATATTTTAATAATTTCATATTTAAGTTTATAATATACATACTGCCAGTTCATTGTGTAAATCATGAATGTTTGTTCATCATGCACCGGCGATCTTAAAATAACTAATTCGTCCTTAGTTTTTGACACACGACAACTAGATCGTGAGCTTGAAAATACATTTGCATCTAACAATGCATTTCAAGCATTCAGTTTTCAAACTAGATCAAATAGCAACTGATACAACCTCTTTTCACGATCCAGAAACAGGGTTTGAAGATTAAGACATCAACACGTACAAACTCTTGTATGCATGTATTGTTAAGGAAATAAGCCGATCTCAAATTCAAACATCTAGTATATAAAAGTGTGCATTCATGAAACAGAAGATGCATACACGTATTTAAATGGTCATGTCACTTGTAAACAATAAGTAAATTTACTTCGGTTAAAACACAGACTATCACCACACATGGTGATTTGTACACTGTGGAAATATGAGATGTCACATAAATGTATTAGAGAAACACAGTTAGAAAATGACAGATTTGTAATGCAAAAGTTCTAATCATATCGCCTTGACTTTTCTCTCTTTAAAAGTGATCGTGGTGGACTGGAGTGGAAAGGCATAGTGTTTGGGTTCTGAAGATGTCTTGGTGATAGGTCGTCTTCATATCCCAACATGTAGCCGGAGACGTTGGACGGATGAGGTCCTGAATGACTGAATAACTGAGATGATGGATGAAATGGGATGGACTTTTGACTGAATGGTTCAGGGATAGTGTGCGAATAGTTCGATCCTAGTTGGGAGTGATGTGGGTGATACTCAGGATCATAATAAGGATCCTGCATCTGAAAGCTGGGATATGGTTGTTGGATGGTTGGAGAGGTGGATTAAAATGGTTGGTGAAGGGGAAGGAGGTTTGAGTGATTAGATCGTTGAATGACTGGGGGGTTTGAGAGTATTGATTTGTGTAGAGCTGAAGGACTTGAGTGAATAGGTTGAAATTTTGATCGCATCTGCTTTTGCGAGTGATGTTGAACCCGTTCAGCACAAGGGTTATACTCATCCTGACTGTACGGATCCTGCATCTGGTTGCTAGGAAATGGTTGGTTGAAGGTTGGAGAGGGGTAACTTGTTGGAATGCCTGAGAGCATCTTTTGTGGTGAGCACTGTGAAGGCTGTCTAGGAGAGGGAGCTTTACCCACGACAGGAGGAAGATCCTTGCCAGGTCTTCTCCCGAATAGAGAAGGAGCGAGCAGATCATCTCTGGGCTGAGGTGGAGGAAGATCTCTCGTTCTGGGGGCTGCAGTTGCTGCTGCTGGTTTAGCTCTGGAATAGATGAAGACACACATTATATATTTGTCATTTAAGAAAGATTTTCATTTCAAAATGCTTTAGAAATATTGAAATGTAATCTGACATTTCAGTGTCATCTGGAATATGAATATACAAAGAGTACTTATTGCTATAAGGCAAATAAGGTAGATCATTATAGAAAACCTTCATTCATATAGATTGGAATCTGTTTTTGCATTGATAACAGTATGTTTTCCTCAAGCTTATATCATATGACATCAAAATTATACTATTTAAGGCAATCATTCTGTTAATATTATCATGGTTAACCTACCTCACTTCCTTTCTGAATCCAGATGTTAAAGCTGGTTTTGAAGAGAAATCCGTGTCATAAAATGACCAGGCAGGTTTTGTTTCTACCTCTTTCATTTTTATTATTGGCGAGGTTGGAAAGGCTGACTGAGAAAGCCTGGAGAACTTTTTGTTCATTAGCTGATTCTTCGATTCAGGTTTCAGCAAGTCATCAAGACCTTTATTTTGTAGGCTTTCCTCCGAAGATGATTCAACAGCTGTCTTTTTATCTGCACTGAACATCAGGTGCTTGCTAAAGTCAAGTCTACGTGCAGCTGGTCTCTTCTGGCTTGGAGTCGGAACCTTCTCTGGGGTGTTCTGGCTGCCTATCGCTCCCAGAACAAGAGAAGAGGATCCCAATCGGTTGGAAAGTTTTGTCTCCAAAATAGGATTCTTCCCAAATGGATTGGGAAGTGAGGAAAACCTTTCCTCTGGTGTTTTGGTCTTGGTACTTGTTTCTGGGAGGATAGGCAGCTCTTCTTGGTTGGCAGAGTCACAGGAACTGCTCTCGTAGGTCAATCTCAGACCCGGACTAATGGTCATTTCTTCTCTGAGGTCACTGGGCCTCAGGTCAGGAGGTGATCTTCTTTCTGTTCAAAATAATCAAAGACCTCTGTAACTTCGAAATGTATTGCATGTCATTAGGATGAAGGTCCTGCTTTTACAAAATACTGTGGTTGTTTAAAATGACGACGTTATATTTGTGTTGTGATTAAAGATTTATTAGGGTTAGAACTTTAGTCTGATTTGTAGATTAACATCATCTAATAGATGATGTTAATCTACAAATCAAGGGTTCATAGAATGGATATGAGCCCATGTTGATTAATGACAAAATTATTAGGGTCAAATGTCAACATAAACTAAGTAAAAGGCGTAAGTACCTTTCGTGAAATCCTCAGATTTACAATCTTTGCTCAAATGATGAGAAGAGTCTGATGAGTCACTATCTCTTGATATCTTAATTTCGGGACTTCTGATTTCCTGTCTGAAGTCACTAGATTGTACAGCTGGAGTCAAACTGCTTCTGTCTGTATCTAAAAGGACGATGGTACAATTTAGTTCGAGCTGAATAATAAGTGAAGTAGAGGAAAAGGCCAATGAAGGTCTCTAGATACCATTAATTATGACATATCAGTATTCATAGCCTGCTTGAAGGTAATCAAAATGTTATTATATATAAATCAAAAGTGAATAGAAATGATTATTGAAAGTAAGGGTTTGTAGAAATAGTCAGCGTTGATTAAGGACAAACTTATTGAGTGACAACTGTTCACAACAATGAACATTAAACGAAATGTCCTAAAACCGATATCATCTATTTGAGAAGCATTATTACCTTTGGTAAAATCCTCAGATTTAGAAACTGCGCCCAAATGATGAGACGGGTCTAATGAGTCAATATCTTCAGATATCTTCAATTCAGGACAGATGGTCTCCTGTCTCAAGTCACTTGATCCTACAGCTGGAGAAGAATTGTCTGTATCTAAAAGGAAAAATTCAAGTTATGAAGAAGTGAAGAAGATGAAAGGCCAACGAAGATAACATTTACTTGGACATTAATAAACAAAGCCTGACAATATGGTGGAAAGCAGTGATACCTTTGGTTGAAGCTGTCTCTACTGGTTCCTCCTTGTGCTCCGTTCGTACCAGAGGCCTTGATGCTCTTCGTAAGGTTCTTCTGTGAGATTGTAGTGGCTGAGTTGGTGGCAATGGTACCTTTGTACCAGTCTGCTTCTCTTTTGGCCCTGTACAAATCGATGTAATTGTATGATCCTTGAGGTTGTTGTTGGCCTCGGAACAATCTTTTGAAATGGACAAAAACAGTTTTTATCTAACTGTGACATGCTTAGATTAGCTAATATTTGAATTACAAAGTAAAGACACAAGAAACAAAAAGAGTATGTTATTTCCCATAATATGATTTGCTAGCATCTAAAAGTATAATCCATGACAGTTTTAAAATTTGATAACATACTTCACTAATGATACGATTTTAAGTCTCATTCCAATCATTTACAAAGTAATTTCTTTTGATAGACAAATTGCTTTTTATAAGTATAATATTATTTTGATAATGAAAAATATGTTTTTCATCTACCTGAACTTGAGTCAACAGTTCCTGTGGCTACAGTGCAGGCACTAGGACTGAGTACAGATACTCTTTGCTTGGTGTCATCATCAACTGGTTCAACTGGTTTGTTGTCATTGTCCTTACTGTGAGTGATAGACACCTCTTCAGTATTCTCGTTTACATTCGTTGTATCAGGGTATATATTCTTATTGCCAGTGATCGCTTTGTCCTCTTGATCGTCTGCTTCTTTCAAACCTTTTGACTGTGTGTCACCTTCCTTCAGGTGAAAGGTTTCAGGGACCTTCAACAATGGCATCGGTGTTTCTCCAGCAAATTTGTCATTATTTGTGTCTTGTTGTTCTCCCAATACATTGTCATTCAAACTTTTGAAATCTCTGTCCTTGGTAT